>CM039680.1:180332843-180872843 GCA_022537955.1 Schmidtea mediterranea
GTATATTCAATGGAAAGTAAGCGAAGAAAAAGGCAAATAAGCGGGATCTGCACAGAATTTCGTAAAGGCAAGTGCGATGGAACAGTATTGTAGACTGCAAAAAGCATTTACGAAAGGCGAGATCCGGCTATCCGAGAAAATCAATATGAAAATCTCGGAATCGAATGGGAAAAACGGACCGTTATAGATTAGCTAATGGTCACAAGATGCGGTTAGGGATTTTCAGAAGGGTTAGAACAGGGTATGAAAAACATTCAAAATGTATTGAAAACAGGACGCTATTCATTAATTAATTGGCTTATGGACCCGCAGCTAATGGGCACCCGAGCCATATGGAGACCCGAGAGATGAAGCGAACCCGGGTGGGGTTAACAAGAAGAAGGCAAAACAAAAGGCGATTTTGGGCCCATAGCTTGCATAATGTTAATGGAAAGGTAAGGGGAGATAGCGCGAGCGTAGGAAGCCGGGGGCTTAATTCTTGGATTTCGTTGGACCATTCTGGATGACAGCCGAAGCAAACCTCGTAGGAGAAATGTCACGAAAGATTGGTCGGCATACCATTTGTCATCCTTGCTTCGGGAGTATATAAGCAAAGGGAAATCGCAGAGAAAATCGGCTTCTGCCTCAGCTGGGTTCGAGATCAGACTGTAGGAAACGTGGTCAACGATGGGACGTAGGGAAAGAGAAATTAGATTAGAATACGGAAAGGGCGCATAGGGATTCAACCAAACAGGAACGAGGTGACCGAGCGTCACCGACCTAAGGATCAAGGTGAATATTGTTTGTTTGCAAAAGCTCACGCCGGCGGATCGTATAATTTGTTGGTCTTGTAGCGTGTAATATATTGTGACCTGTTGTTTCAATATACGTTTTTGGGTCGTTCATTGTATTTTAATTAAAGACACCAGGATCAGAGGAGACCGCATTGATATCCAAATCCCATTTTCGGTGAAGCCCGACGTGATTTGAAGTCGGAGGGACTATTGGGAGCGTGGAAAAGGACTTTAAAAAGAATTTAGTTATACGTGGTGAAAGTGCTTTAGAGTTTTGACAAATAGTTGTTAACGAGTTATACGGTCTTATTGGAGATTTTAAAAGAAGTATGCACAGTAATTTTAATTTTGTTTACGCTTGAAGTTTGCTCAAGTGTAACCGATACAACTCAGAGTCAGACACAGTTCCATGCAATGATATGGTTATGGACTCTCACTGGAGATGATTTGATTTCGCATTGTTCCGAAGATTCCCGTCAATCCATATGGGGGTGAGCCCCTGTTGATTGGGCGATTTTATGGGAGATTATTATATGTTACCGCCTCGCCTACGGATGGACACAAGCTTCTGGTTCAGAGATTCCCACTCTCTCTTGGGGTGCGGCAGAGAAGCCTTGGCGCAAGTCGACACGGCAATGTTTTGGACTATGATTGGACAACATTGAAGGCATGCAATTTGCACTGAAACTGGTTGCGTGGAGATTCAAAGAATTGCGACAGGAAATTTATCGAGTTCCAAGGTCCGATGAATCCGGTCAGTGAGTTTGCTTATCATCTGACACTTTCGCAGACAGCTTCGAAGTCAAACCCGATCAAGATAGATTATGGCCAGCAGGTAGAGTGTTTAGAAGATCGTTTATTAACCGGGGTCCACTCGAAATCAATTAGGCCCTATGTTATGTGGGATTTTTCCAATTTCGTGAGCTCGTGGGAAAGCCATGGAGTAGAAGCGGAATCTTAAAACGTGCAAAAAGATCACGTGCTTTGGGAGTTATGTGGAGAGACCGTTACGGTCAATTACGCTGTGAGAGCACCATGGGTGAAGAAATAACTCATCAGTAGTCCAATTTTTAGCCAATTACTAGACTTTCAGCAGGTAGTCAGCGATTGGTGTAACATAAATGGCAGGTAATAATCCTCAATTTGCGAACTTGCAAGTCTGGACCACTATCCATGTTGGTTTATGGGAAAATCCGCCTCACGGTTCACCAGAAAACAACGGATCGCAGTTGATGTCGAATGCTATCGGCTGCGGAGAAAGGTATTAGCGAACTTTTTACGCAGATCGATCATCGTCGCGTCCTTACACAAAGGACAGAGTGCTACATATGGACAGGATACATGTCATTCGTGCAAGGGGTACGTCCACCTGGCCGCGATCATTGCCCAAGGGAACTCGAGAGATTCAGGCGACCTATTTTTAAATGAAATCATCAGATTCCGAAGAATATGCCAAACCCAGTACATGACTATCTCAGAGAGGGGCAATTTCAAGACCAAACATGGAAAAGGTCCGAGAAATTGCGGACAGAAGTCTGAAACCCAACTAGTGGACTAATTCGCATCGATGGAGAACTTGATTCTCATTATGGATTGGAACCGTGTGAAGGTGGAGTGGGAAACCCTGCCCGAAAGTGCGGAAGTCGCATCAGATTGAGATCCGACTTGGCATGTTTTCCCGAGTTGAAAATTGCTTGAGGAAATGGACTGACAACTCCCAGTTGAAAGTCTGGGATCGCCGAACTCAGTGTGATGTCACTAACCAAGCGACCTAACGGGCCTAATTTATGTGCAGTTATTTCAAAGGAAAAGAGATGATGAGATACTTAGCACCTGCAAGGTTTGGCAAGGCTGCGGTCAACAGGGATTTTAGATGATATCTAGTGGATTACGACGGGCTGATATGTTGACAGTGCAATTTCCGTGTTAAAGGCCTACGGACAAATCCAGCCTAAAGGAGCGGATTACTGCGTCAATACGGGATGCAGTGCAACTAAATTTTGAGATCGATGTCTTGGAAGCGAGGAGTACTTTAGTCGATTTGCGGTCTGATACCAGGCTCTGGAAAATAAACGTAAAAGTTGTTAATGCTGTTATTACTTCGCAATTCAGACAGAACAACTTGGGAAAGATTCTGCAGATTACAGGTACCTGTATGCGGGTAATAGAGATACATTAATGCGAGTATCGACTATAATGCGCATCGAATGGGATCGAGACATGAAGAGGGTTGTTTGAATCAATCGTACCGTATCGATAAACGCGACGGTTTCAGCAAAGTTTAAGTGGTAATTTCGAACTGGACTGATTATGATAGTGCGGCCGAACGATGAGGTGCGAAAGTTCTTGATAATCGCGATTAATATTTGCGGATCAAGGATTGATATTATCAGGACATTTGGAGTGTTAAGCAGGAAATACGACACAAGCAGCGGCGATTCTTAGGTAATGACGGATTATTCGTGTTGACGTTCAAAGTACGGGAATTGGATGATGTACGACTATTTGTAACTACGGATGTAACCCAAATTTTGTATTATCTGTAGTACGCAACAAACAAAGTGGTGGGTGAAATGGAAGAGTGATCTGCAGTATTTAGTACCGTTTTGGCCTCTGTCTGGGAAGTGGCCAATGGTATGTAGAGATTTAACTGAGTTGTTGCTGGACCCAGGAAGAATTGATTCAAGATTAATGATTTGCAGGATTAGACACTGGAAATGAGGATGAGATCAGAATGAAGTTACATTGTTGTTGAGGGAAGGAGCCCGATTATGAGATACTACCGGGAGGCATAGATGAGATGAAAGTTGAAGAGAACTTTGTTGAGACGAAAATGACATTGCGATATTGTGGGATTAACAGAATGATGCGAAAATGATCTTTGAGTTTAGGGATCAAGCGAACTGGCGGTTTAGATGATCTAAGCGACTTGAGGATATTAAACGTTTAAGTACGGAATTGTATTCTTGTTTAGATGAAACTGACACGAGATGATATTTTGGCGGGGGAGAAAGATTTGTAACAGTTGGCAACGGATTAAAGAGGAGTTACCGTCGATAATTTAAAGAAAATTATTGAGAACGGAATTTTGTGGGAGCAGTAATTTGGGACTTAACACGAACTGAGTTTAGATCGAGATGTATTTGACCGTGCTAGACTATATATATTGGAGATTTAGGTACTTATGGGCGGTATCTGGAAAGTGACAATTCACTCATTGATAAAAGAAGCTTTCTGAATTGACGAAATACTATTTGATGAAGTGATCGCAAAACATGGCGGCATGGGAGAGTTTACAAAGGACTGAGAGACCAAAACGAGACGTGGCGGAAAAAGGTAACTTGCTTGTTCCATTGGTTTTGATGATTCTAATTCTTGTTATTGGGCATAATAACTACGACGAATTCGTTGGTGGCATCTGACTGCTCCAAACCGTAGGGAGGTTACTCGTTTGGTACACGTAGGCCGAGTGTTCGGTGCTATTCCAGTTAAATTTAATTTGACACATCCAGTACTTTTCCTGTATATCACGAATGCGGGAGGTTTCGAGTCTAAGGTGGAGCGTGTACAGTGAAACGACTACTTTTTGTATTTTATTGTGGAATGGAGCCATCATCGTGGTGAAATTGCATCGCTCCTAGACGGCGATTTAGAATTGAATAATTCCGGAGATTTGTTTGGCAGCCTTTCAAACAGGCAGTTGAATTTAACTGCAGTATCCAACTACAGCAAAGCTTAACCACAATCCGTGAGCTGTAACCCGCTGCGAGGGCTGAATAAAGTCGAATGGGTGATTGCCAAGGAGAGCCTACAAAGTAGGGAGTGCTATAATTGACAAGCCGTGGTTGTAGAAGTGTACTGTCGAAATTAGATGATTTCATGGGTCATTTGATGCTGATACTTGGTAACTACAACAATCCATTCTGCATGACACATCTAGCTGTCAGACAGGCGATCATTTTGGTTGTTACGATGTCGACAAAAGTGCAAATTTAGTGCATTGAGTCATGAGTTTTTAAAGAATAACGGCGAGAACAGACAGGGAAAGCCCGCGAAAATAGATGATCCAGCCGAGTACACCAACAGAAATCCACCTCTCTACGGATAAGATACTCCACACGTTGTTATGTCACTCAGGAGGAAGAACGGGGTTGCGTTCCTGAGGAAAGAACTCTCACAAAGTGTGGACAAAATGTCTATGAGACACTTCTAAAGGTATATATTACTCTCAGAATGATTATAGAGGCCCAAACAAACTTACATGCCGGAGATATCAAGTTGACAAATTACTTTAATAACAAAATAGATTATTTATTTCACTTTGGTCAAAATACTGTTGAAAATGTGTACCGAGAAGTTATTATAAATGATTGCAATCTCAACAAAGAAATACTCCGAAATCGGATGGCAATGGCTATAACCAATCCTAATTTGGTAGCACCAATGTTAATTGCAGAAAATGGGGTGTTTGCCAGAATTTTCGGTGAAGCACTATATAGCTATAAATGTAAAGCGGTACCAGTAAACTGACAAAGTATGACCAATGCACCAACGAGTTACCAGTGAATTTAAATGGAAAGTTGCGATTTATGGAGCCTGTAACACGAATCTTACTGGAAGAGGACGTGAAACCGAAAGTATTACAGTGTAATAGATTGTTGGCACCACTATACAGACTAACACCAGAATCTTGGATTGCATTACCAGATCATCGAGAAGTAAAGACACCGGAAAACTTAGAATTGACAGAATTACAATATCTGGTAAATTTTACGTCATTAGAAAATTATCGCAAGTGGAATTTACTCGAACGAAGACATTGAGGAAGCCCGCAGAAACTTGTTATTTCCATCAAAGAAAGAAAGAGTAATAATTGAGATGGTAGATACAATTCTCCCAAGCGGAAGTGGGAAGGTAAATTACGAGTATTTGTTAACTCCAGATCATTACAAGAAAGCGACGTATAATACAATGAAAAAGATCTGGGGAAAGTTTATGTTCATTGGACAAGCGTGTGCCGGATTGATTGGAATTTATGTAATATGTGTTGTAATCAAAGTAATAATATCGCAGGTCCTATCAACACACAGATTATACGCGATCACAGGTTGGTCGTGGAATTAGTAATTGGTTGCATACCATTATTGGCTAGATTCTTCATTACTCATCATCAATATCAGGAGTTGGAGATACTCAAAGCGCGAATATTAAAGAAGAAAAAGGTGAGCTACGCTAGTACAACCCCTTCAAGGGACGAGAATAATGACAATGACAACGAGAGTGATAGTGCACCGTTATATGTTGACAATCAAGAACTAAGTGGAATGAATAAAGAAGCGTTGAGAACCTATCAAATCTTAAAAGAGCCACTGTTAAATGCGAGTAGCGTAGACACGTTTACAAAATTGTGTATACCAAAATCGTTTATGCAACCAGCACCAGTATATCCAGTTGATCGATTACGAGAGATGAAACCAGTAGAAAATATCGCATTACAATGTGAAGGAATGGTAGGAGAGAGAATCGAGCCTTCTAGCGCAGAGATCGAGAGAAAGAATATGTTAGGCTTACCATGCAACTACTCAATGATGACATTAACAAAAAGAGGAAAACAACCCCGAATATTTATACAAATGAACAAACATAAAGTAGAAGCTTTGGTTGATTCGGGATCTAGTCACACAATAATATCGGAAAATGTATTAAACGTGAAGGAGAAAATGCAAATAAAGCTACCGACGAAATAGTGAGGTCATTATCAAAAAATGAATTTAAACATAATTGGACAACTTAACGTCATATTCCATATTGGAGACCGAATAATAGCGCACAATGCGCTCATAATGAAGGGAAGCCCAGTACGATGTCTGATCGGTATGGATATATTAGAGCAGCTGGACGGAGTCTCACTTGATTTAAAGACAGGTAATTTGATAGCAGGAGAAACAGGAAAAAATAATTCACAGGGCAGGTGAAGTGTTTGTGAATCAGACATTGACGATACCACCACAATCGGAGATGGTATATTGTGCAAATACCATGAGTGTGGATAATGGTGATTTTATATTCGAACCAAATCAAACGCTAGTCGAAAAATATGATTTACCGATATGTGACGAAGTTGTCAAAGTGGAAAATCAGATAGTACCAGTCCATATAACGAATAGCAGTAAGAAACCGGTTCAGCTACACCCAAAAACAAAATTGGGAAAATTATCGAAAATGTCTGTTGAAACAAATTGTAAAATACCAAGAAACGTCAAGGTGTACAAGGAGCCTGAAGTGGTAAGCAATGATTTAAATGAGATGCAGAAAAAGGAATTCACAAAACTGCTGAGAACATACCGAGATATCTTTGCCAAACACGAATATGATTTAGGTCTAACCAATGTAATTGAGCATGAAATACCGTTATTAGACGAAACTCCAATAAAAATAAAGCCATACAGAATCCCCTACGTTCATCAAGATGAAAGTGATAGACAGATTACAGCAATGAAGGAATTTGGAATAATTCGAGATAGTGCGTCACCATTCTCCTCATCAATAGTGATAGTTAAGAAAAAAGATGGAGACTTACGATTCTGCGTAGATTATCGGAAGCTAAATCAAGTTACGAGGAAAGACACTTATCCAATTCCAGTACCCCAAGAAATGTTCGATCAAATGGGAGAGGCACGATATTTCACAGTTATTGATTTAAACAAAGGGTACAATCAATTTAGGGTAAAAGAGGAAGATAGAGGAAAGACGGCGTTCTCGGATGGCAAAGGACTGTATGAGTTCAATGTGTTACCATTTGGATTAACAGGAGCCCCAGCTACATTCCAACGAGGAATGAATTATGTGTTACGAGGTATTCGACATGCATTGGTATATATCGACGATATAATAATATTTTCAAATGATTTCGAAGAACACTTGAAAGATGTAGAAACTGTATTTAAACGGCTCAAAAGTGCAAAATTAAAAATCAAACCATCGAAATGTGAATGGGGCAAAGCAGAAGTGATTTATGTAGGACATATAATATCACGGCGAGGGTTACAAACTAATCCAGATAACATCAAAAAATGGAAGAGTACCCAGTACCAAAAGATGCCGATGAGGTTAGACAATTTTTAGGTTTGGCGAGCTATTACAGAAAATTTATAAAGATTTCTCTCACATCGCACAACCATTGAATACGTTACTAAAGAAAAACAATAAATTTATTTGGGGACAAATGCAACAAAACGCTTTCAATACATTAAAAGAGAAATTAGTAACAACTCCTATAATAAGATGTCCAGATTTTACAAAACAATTTATCTTGATGACGGATGCAAGCAACGTTGCATTGGGTGCGGTGTTAGGACAAAAATTTGAAGGTGAAAAGGACCACGTAATAGCCTATGCAAACCGATCACTGAGGCCTCACGAGAAAAACTACTCAACGATTGAAAAGGAAACGTTAGCGTTAGTGTATGGAATTACTACTTTTAGACAATATTTATTGGGCAGAAAATTTACTGTTTATACAGATCATAATCCATTACAGTGGTTAATGAAACACAGAGATTCAGCCAGTAAATTAATACGATGGTCGATTGCCCTCCAAGAATACAACTTTGAGATTAAATATCGGACAGGTAAAGCTAACGCGAACGCAGATGCAATGTCAAGAATCCCAGAAAATAATAGTGAGGGGACACCTGAAAAAGTGGAAGGTACTATATTCGTTGCAATCAAAGCTGTTAATAATATGTCTGAACTTCAAAATGATCAGGAAAACGATAGTGAATTAAAACAATTTATGGAACAAGCGGTCAAATAAGAAAAGAACAAGACTGGAAACGACTTACAGATGCAAACAGCAAATATGTAATTCATAATGGAATACTTAAATTTTGGAAAAATGGGGAAGCATTAATTATTATACCAGCCAAGCACAGAGACGCATTACTGATGCAGTATCATGATGGAGCGTTGGGAGGTCGTTTGTCAACGCGCAAGACGCTATCGAGATTAAAATTGAAATACTTTGGCAACAATGGAACAAGACGTGAAAAATTGGTGTAACAGTTGCAAAGTATGCATCACCCGCAGAAATACTGGTAAAAAGATTAAAGTACCATTAAAACCGATGCCAGTACCCGCAGCACCAATGGAGATGACGGCAATGGATATTATGGGACCATTACCGGAAACAACAAAAGGAAACAAATACATTGTTGTTTTTTGTGACTATTTTATCAAATGGCCAGAAGCATACGCTATTCCAAACCAAAAAGCAGACACGATTGCTAGAATATTTGTGGAAAACATAATATTTCGCTATGGTACTCCAAAGAAATTGTTAACTGATCAAGGAAAGAACTTTCAAAGCGAAATGTTCAAATCAATCACAGACCTATTTGAAATTTGGAAATTGAATACGTCACCATATCATCCACAAACTGATGGATTAGTGGAACGATTTAATGGGACACTGATAAATATGATCTCGTCATATGTGAATCGAAAACAGAAAGATTGGGACGACTTCATAAAGCCGTGTCTATTTGCCTACAGAAATGCAGTAAATCAAAGTACAGGAGAGACCCCTTTTACTTGATGTATTTAAGGAAAAATAATATGCCGATTGATCTCAAATTCCAACCACCAATTTCTCAATATATGGAGATACCCGATTATAAAGCATTGATGCAAGAAAAAATGCAGTCAGTATGGACTAAAGCCGGTTTGACAATAAAGCATAACCAAGAGAAATATAAAGAAACCTACGATAAAAAAGCACATGCGCATGGCATAAAGATTGGAGATCTAGTGTATCTGAACAGGCCGGAACCTCTCAAAGGTTTATCGCCTAAATTGCAAAGACCATTTAAAGGACCCTACAAAGTGTGCAACACCACCGAAACCAATTTGAAGTTATTACCATTCAGGAGTAAAAAGGCTAACCCGATGATTGTGCATTCAAATCGATGTAAACTAGTGCCAGAGGAAGATGAATCTAGATACCCCTTAAGGTCCAAGCAGAATAAAGTAACGGGTCAAACAAATTGAAACAGAAATTCACGAAAAATCCAACACCAGTCAGCTACCTCAATAAGATATTATATGTAGCAATAATGCTGATGTTAGTAACAGTTGCGAGAGGCAAAAAGATTGACTTACCATATGCGGTAAGCAAAATCCGAGGAATGGGGAAAATACATATATATTCCACTCTAACAAATATAGTATGGAGCTGTAAATGCGAGATCGCAGACCAAATAGAAATTATTGATTTACTAGACAATACGGCACCAGTGGTAGAACTGAATTATGATAAAGATATATTTGCGGTACGAAAGTTAAAGCCAAATTTCAAATACCAATGGCTGTTGAGACAGAACATGTCAAAGTGGTACACGCAAATTCCGATAGAAGTGCACACAAAAAAGATGCGAAACTTGATCGAAATAGAACCAGAGATAAATGGAATCAATATATATTGGAAGCCAGTGGACTTGGTGAAAGTGCGAATCACATTTCAAGGGTTAAATGTCGACACCCTTAACTCGCGAAAATCAGTTATCCGCTTGGAGAAATTGAAAATGAATCAAAATTATTCAGTTAATGCAAACTACTACGAGAACATATGCCTCGAAAATGGAACGGTAGTGAGAAACCAATGGTCACGATTTAAGAGTGAGACCCAGTCTATCTATCTCAGAGACGAGTCAAATCGTATAACCCTGAGTGTTGGAAATGGACCGGTAACGATATATAGAAAATCAGGAAATGATGAAAGAGTTGTTATTATCTACAAACAAAAACCCTGACTATATTAGATGCCGGTAATCATTTTTTTACACTTTACACTTCTGATTTAGAGACGGCATGGGAATTAACAGTTAAATATCAGCGATGGATAACCGAACCAGGCGGATGGCAAACAGTTTTCGTGGAAGTCAAGACAATCAATGAATCGAAACGAAAATCAGATACAACCACATCACCTTTCCAATTACCGACCCAAGAGACGACAAAACCTAACTCAAATAAACTAATGATGATAAATTCGGATTTGACAGTCAACTATTGTGAATATCTCATTTACATTTTAATAACAGGTTTTCTCATCTTATCAATAACATTCATAATCATCACCATTTTGATATGTGTAAAGGAGAGACAACTAACTATCCTTCAACCACCATCATATTCATATTATGAGACAAGACTATAAATTGTGATCTGCATGAATAGAGTATAAAAATATATTACATTTATATTAACAATGTGCATGTTTTATAAGTACCATAGGATGAACGGTGTAATTTGTTTGAGATTCGAAGCGAGGTGTTGATGCTTTGCGAATAAAGAGTGATACAAAAAAAAATTACTATCATTTAATTTCAGAGAATGCAAGAAGCCTCGGAGATGTCATGCAAAGAGTGTAAAACAAGTACGCAAGAACTAAAGCAAAAGTTTCGTAGCATGCAGGGCAGAATAACAGATTTGAAGGAAGAAAACTTCCGTCTGAAAAGGCGGTTGGACCGTTTGGAAATCTTATTGTTTCAACACGAGGCCGATTTCACGATGTTTCGAATGAGAGTAGAAGAAATAGAGGAATCGGAAGACGATGGTGAGATAAATCAATTAGACTAAAAAAAATAAATTATTTAAACGGACCCAGTTAGTGTTTTTTCGTCCTCGAGAAAAAAAAATAATAGTAAATAAATATAAGTAAATTAACAAATAATCAAATAAATAAATAAATTGATATAAAGAAATAATTGGCAGTGATAAATAATAGTTTAAATAAAAACAAAAATAAGTAAATTACCAAGTAAATAATCAAATGAATAGACAAATTGATATAAATAAATAATTAAAAAAGTGATAAATTAAATAAATGAATAATAGATAAAAATGAACAAAAGCAAATAGAATAACTCAAATAAATGTTGCAAATAATGAAATGATACCTTAAATGAACATTAGAAATAAATAATATTAAAGGGCTGAGTAGTAATGAATGAATTAGCATAACTATATAACAATGGGTAACCTACTGGGGCGAGAGAACAAAATTATAAATAAGTAAGGAATAATTTCACATTAGTAGTAACAAAGACTAATCGCGAAGAGGGACACAATTACCCCACACTTTCTAGCATAAATTAAAAACAAAGGTATGCTGAACATTTATTCAAAGTTTTATTCGTCATCAGAGTCCAACAGAACGGGACTTTGGATGCCACAGTCCCATTCCCTGCGTACATTGCAAGGCGGGCGTCTTTCAAACCTACTGCCTGTATCCACACAGGCAAAGGTACGTTTCAATCCCTTTCGGCGTGGTGGCAAAGGGACCCTGAAAAAGAAATTAAAAAAACCTGGTAGTATGGCAGTCAAATAACCATTGCATAACATCGAGATGCTCAAACTTAGGTTCTGGGACAGCCTAAAATAGTAAGGGTTGAAAAGAAAAATGAAATAAATACTGTGTAAAACTCCGTACCATGGCGCCCTCGACAAATAATTAGTGTAGGCAAGTAATTGATTTTAAGAATTACGTAATAAATTAATAAGTATAAATACGGCTAAAATTGTCAGAAAAATACGAGTAGCTGTAATTAGAGGTTTGCTTTTAGTATAAATACAAAATCAGAAAATCAAAAATATATGACCCAACACATGAGTGTGGTATAGGTAGTTGCATAAACAAATTAACGAACTAAAATTAAACAGTAAATAAGTTAATTTAATAAGCATCAATAAGTTAATTTAATAAGCAACACGAGCACTTGCAATCACCGGGGTTTGGCTACCCTGGACAGCGATTGCAAGTGTTCGGTTACTATGAGGGTAGTTGAGGACAGCATGGTAAAAAGAATCACAAAAACAAAAAATAACAAAAGACAAGTAATCACTTACGTCCATAGTAATTGAGGGATGGCGTTACTAAAATTCAAAAAAAAAATATGAAAAAGAAAAATAAAATATAAAATGCTTACTTCAAGATTGGCAAGACAAAACTAACGAAAAGTGGTAAAGCAGACACTTATATAGAACGCTTATCAGTACAGGCTACGTTAACAAACCAAAGGGTAATTAATTAGAAAGCTTATCAGCACGGGCTACGTTAAGAAACCACAGGGTAATTAATTATAGAGCCTATCAGTATCGGCTACGTCAAAAACCGCAGGATAAGTAAAAATTCATTCGGAATATTAATGTTCATCGCAGATACCTTATCAGGCTGAGTAAACAAAGTGATATCATGAGTCGGTCGGTGCGGGGGAGATTAACTTTTTACCATGCTGCGAGCGAAATAAACCAATAAGTTATTAATAACAAAAATTATTTTTAAATCATAATATTAATAATAATGGTAATAATGATGAAAGAAAAAAAACCATAAATAAAAAGAATAAATAAATTACCTTGCGACTGGGGAAATTTCAAAATTTGCAAATAATATTTTACCTTTACTAAACAAATACACTGATTAAAAATAATTATTTAAAATAGTAAAACTTTAAAAAAAAATTACGGATGTAATCATTTTTAATATAATATAATATGCAATAACCAAATTTTTGTAATATTCATTGTTTTCAATTGATAGAAAACTAAATTTTTCTTTATTAAATGACAATTAATCACGAGGAACTGCAAATTAATTAATTATTTTATTCTAATAATAAATAATTACTTTTTTAAATTAGGCCTATAAAAGTAAAAAAATTAAATAAAATTAAAACAAGATAAATAATCAGTTTGAACATTAAAAAAATTTAATAATTAAAATTTTCTAATTATAAATAAAATTAAAAAATTTAACTATACTAAATAATTAATAATTAATTAATTTTAACCTGTTTCTTTTGCACTGAAAATTATTATTTTTTGTTTCTATCGGTTTGTTTTTGCTCGATTTTCCCTTCTATCAAATCATATTTTCTGTGAATTTCAGATCGTAATTTTTTGCATTACAATTGAATCTAGTTATTATATCAGAATATTTGATATTTTCGATTGGAAATTTGTGCCATTTAATGATTGGATTTGTTTTTGCTCGATTTTCCCTTCTATCAAATCATATTTTCTGTGAATTTCAGATCGTAATTTGTTGCATTACAATTGAATCTAGTTCTTATATCAGAATATTTGATATTTTCGATTGGAAATTTGTGCCATTTAATGATTGGATTTCACAGTGAAAACAGCACGGAAACACACAAATTCCTGTGGATAAGAATTTCCAATAGCAGACATTGTTTGCATTGCTAGGGAAATCAGTAAGTGATTGGAGACTGGGATTAGTGTATCAATATTTGGATAACTGATATGGCTGGGTATCGGTTATCTAATATGACAGTGATTTATAACCAATTCTTTAATATCCAAGAACGGCTTTAATTGCAATGATAATAATAATAATAACAATAATAATAATAATAATAATAATAATAATAATAATAATAATAATATTAATAATAATAATAAGCTAAGAATATTTGGCAAAATGAAAAAGTCATTGCGTAACACATTTAAAAATTAATACAAATGATTTATTATTAACAAAATTACAGTTTGATTATTTAAATAAATATCTTACTTTTATTATGAAAAAATCATCGTAAATTCTAATCAATTCTAAAAAAGTATTTTTATTAAAATATCTTTTTAAATTAAAAAAAAAAAAATTAATTAATTTTAATTGCTTAAAAATTATTATTAAAAAATAATTTATTTCAGAATAAATTAAGTTAAAATAAAAATAAAATAAAAACAATTGCGCAAATAAGAATTGGACCGTGGATCCATTTCAGAGTGACGTTTTGGCTACGGGAATATCAACAAATGCAAATGGGAAATTAATAGGTCTTTTGGAAAATGAATTTTGAAAGTCGATTATTGCAATTTATTTGATTTACTATAAATTACCTGAAGATATTGGGGAAATATTTGTTTGGGGAATATTTTTTGAAGTAATAATTCGGATAAATAGTAATAATAATAATAAGGGTAATATTAATAATAAAAATAATACATAATCACAGCAAAACATAGATTTCGAGGACGAAAAAATTTTTTAAGGGGGGAGATATGTTGAGGTCTGTAAATTAAAATTAAAAATTTAAATAAAATTTAGGATAATAATTCAAATGGAAAGTAAGCGAAGAAAAAAGGCAAATAAAAGCGGGATCGTGCACAGAATTAATAGTAAAGGAAAGTGCGATGGAAACAGTATTAGAAAATGCAAAAAGCAATTACGAAAGGCGAGAATCCGGAAATCCGAGAAAAATCAATAAATGGAAAAATCATCGAAATCGAATGGGAAAAACGGGACAGTTATAGATTAGCTAATGGTCAACAAGATGACGGTTAGGGATTTATCAGAAAAGGGTTAGAAAGGGTTGAAAAACATTCAAATGTATGAAAACAGAAAACGCTAATTAATTAATTAATTGGCTAATGGAAAACCCGAGCTAATGGGAAACCCGAGCCAATGGAGAACCCGAGAGATGAAGGAAACCCGAGCTGGGTAAACAAGAAGAAAGGCAAACAAAAGGAAGATTTGGGCCCATTAGCTTGACATAATGATTAATGGGAAAAGAGTAAGGAGAAGATAGCGCGCGTAGGAAGACCGGTAGGGCCATTAATTATCTGGATTCGTTGGACCATTATGGATGACAGCCGAAGCAAACACGTAGGAGAAAATGTCAAACGAAAGATTGGCTCGGCAATAACCATTTGTCATCCTGATTTCGAGGAGTATATAAGCAAAGGGAAAATCAGAGAAAATCGGCATTCTGCCTCAGCTAGGGTTCGAAGAATCAGACTGTAGGAAAAGTGGTAAACGAATTAGGGAAGTAGGGAAAGAAGAAATAGAATTAAGAATACGGAAAGGCGAAAAGGGATCAAACCAAACAGAAACCGAGGAAAACGAGAGTCAACAGAACTAAAGGATCAAAAGGTGAATATTGTTTGTTTGCAAAGCATCAACGCCGAGCAGAGAATCGTATAAACTTTGATTGGTCATTGTAGCGTGATAATAAATTGTGAACCTGTTGTTTCAATATACGTTGGGTCGTTCATTGTTTTAATTTAAAGAACACCAGGAGTCAGAGAGAACCGACTTGAAATAATCCAAAACCCAACACTTCCATCTGTTCCAGTAATTCATTTTATCATTGTAGATTTCGTTATATTCTCGTTCCTGTTTCGCCTGATTACTATAATATTTTGATTTTTGTCTCTTGGCTGTTTGTGGCTCCGTTAATTTGTTTTGTCATGTCTAATAGGTTTTTCTGCCTTCCAGTTGTCATGTCTTTTCCTGGTTCTTAACTTGATTCGACACTTGTATCATTCGCTGGCTTTATTCTGGTGTTGGTATTGATCTCATTTGATTTCCTATTGCTTCCTCTCATTAGTCCCACTGCTCCGGATGGGTTCTGAGTCTGTTTATTTGGACAATTCCCAGTCATATGTCCCCATTTTAGACAATTAAAACATGTTCCGCGTCTTTTGTTACAAAATCTATTTACGTGTCCTCTCTTCCCGAATAGTTGGCTTATTTGATGTCGATAGTAGTCGTTCTCTGTGTGTCCCGATTTTGACATGTTTCACGATATTCTCTGATATTTAAGTTGTTAGCTTTCGTATCGATTGTCCAGATACTTTCTTTGTTCGTTGTGATTTTGTAGTCGTGTTTTGTTGTGCATATTCATGCTGCATTGTAATTTTCCTTCCGCATTCGTTGTTTTGCTGAGTTCTTCTCTTACATCTTCTTTTGTCTCAATTTTTAATTCACTGACTGTTTTTGATCTGTCTTGCATATTCAGATTTCTCGTTTGTTGTCTTTGGATTCTCTTTTCGATTAGTTCTCCCTCTGAAATTTTATTAACCATTAAAATATCTATTACCTCTTGTTCGATTGACATCATTCCTTTTTCTATACTGTCTCCTGTTGTTTGTATAGATTTTGACTCAAATACTTTACTTTTCACGTTTATTTGAAGTTCCTCTTTCTTGTCCTTTTCATTATTGTTTAGCCCTTGTTGTAACATGTTTATTTTCGCTTTCCTTATCGATTCTCTTTTCGATTTTTGTAGTAGTACCCTCGTATTTTGATATTTTCGATATCTTTTATCGCTGTTTTTTTTCTTCTGCTTTTTCGTCGTCTATCGTTCAGTGAACTCTTGAATTATCTTTATTTTTTCTTCGCTGCTCGATTCTTGCTTTGATTTTATTTCGACCTCTTGAGTTTCGTCTTTCTTAATTACTTCATTTTCTTTGTCGTTATTTTCGTTATTTATTGCCATACCATCCTCGCTGTTGACAACACACTGCTCCGCAGTGTGGATTTCTTTTGTATTGACTATTTTCGACATATTGCTTCTACTTGATATTTGATTTCTTTTCATCCATCTTTGTCGAATTTCTTGGATTTCCTCTCTCTGTAATCTCTTTCATTCAATTTGTTGCTGTTCTGGATATTTTCTGGTCCATTGACATCGAACATCATTCATGTTTCTCCTCGAATTACTTCGTTGTCTTTGATTGTTTGCGGATATTCGTTGAATCATACTTTGACTATAATTTTCGTTTTTGGTTGTCCCGATTTTCTCTCTATTGGACAATTTTCAGCCAAATGTCCTTTTAGGTTGCAGTTGAAACAGGTTGTAATCTCGAATCTTGTTGTTGTACTCATTATCGCCCTATCTCTTGAATGTCTGACCCCTTGTGTTGGGTTATTTTATGGACTCTTCTTGAATTGGTTTGGTTTTTGTTGACCTTGAATTCTTCTCATTCGACAATTCTTTGACATATGACTGCTTTGATTGCAATTAAAACATATTAACATTTCTTCTCCTTCTATGCGAACTCTTCTATCATATCCTTGGCAATTTTTTAGTTGATAACCTCGGTCAGTTCGGCATCCTTCTTTTGAACAGATAGTACATACTCTACTGTCTTGAATCCTCTTAACTGACATATCGTAAATTCGTGATGGTTTTTCAATATATTGATTTGTTTGCGGGTAAATATCTTTCGTTTGTCTCGTTATTTCCATCACTACTTTCATTGGTTCTGATACTTGATCTGTTAACTCGGTTTGCTCATTTTCTCTTTCGACTCTTTCTTCCATTGTGGTTAATATTTTCTCTTCCAGTACGATTTCCGTTTGCCATGTTCCAGCTATTTTTGTTCCAACTGTTTTTATTTCCGAATTTCCAGTTTCTTTTTTGTCATTTAAATCTTCTTCGTTGCATTTTCTTTTTGAAGGCATCTCCTCGAATGTATTGATTCTTGCTTCCTCATTTCTGGTTCATCGCGTGTGGTTTCGTACATTGTTGATTCTCTCAAATATATTTCTGTTTCATCCGTGTTTTTACTTGGCAAATTCTTGGTTAATTTCTTCTCGAGGTTTTTTCATCTCTTTACTTGTACTTGTTTTCAACTGAGTTGGAATTCCTAGCTCGGGTGATTTCACGTTGTTTCCTTTATCGGTTAGCTTTTCCGTTAATTTATCATATTTTTCGGCTTCTGTTTCCAAACTTTCTAATCTTGTTGTAATCATTGGTTCTGCTATCGCTACTGTATTAAGTTTTCTATCTGTTGCCGCTTTTCACTCTCTTTGAATTTCAATAACATGGTCTATTTCTTTATCCTTGTTCTCCGTTTGTTTTGGTATATTTTCAGTTTCTCTACACAATGGTTCCCTTGATTCCGGTTTCTCGTAACTCGTTTTCTTGATTCTATCTCTAGTTTATCGGCTCTATTATTCGTCGTTTACTTGATCTCTTTATTCTTTTGGTTTACTCGATCTCTTTATTCTTTGTCAATTATCTAAACATAAATAACACTTCTAGTATATAAATTTCCGCATTAATTTATCGTACTACTCTCACTGCTTTTCCTTAATTCTTTTCTCTACGTCAACTTCTTATCTTTTTCATTTTTGTTTTTTCATTTTAATTTTATTTTAAATTATCTATAGCTCGTATCAATTATCTATTTGTTTCGTCTAAATTATCCTTATAGTCGCATCAATTATCTATCCGGTCGTATCAATTAACTATTTTAATCAAATAAATCATCACCATCATATCAATAATCGTCTCGTTTACTATTCTCCTTTATCTCTATCATTGGTCCAAAAACGTTCCTTAATCTCTATGCGCTATGGGCCTTTTTACTTAACTCTTCTCGTCTTTTTCCTTAAACTTTAACCGCTGTTGCTCTATGGGCCTTTTTATTTAAATTCTCTTGTCTTTTTCCGTAAACTTTATTCGCTGTAATAATTTTTCTTTTGCTTCATCTCCCTTCATTTTTAAGTCTATTTTGAATTATCTATATCTCGTAACAATTATCTATCGACCTCGTATCAATTATTTATAGAGTCTTATCAATTATCTATGCGGTCACATTAGTTATCTATATTACAATGATAAAATCATTATATTCATACCCTCATTCAATCTGTAAATTAAAAATCGTTTACTTAATCCTCAGTCGCTCTATGACCTTATCATTCCGTTGGCTCTCTGGGGCCTTCGTCATCTTATTTCTAACTGACATTCTGTGGCCTTCAACCTCTAATCTCATTTCAACTGGCGCTCTATGGCCTTTAATATCTAATCGTAATCATATCTCCTCTGGCACTCTATGGCCTCTAATATCTAATCATAATCATATCTCCTCTGGCACTCTATGGCCTCTAATATCTAATCATAATCATATTCTATCGGTTTTATCCTTACTCATATTCCAATTAACTTTAATCTAATCTATCTTATTCATATTATCTTTCATCATTTTTATCTCATTCTAATCATCGGAATTGAGCTCATCAGTGACTTTTGGGTATGTTTGAGGCCTCACACTGACTCTCAATCCATGGCGTCTTTTGGCCGCGCACTTTCCGGTTACGTTTTACTCACCGCCATTCGGATATTTGGTACTCGGTGTGGGATCCGGGTTATTGTACCAAACTCCTCGCTGGGTAAATAAAAAAAACATTCCCTCAGTACTCGGTGTGGGATCCGGGTTGTGTACCTCGGAGAATATAAAAGTATGGAAATGCCTAGACGTTCAATCAAGTTCCAAAAGCGGTTTACTTGATTTCCCGAATAGTGAAAAGAAATGGAAGCGATTAAATATGGGCGCGGAAAATTTTATCAATAAACTATCTAATCTCTGCCCGCCTCTCCCGTCAGATTTCCCGGCTCAATTCGGCCGCCCTTATCTGACCTTAGTAGGACATTTTGAGTATGAACCATTTACCGGTTAGTTCACATCTCACCTACCGTTTGGCCCTCGATACTCGGTGTGGGATCCGGGTTGTTGTATCGAGTTCCTCCCAGCGAAAAAAAAGAATCGTTCGATACTCGGTGTGTGATCCGGGTTTTTGTACCGAACGGCTCAGCGCCATCAGTCCCTTGGCTGATAACAACCTGAACACGACAGTCCGTAGCTGTCCTCTGGTGCCTCACCACCAGCTAGGGAAAAAAGAATATCTCTAGGTACCTTTAACCTCTAAATCATGCGCATTTTCCAATTTTTATTTTTATTTTCGGTTTCCCCTTCACTTTCCCAATTCAAAAATTGTAGTAATCGCGTTGGTTTGTTCCCCAGAGAGGTGATCAATCTCTCGCCAGAAACTCCCCAACATTTGCGACGGTACCTACTACCTTCCTCTCCTCGGGTTGATCAGGGTTCTCCATCGGAATAAGCGTACTATCGTTATGATAGCTCGGTTTTAAATCTTACTTTCCAGTATTATTTCCATATAATATAATATAAATAACATTACAAAATACACTAACAAAATGATGCATCGAAACTTTTACCGTACCTTATGTGTGATTTTTCAGCTTTCACTGTTTAAGTTGTGTTTTACTTGTCCACTCCGAATTTATTTAACGGCTTTCATGAAGTTTTCGGCTTTTTCCGTATGTTTTACACCTTTCGGTTGTTATTGTTGTCTCATTTATTATTATTATTAATCTCAACTCATCGTACTCGTTTTTTTTTTAATCATCATTTTCCTCTGGTTGCTAACTATTATTCTCGTAATTCATTATTATCTCTAATCCTTTATTTTCATTAATAACAGGCATCATCATTTTATTCATCTACGCTCATTTCTTACTATTCATTTTATTTACACCTGAACATTTCCTTTTATCTACGCCCAAGTTTCTCCATCATCAGGATTATTTTTTTTTGTCAATTTCTCTAACTTAATCGATTATCTGTTCTCGTTTAGTATTTAATTTGGCTTTGCTTGGCCTCATGTCTTTTGTAATTCGCACAATCAATTGTTCGTTACTTCCGCTAATTTTCTCATCTCATAGGAGAAGGGGTTCGAAATCGTTGCAACCTTTTCCGTTAATATTTTGATCTTTAATTTAATTACTTCCAATTTATCGTTTATTACGTTTAGAATTATTTTAACTGACTTAGTGATCACGTCTTATCTCAAACAATTTTAATCCAGTAATTTCTAGTTTTCCAATTTTTTACGAACTCTTAGACGACCCGCATTTTTGTGGTTTCCCCTATTTCTAATCACTTTAACCCTCGTGATTTCCACCTTTTCCCTGTTTTTATTATTTTAATTTTTATTTATTTATCTATTTTTTATATTTTTATTACTACTTCTACGGTTTTTTGGATGATATTTACACGATGATTCCATTGATTTATACAACCTACCCATAATTTTATTTTTATTTATAGTTTCCTGTTTCTTTGATTCCTACTCTACAAATATTGATAATTTTATCCCCACTTTCCTGTTGAATCGTTTCATTTTTGAGTTCTAATATTTTAACTTATTTACATATATTGATATTTTCCTCTCTTATTACAATACTCGTCATTTATGAGTTTTCTAAACTGTTGTTTTGTTTCCATATTGTTGGGGTTGTTGGTGACTTCGAATAGAAATTATTGTCGATCTGACTCCAAACGTGCTTTAAACACCAGTAACGAACTCCAAACGATATAAACTTTATTGATTAAAACACTTTGTCTCCACTGATTTACAAAAATATTTACAATTCACTTTCAAAATTTTTAATTTCTTCGCAATTTTCTGAATTCTAGAGTATTCGCAGGTTTTGACCCATTGTAACTTTTTATCAAAAGTTCACATGATGATCATTCTATGGTAATTTTTGATCACAATATATCAAAAATTAAAAAATTTTTTTGCCAAAGTTGTGACCCTTTATAACTTTTTATCTAAAGTTCTGATGACTAAAGTTCTATTGGCAATTTTGCCTGTTTCGTCGATCTCTACAACATCAAAAATTAAAAATTTTGACCAAGGTTTTGACCCTTTATAACTTTTGACCCAGAAGTCAGACTGCCATACTTCTATAGTAAATATTGCTCAGCTTCTCAAGCTCTACAACATATCAAAAATTAGAATTTTTGAAGGTTTGACCCTTAATAACTTTTTATCCAAAGGTCGGAAGATCCTAATTTTATCACCACTTTTGCCATTTCATCGTTCTGTACAACATATTAAAAATAATTTTTTTGACCAAAGTTTGAGCCTTTTTAGCTTCGAACCTTTAGAAGATATGACCATGGTTCTATTGGCAATTTTATTAAGCTCATTCTTCTCTACAACATATCAAAAATTATATTTTTGGTCAAGGTTTGACCCTTTTTAGCTTCGAACCTTTAGAAGATATGACCATGGTTCTATTGGCAATTTTATTAAGTTCATTCTTCTCTACAACATATCACAAATTATATTTTTGGTCAAGGTTTGACCCTTTACACCTTTGAAGTTCGATAAGATACGACTATAGTTCCATTGACAATAATACTAAACTCACCGTCCTGTAAAACATATCAAAAAATAAAATTTTTGGCCAAGGTTTGACCCTTTGTAACTTCGAACCTTCAGAAAATACAACCATAGTTCAATTGGCATTTTTACTTAGCTCGTCGTTCTCTACATAATATCATCGAACTGTTTTCTCATCGTCAATAAGTCGATCGTTTTCCTTCGTTTGTTGTTAAGTTCCATTCTTTAGTTCACCCTCTCTCCGTGGTCCGACAAAATGTCATTCCAACATTTCTGTTTAATAATTAAACATTTGCTTTTATTTCCTTGGATTCTTTGCAAAAACAATCATGGTTATCCCGGCTGAGCCCCCAAATTTGTACTTGGTGGGCCAGTCGTCTGTTATTTATTCTCTTGATTTGTAGTCAGGTTGATCGCTTTTCATTGATCTTTCAATTCTCTCCTCGATCTTTACAATTGATTTTTACAATCTTTAAACTCGGTGCCATCTCTCCGGGGTTTGGCAAAATGTCGTCCCGACATTTCTATTTGAAAAGATAGTTCTGTAACCTGTCCCCTCTCATTTGTTTGTACAAGAAAATCATTCAATCCCGGCTGAGTCCCCAAATTTGTACTTGGTGGGCTAGTCGTTTATTTCTTTGGCATTTCTCCTTATCTGTAGTCAGGTTGTTCGTTTTCCAACAGTCATTCTCTAGGTTTTTGTTTCGTGTCGTTCTCAACTCTCTGGGGTTTGGCAAAATGTCGTCCCGACATTTTCTATGTAAAGATAATTTTGTATCATGTCCCCTCGCTTGTTGTACAAAAATCATTCTATCCCGGCTGAGCCCCCAAATTTGTATGGTAGGTTATGGGGTTTCAAATCTTGCTTATTCTTCTAGTTGTCCCAGTAACGCCATACAAAATGATTCTGATCCACTTGGCACCCGTTGCTAGGCAACGTTGGTAATGTGTTCAAGTGGTGGATTGTCCGCAAAAATTGAGTATTATCGCTAGTACTGTAATTGCTCGGACAGCCCTCGGGTTCACGAGCTGTCGATAGAAGACCTGTGCTCGCTTTTGATTCTTAGGTCCCCTTATTCTCCTATCTCCTTCAAATGTTAACCTATACTCTCATATCATTCATTGTTATGTCTATTCTCATAGTCCTTCTTCTTGTTGTCCATGTCGAAGATTTTTCTTTGGCCTGTACACCCTTTGTTGTGTTAAATACACCCACATTATATCTTTCACCCTTATCCCTATTATAACTACAATGTTTCCCATTATTATTACCAGCATTATTATTGTTATTATTATTAATATTATCATTATTACTATCATTACCCTTATCATTATCGTTATTATTATTAAGATTTTGTAGGTATCCGTCCTTATTCCTCAGCGTTAAAAAAATATTTTTCTTATATAAAAATTTTTGTTGTAATCCTTCCGTATCTTTTGGTCTTTGATAAAGTATTTTTGTAGATTCGGAAATTTTAGCAGCGTTCCGCCCTTATTTTACGTATTCCATTTTTGCGTTACTATTTTTGTTAAGTATTTGAATTAGTTCGGAAAATCTGAGTAGCGTCCCGCCCATATTTTCCGCCTCAACTCAAATTAATTTATTTTAATTTTATTTAAAAACATTATTTTTCATGATTTTGGTCGTTCGGATTAATCCTTTTCCGATGGCTATTCATTTTAACTGATGCAACGATTTCGCAATTTTCCCCGCTACCCATTCCCTCTTTTTGTCCTTAAGATCTATTTATGTTCATTTCATGGTTAATGAGTGCCCACTGGACTACTCGGTGTTAGAGATTTTGAGCCGATTGTTGTTAAAAATTTATGTAAATTTTACAGAAAACGGATGGTGAAGGAGCAGCCAATAAACTACTCATTTACCCTCCAATTTCCCCTATGTACGGATAATATTGACGTTCCAACTCCTGCGTTCCGCACGCTGAGCCTTCACGGGTACATATCATTGGCGATTTTCCACGCTCTTACATAAATCTTTACTATGTAGATTTTGCTTTCTTGCGTTATGTGTTGTCTGTGGGCCGGAAAATAACAAATAATATTTTACCATAGCATTTGGAATAAAAGTTTCGATGCACTAAGGCTGTAGATATAAAATATTTATTCAGCATATTACATCGGCTACATACATTTGAAATTCATTGTATCCATTCCATAAAATTTACTTCGAAAATCCCATAAATTTAATTCGATAAATCATCTATAAATTCAATTAGAAAAACAAAATTATCAATAAATTTAATATGAAAAATCATCCATAAATTCAATTGAAAAATTACCCACAAATTTGATTCAAAAAATCATCCATCAATTCGATCTGAAAAGTCATACATAAATTCAATTGAAAAATTACCCATCAATTCCCTTCGAAAAAAAATCAATTAATAATCTTGCACCAGTTGAGAGTGATCGTGTTCAGGCAAAACACTTACCCGTGTTAATTACCTGAATGCACGGCTCTCAACCAGTTATACAACCAGTTATACAGTTCTGTAATGAAATTTTTTCTCCGAAAAATAAGACTGAAAATTTGTGAAAACACATCGGTATTTATACCTATAATTGGGCCTTAACCTTGCGTGTTAGTTTTATTGCGATTAAACAAAATTCGACTTTGAAATTATTTATGTTATCTAAATTAAATTTTTATATATTTCTTAATTTAAATTGGTAATTTATTTTTAACATTTTTAATTAAATTTATTCATCCAAAAATATTTTATTTTTATTCATTTAATTCATTTATTTTTTAATTTTATATAAATGGTCATTTTACGGTCGAATTTTCTTGTTATTATGTTATTTTTTATGTAAATTTCGTGCGGTTCTTGATGCATTTTGTATTTATTTTATTTTACTTTTATGTTTTTGATTTTATATTTATTTATATTCTCTCAGATTTTAAAGTGTTTAATTAGTGTTGTATATTGTATTTTAAGTTATCTTGGTGCTGGGTTTTCTTGCTGTATTACTGATGCATTTAAACAATTCTCAAGGCTATTGGTGTGCTGGCCCAACAATATTAATAACGTCAGAATTATGATAAAGGTAATATTAATGGTGCTATATGGATTTTTCGGCAATAATAGTATTGTACTAATAATATTTATAATAATAATAATAACATTAATAATCGTTTAGTGTCAATATTAATAATGTTAGATGGTAGCAATAGGAGTACTAGGGTGAAATTAATGAAAAACTTTGTAATAATAATCAAAATAATTAACGAAAATTCACAATATGAATATTGATAACGATAATTATATCAGAAAAATGATAATTTTAACAGTAATAATATCTAATAAAAATGATAAAATTAATAATGAAATGTTTAGTAATAATAATAAATTTACGAGTATGATAGTCACGTCAATAGTTGTTTTAGGGGTTATGGAGTCGTGGATTTAATTCTATGAAATGAACGAAAAGTTGAAATCTAAGTACTAAGATAACGTAAAGTCTTTGGGTAACATTCAAAAATCGATTTAGCATGTAGATTTGATACGAAAATCTGATCTGTGGCCGATTTAACCTTCTAGTGTGATTAGTCGCGAATTTTAATGAGCTGTGTCATACGTTTATGCTAGAATAACATTTGTTGATCACAAAAAAAAATATTCTTTCTGATTCTTCTATATGCTAGTCGGTGTATCTTTCATTTGCTGTGTTGTAAATTTTATATTTAACCTTTCTCAGGACCTCGACACTACTCTTTCGAGGGTCGAACGATAGGATTTAGGAAGGGGAGAATACTGGGCAGGCCTGGTTACTACCGGCACCGCGGCTTCCCCCACTAACGACCGGTTCGATCAGGGGTAACGAAAATAAAACACTTTCATTTTATTAACTTGAATGCATGTAAATCTATTCTGTCGATTAAATTTGGTTTCGATATGCTGTTTAAGATTTAATTCTTTTATGATGGAAGTTCAAAGATTACGTCGAATTCTTCGATCAAAAAAAAATTCTTTCTTTTAAAGCTTAGATGAAATAAATGAAGAATAAAAATCATAAAAATCATTTAGTATTGTCATAAAATAAAATAAAATAAAATTACTTCGTTGCAATGATTAAAAATAATGTTTGGTAAAATGAGTAAAGGACTAAAATACAGACATTCATTAAATTTTGCTTAGCCAGCATCGCCTTTTATACCATGATTGTTTGTGTGTGTGTTTTGATGCAGTAAAACAAGGAATTTCTCGAATTTTCCAAAATTAATAAAATTTTTATTCTTTTTGATTTAAATTTAAATTTTTACATTTTTATGACTCAAAATTTTTATTTATTTTATTTTTCCTTAAATTTCCGTTTTTACATAATTTTAAATTTTCTGCTCAAAACCACACAGGCGTTATCGTGCTGGCTAAAAAAAAGTAAAAGAAGAAGGGTTTTTATCAGTTTTTGCCCAACAATAGATTTAAATTCATTACAACTACTTGAATCCCTAATTTACGTTCATAACCTAGCTTAAAAATTATCAATTATTATAAGCTCGTGACAACCGCCCACATCTAGAATGACCCTAGATTCATATCAATGGCTTGAAATTTATGGCTGTTTTAGGTGCAAAGCAACAGTTTGAGTTTATAGTTGATTAAATTTTATAACAACGATTTCATTTTTCTATTTCCCCGTTCCCTTTCCCTTGGTTGACCTTAGGAGCAATTGTGTTCATATTATATTTAATGAGTGCCCACTGGACTACTCGTGTGATGACTTTGAGCCGTATGTACAATAATTTAGGTCGAATTTAAAGAAATCGAGAGACGAGTAAGTAGCCAGAAAACCACTTCCTTATTCCTCCTTTCTTCTATACGGGATAATATTTACGTTCCGACCCCTGCGTTCCGCACGCCGGAGTCTTCACGGGCACGAATCATTGGCGATATTCCACGCACTTACACGAATTCGAATAATATGTCGGATTTTATTAACTTGTGATGTGTCTTTGGCTGTTGGCCGGAAAAATTTCGACAATGAAAAATAAATTTATCCATTATAATGATTTATTTAAAATTAAAAACATAATATACCCGATACATTCAACAAAAACCCATAAATACACCGCTCTCCCCACGCCGACACCCAAGCAGAGCTCCATTGAGGTTGCGAGGATGCGACGTGGAGAGAGTTCCAAATAAAACTCTCACTTACATCGTAATTTAAAGTTTCTGAAAACTGATTCTGGTTAAAACCGATTAAAATTGTGTAAAAATGAATCGGTATATATACCTATTGTACGACCCTTAATTTGCGTGTTCTTTTTGATTTAGTAAAACAAATTTTGACCTTGGAATTTTCTGGTATATTCTAATCTTTAATTTTATTATTTTGAGATTTTATTTGACAATTTTTTCTTTAGATTTTTAATTGAATTATTTCTAATTCAAATTATTTGATTTTTATTTCATTTTCATGAAATTTTGCATTTTTTAATAAATTGTCAAATTTCGGTCAAAATCGTTGGTTTTTCTTGTTATGTTTATTTTTATTTCGTGCGGATCTTGTTGCATTTTGTTATAATTTTAATTTATTTTTGTGTTTATGATTTTATATTTTATTGTTTTCTCTCTCATATTTTGATAGGGTTAATTGATGTTTTAATAGGTTTGAATTTAAATCTGTATGTTATATTTGCATGTGTGTTACCGATTCATTTAAACATTTACAAGGCCGTTTGTGTTCTGGCCCAACAATTTGCATCCATTAAATTCAAAAATATAATTTATAAAAATATCGACACATTCCCCTTTTTCAAAAGCTGTGATATTCTTTCAGCCATTCGATTCTTCTTTATTTCTTTGCATCTGAATATTATAGTTCAATTTGGTGTTCTGTTGTAAATTCAATGATCTTGACAGGGCCCTCGAACATATTATCCTTTTTTGATCTCTTTTGTGGGCCAACCTTTACTAGAACTTCCTGACATAGCTCAAAATGCTTATGTACCTTCTCGTCAGCATCTCTTAATCTGATTTCATCTGTAGCTATCATAAGGTTACTCAGTGAGTTCAATAATACCTGTACTTGATTCAGATCTATGAATGCATTTATCCCATGTATATTAACATTTCTTTCAAATAATATTTCCATTGGCGAAAATTCTGTAGAATTCTGTGTTGTTGAATTTAATGAATATTGAATTTTTGGCCTAACATCATTTCAACAACATCCAGTTAATCCGCCATACAAGATTGTCACTATCATATCACGAACTGTTCGTTTGACCCAATCTGCCAAACCCTTAGACTTGTGATCGTATTGTGAACTAAATAGCCATTTGTTATCATAAGTATCCAATAAGAGTCTGATCTGAGTTCCTTCAAAAACCTTACCTATGTAATTTGGTCTATCAAATTTGTATATCCGCTTGTGTAAAAGCACTCGATTTACGGTAAACTAACCATTTTACTGAACTGATCAATTATTACGACTAAATTGCAGTTGCGTATCCGGCTTTCCTTCATATGTGAAATATCAATTAAAATTTTTTCCATCGAATTCATTATCTTTCAGGGAATAAGATACTCTAATGTCTTATTTGTTAAACATTTCTTTAACCTACACAACTCACATTTCCTAATAATATCCCAGAAATCGGTTACCGTGTAAACAAAAAAAATGATTTGACATATAAATTTGTTCCTAACTCCTAGATGACAGAGCTCTATGTCACAAAGCTTCAAGTGTTTTTCGACATCGTTCGGTATTTTTTAAACGAGCACCATCAATATCTGAATCTAATTACGCAAATGAAACATCTGACACAAGTTTTATTCTAAAAGCTAAAATTAAATTTATATCATCCACAAAACTTGTATTCAAATCTTTAACTACAAATATCATTAAATTCTGATAAATATTGTTCCAACGAATAACAGTTGTAAACTCTGCTAAACATGACATGGGATTAGCTCTGAACGCACCTTTACGTGAAATATTTAACTATTTTAACATTGGACTATCACACTTCTTTCAAATGACCTCTGAAATTATTTGTAACGGAGTCACCTGTATCTCACAACATCTCTATCATTATTCCTCAACATTGAACTCCATCACCTTCAATCACTCTTCTTGAACATAGTACCATTTCGATTTCTAAGGTTTTCTCATTTTCACAAGAAGCTTTTAAATTAGACAAACCTCAAAATGAACTAACTTTTTACATCTTCATCTGACGCCGTAGTCTTCCATGCTTCTTTAAAACCATGCATAGCTTTTATGGGTCTCTATGTAATAATAAATCGAAAGCTGCTCCAAAGTTGAGAGAATTTATTCTTACAAATTCTTCAATAGATAATATCCACTCCTTTGAATCTTTTTCTTTTCCTTCCGAAATGCTTTTTATCACTGGGCAAATTGATTCTGAATGTTTTTTGGAAGTAATACCACAGTTTTCTGCATTTGTCCTGATCTTGTTATAGCTGCGATTTCGACGTGGTCGTCAGTAACATATTTATTTACATCCATTAAATTCAAAAATATAATTTATAACAATAATATAATATTTAAACAATTATAAATAATGTAAATATTGATAATACAATAAATATCGTCACTCCAATAAACTCCAATGAAAAGCTATAAAATAATGTGTTGGAAATAAATTTTGTGCTTTTATGTCTCTTTTTAACATGGCAACCAAGCCAAGTCTTCAAAAATTGATCAAACCACCAAGCCAATTAAAACTGAACGGAGATTTTAAATTATTCATTCTTGAGTTAAAAAGATCCTTTGAAATAACTCAGCGTCCTATAGAATTTCAAGAAACGCTAACACAAGTCTTTTTGTCAGTGTATTTGATTCCAAAATATGAAGAGATCCAATCTAATTATATTGGGTACAAATGTCCTCTTCATAAAGTATTTGAGCCAAAAGAAAACTTAGCCATTGATTTGGGTTCTGCGTTACGATATAGAAAAGGAAATGACGGGTGCACTGATGTTTTGGAAAGATAGAGAAACTTGTTGACAATATTCTACCGCACAAATTAACAAAGCTTGCTCTAATGATGTTTCTAATACAACATGCAATTGAAGATTTATATATAAAGTATGACTTAATATTGAGAAAAGTTAAGTCGATGGAAAAAGCAAAAGAAGTCATTATCAGAATGGCGAAGATTCAGAAAAATTTATCCAGTGGGCAATCATTGATTTCATTACACGAAAGAAAGTCATATACAGAGATGGTTTGGAAGCCGCAACAAAATCCGATTCAAAATCCTGATAAATTTTAAAACAACAAATTACACCAATAATTCATGATATGACAATGCAAGAAAAGGAGACAGAAAGTTTCTACTCCAAAAATGTTTGGCGTGCCAGGAAAAAGGACACATGTTGTGCCAAGACTAAGTTTTGTTTAAATGAATCGAAAATAACATGAAAACACAGCAATGCAGATTTAAAATCAGACCTATCAACATCAATTAAGCACCCTAAAATATGAGAGAAAATGCAATTAAATACAAAACCAAGAAAATAAAAGTAAATTAAAATATATACAAAAATACACTAAGAACCGGACGAAATCAACATAGAAATAACACGATAACATCAAATTTTGATCAATAAGTGGACAATTCATAAAACTAAAAAATATTTGAGTAAAATGAAGTAAAATAGAATATTTTTAGTGTGAAATATTCAATTGAAAAAATTATAAAACATATATATTGTCCATTTAATGCTAGAAAATGATGAAAATAAATTGAGATAATACAAATAAATTCAAGGTCAAATTTTGTATTAATGCACCAAAAAGAACACGCAAGGTTAGAGTCACAAACTAGGTATATATACTGATTCATTTCTACAGAATGTTGGACGTATAGGAATTTTCAGTTTACCACATTACTCATCCTATTGGTGCAACCTTCTCGTTTAGCTACTAGGGATATCTTCCTGATAAGCCGCACGATTTGGAATAACCATTGCGTACCCATGACCAAAATCATGTTGGTACTGTACGCAATAGCCGAATGCCATTCGAGCAGGTGAGCGCTATCACTAACACTACTCCTCGAACGACCTTCGCTTTCCCGGATTATTTGGTGCCGATGGAAAGACTTACGCTTCCTACCTACCAGTTTACTTATAAACCCCTTGTATTTATCTTAACTACGTCGAGAAAATCGTGGAAAACATTCATGCCCGGTCACCAGTTTACAAACCCTATCCGACAATTTACCATGATCTATTACGGATTTTTCGTCCCTATGAGCTTAAGACAGTTAATTCTGACCCAACAGGAAGAAAACAAAAACGAACACAAACAAGTTAGACCAAAATAACGTATATTGATAGGCACATTTACAAAGGCAGATAGTTCATACAGATAAACTTCAAAGATGAGTAAAAGTAGTCCGTTTTCAACTCAGTCCTCCTCGGCGTCGATGTCGGTAGGGAGGCGCCTTCGCTTTGCCGGCCGGTACGGTGGAGGATTTGCACTATGACTGCCCTCAATACGAGTGGAGGGTCCCGCGATTTCGATTGAAGGGGAAATCTGGGGCACGTTACCGGTGAGGACGGCAATGTCATCGAGGTTCATACCCAAGCGATCGAGTACTTGGGAGACTCCCGGAGAGTCGGAGTCTTCATCCACTAGATTTATGTGGATTTGTGGAGTTTGTGGTGGGAAGACTGCAGTCAGAAGATGGAGCGTACAGTATGTCCGGATCGAGCCCCGGAATTTCGAATTCCTGGTATGGGGGCGGCAGATCATCGATCCGGTACGGGCCTTCGATGGGCTCCATTTCTCGGAGGAGCTCCACTTTCCTGCGACGACGGTCGCGGCGTCGTCGGTTTCGATTGGGCCGTCGGCGGGCCGGATTGACACTAGTTTCAGCCACGATTTCTGGTGTTGGAGGGGCGAGGGTTGATGGAGTTGGGGGAGATCGGCGATCGGAAGGTGGTGCTCGGGAATTATATTCAGCTGCCGAGCCCGAACACTCCCTGGGACGTGGGTCCTGAGCTCCTCGTCCGTAAATGCCTGGCGGAGACCCGTGGCTTGTTTTTTAATTAGTAGCCACTGGCTGCGCGACTCGGCGATCAGTTCTTCTCTGGTTCGAGTTAGCCTTTCTATCTTTCGGTGTAGGCCCTGGGTGGCTTCCGGAGAGGACCAGGTGCCCTTGATCCTTTCGTATTTTATTCGTAAGGAATTATATTTCGCCTCCATTTCTTCGAGTCTTTGACGAAGTGCAATAACCGACGGAGAAAGTCGGAGAATCCTTGAGAGATTATTCACCGAGGAGCTTGTTCCGGAATTCATAATCTAAAAGGGGAGAGAAGAAGTTCAGGAGATGGAAATGAATCGAGAGATAAAAAGAAATGACGGGGGAGTAGCGGGGGAAGATTACGGATTTCTAAGGTGGATTGCTAGTCCACCGAATTCATTCTTATCAACGTTTGGACTCCTATCGTTAGTCAAATTATCGGCTAAATGGGGTTATGATTACTTGTCACTCGATTAGGAATTGCGCGCAAGATCGTGAAATAACATCCTTACTATTGCTCGGTATCTTCGGCAAATTTAAATCGTCATGAATTATACCATTACTACGACTACAGTTACATAATTAAAATTTTGGATTCGTTAGGGGCGACATTACTATTATTATGATTAATATTATAACAAATAGTATTGATATTATTACCAATTAATAAATTTTACCGAATTGAAATTAATAAAACTCGCTACATAATCATCTCATGGTTATTACGATATTAACTATTATTAATTACATTAATGTTTTTTATATTAGTGATTATTATTAATTTTTAATTAACGTAATTTGTTGGAACAATACTAACATTATCAGAAACTATTATCCATAAATCCGGATTATTATTAAGAATAATTTAGCATTAATGTTTCTAGTGTTACTATCGATCCTGTTGAGAAAATTGGATTTTTAAATGATACACAAAAGAAAGATTATTTTAGTTAGTTAGAATTTTATGTTAATTCTAATAAATACACTTACTAATGTCAGATTCCTGCGGGTACGATAGGTATTAACTCCTAAGGTCCTTAGCGCTTCAGAATGTCAGTTGCAGAGTGATAGATCCACGATACTGGATTATGTAAAATTTAGTTATGGCGGTGACTATCGATTGATATTTACTGTTTGTGATGAGCACGTTAGATATAGTGCAATGAAAACGTTCAATAATAACTGAACGCGTAGGTGAGTTTGTATTATTGATTTCGTCAAACTTTGTGTAATATTGTTCAGTAGACCGTGTTATTCGTCTGAATTTTCGAGTTGTAGGTCATATAGATGGATGGATCCTTATCGCGACGGAGATTATGTATGAATGAAGATCCCGTCAGCTCCACGGCTTCAATAGCCCTTTCTCAAAGTGCCAAGTTTCACGTCAGCATTAGTTGGATCTGACAATGTAATGCGTTCTGCCTATTTCTCATCACAGTACTTATCGGCTTCTTGCAAGCTTTTAAGAAAGTTGAGGAAAAATATGTAGCGTGGACTCATCGTCTTTTCGGAGTATACTTATGACGTCGGGCGTCAGAGACATGGATCTATATTTTCTATCGGCCATACTAACTAGTCATGTCGATTTTCGTACGACTCCTTTGTGATGGAATTTTCTACTGGACTGGGAAATGATTTTTCGCGTCTATCCGTATTGTGGAGTCTATTCTACTTGGTGTAATCTTGTCCAATGTTATCAGAACGAATAAAATTTATGCGATTTCGTTTTTAATTTTTAACTTTATTTTCGAGCGATAGTTCTGTTAGTCAATTGTAAAGATCTATGCCTATCCCTGCTACCCGCTCTCCGTTTATTAATTGGTTCGAGATTTCCAAAAATTGTTTTCTAGATCAATCTATGATCGTACTTAATATCCCCTTAACTGAAACAACGCCCTTCCTTGATTTTATTTCTACTCGCTCCGGCCACGTTTCAGCAGTCGCTTCGAGTTGTACAACGGCTCCCTGCGTGGAGGTCCTGTGCGTATTGCCAGACCCTACTGCGGACTGCCGAGGCGTTCACGAGGCATGACCCACGAGCTCAACTAGAGGTTTTCACCCACCAGCCGGCACGAGATCCGTCCCATGAACTTCTATTGACATACGTATCATATATTATTTAAGGGACTCGAACATAAATAAATATTTAAAAACATATAAAGATAATTAATTAATGAAAACGCAGAACATTATGAACATCGAAAACGTTTAATTAGGCAAAAATCTTACATTAACGTAACAGAAAATAAACTAAAATTGATACAAATCCTTACGTTTTGATAGCTTGATAATATCGCAGTGATAGTTCAATTTCAAAAATTGGCATAAGTTAAAAATAATGAATTTCGTCACTGTATATATATTATTTTTATGTGTGTGTGCGACCAATGGGCGATTTTTCGCGATTTTTAGGGCTTTTTAATTATTTTAATAATTTTAAACTGTTTTTATTATTTTTTATGTATTTTTCTTTATTTTTTGATATATCATTTATATTATATTTGGATTTTATTTTTATTACTATTTTCTTATAATATTATTTTTAGCCCTTTTTATTTGTTTTCTGTTCGCTACTTCTGCCTATGTTTTTTCTAAACCTTATTTTGCAAGGTTTTGGCAGTTTATTTTATTTTTCATTTGTCTCTCTCTGCAGCTGTAGGCTTTTTAGTGATTTTAGTTAATTATTTGTTTTATTTTATTTTTGTTGTTTTTAATTTGTTTTATTTAATATGTTTTTCATTAATTTTTGGTATCTTCTTGCGGTGCGTGCTTATTTTCAGTGACTCGTTCCATTACTTTTACTTTAGTCTTTAATTTTAATTTTAATTTTTGTTTAAATTGTGGCTCTGAGCCCAACAAGAATTTGAATCATTTTGTCACGTTGAAAATCACTTTTCATTACGAAAACTACTACTTTGGATGAAGAATCACTTTTCCAGCGAGAAATAATCTATTAGAAAACCCTACTCGGAATAACGCTAATTGGCAATTTTCCAGTATACGAACTCAAGCACACTTACAAGTAAGTCTCTTCTTGGGCGTATCTTCTGGAATGTTGTAGTGTGAGATGATTGTAAATGACTTTATGCCGAATTGTATATGGACCAATTATAATTTAAGCACAGAGTCTAATTGACATACGTATGCCTAAATTTTTCCGGACCACAGCCAAACAGACTGCAAGACATTAAAATAATACACAAATACCGAGCTGTGTAAGTGTGGTTTCTCCGCCTATAGCTTGTGCCCGCGAGGGTTTAGTCTTGCGTAACGACGAACTCGAACGTCAAATCATCAGATCCTATAGGGGCAGTGGGAAGATTTGGAACTTGTCTTTTGGCTAGCCCCCTTTCACCCATCTCCGAAACATTTGACCTAAACTTTGAATAACATATCGGCTAAATTTTCTTACATCGAGTAGTCCAGTGGGCACTCATAAAATCTTAATATCAACACATATTCCTTAGGATCAAATTAGAGGGAAAGAAAAGTGGCAACTCGAAATCGATGCAACTATGTTAAATAATGCTTTTAAACTTTATCTTAAATAAAGTAAAACGATCATCATAAAAAGCTAGTTAGGACCAAATTCACATAAAATTAATAAAATAAGTCATACATCAGACTGTAGGCTAAGCTCAATAAGATTATAATTTTATCAGAACGACGGTCAACAATGATAAAATGCTCATTACAATATTATAATAGTACCAACTATGTTGAATTACGATATAGTAAATAAGACAGTAGTTAGAATAATAAATGCTAACGACCCTAATGGAAGATAATAGGACAATGATATACAATAAGATAGTAGCCTGACTAATAATAATTACAATATGAATAATAATAATACTATTTATGGTAGGGGCCCTGATAATATCAATAAGAACGTAGAGATTGAATTGTTATTCCTAATAGTAGCGATAGTAATAATAATGATAGAAAATGATAAGAACCACGATAAACATAATATCACCGACCCCTCATTAATAACGTCAAATCGTAAAAATGCTATAATAATAATATCAAGAGCATAGCAATAATAATAAAGACATCAACAATGACACACAGTAATCACAATTCTACACGAAATAATTTGGTTTATGATTATTTTTTAAAACTTACAAAAATAATTTAAAAATTTATGCTTTTTTTCGGATTTCAGGTTTTGCTTTTTTCTACAGAAATATCTGAAATATTAGATTAATTTTAGTTTTAATGGTAAATCTTATGAAGATACATCCTCATTTACTCGAAATTTCCTAGCAAAAACCTCAACATTTAAATTAAAAATTTTTTCCGCCATTTTTCTTTCTAAAATTATCTCAAAAATGTCTATAAAGTTACTTATTATAGGGGTTTTTTCAACTTCGGATGGCTACATGTTAAAAGTTAGCATGCATGTAGTTAATGTGCATTATTTTATTTCTCTCTCACTTTTTGTGTCTCTATAGTTTAGGGTTTGTCTCATTGACGATTTTACAAGCAACCTCAAGGTGAGTTGGTGTGTTTATATGCTATAAATTTATTGATTTTCTTTTATATTATAGGTGATTTATCTCAGTGACAGCTGGTGTAACAAAATAATAACGACACTAGCAGTAACAAAATAATAACAAAGGACAAATTTAGACCACCAATCACAATAATTGAAATAGATTCCGCAGTCGTAACCCCCATCACATTTGACCATCTATGTCCAGACTACTCCACGATAACCCGAACCTAAAATAATCATAATAATGATAAACCATAGCAAAATGGCCCTACAGACGAGGGAGATCACGATGTAGCTCACGGATAATTTTCATCTCACTAAGTAGGCACTGGAAAGTAGTATCCACGAACTGGCATAGTTATATTAATCTTCATTCACATATCACAAGGAGTAAGAACGGTGTCCCATATCATCCATCAAACGTAATCAAATCTTAATGAAGCAATTTTGGCAAAATGAATAGATGCGCTGAATCAACTGGCAGTCCAAATAAGGAAAATTGTGAAAAATTCAATGGCCCATTGTTATTGCAGAGAAGCCATATTTTTATTGCAATCTAAGGCGTCTGTGGAAGTCGATAATAGAACTGGTATGAGAGATATTACTTTCAACTCGATCAACAAAAACTAAAATAAATCCAACTATGAAAACTCTCTCACATAAAATCCATTTCTAAGAAGATAAATTAATTGACTCTGAAGCGTGTAGAGATAAGAAAACCAAATGAAATGAAATGATTAACCAGAAAATGTCATAACCAACAACAGCTGATGTATCGTGTTGACTCGAGAAAGCTAGAATAATTTATGTGGTTGATGAGTAATTCACTGAAATCAACATACATATTAATAAATAAATAACAAAATATAATTAGACGAATTCAGATAAGAATAACCGACTAAAATTAATGCATCTATAAGTAAATAGAGCTGCAAATCACTGCGGTGCTACCGAATCTTCAATGAGCAGACGAATCACAGATTTCGCAACAAGTTCTACCTCAGTCCGCAGCGAGATATCGTCAAGCTCTTTGGGATAATGGGTATACGCTGGCGACCTATGGCGAAGACAGCTGATCGTTTAGATTGGAAATTATGAGATAGAGCTAACCAGTATAACTATCAAACGGAAACCGGGTAGGTCCTCGGCACAGGAGGCTCACCAACGAACCGAGTTTACTCTGTATCGCCTAGAAAGTATGGATCGGAAATTCCAATGGAGATCGAACATGGAAAGGTGCCATTTGGTGCGCATAAATACAGATATCGCAAGTAGAGTAATCCTGAGCACGGACGGCTAAGCTTCGGATAATAGGATCTCGTTTGAACTAGACGACCCCGTGCTGTCGAGAATGGAGGGTTCTACTCAATTAATTCTGCCGGACCAGCTAATACAACCAGCATTATTGGATCATTTGGGTCATCGTTAGCAGGGTGACCATGCTTATACCCGACGTCACACACAATGGAGACACCCCGACTACCCATACAAGGATAATCAATCTGCCGGATGCCGCTGAACTGTGGATCGTAAGAACAAGCTTCAAAATTTGATATATTAATAAATGTTTTAGCAAAATGTTTTTATCATGTTGATTATATGTTCAGAATATAAGTATTTCCAAATATGATTCTTAAATAAAGTCATCGATTTGATGGTCAGGATGAGCAGAAAAAAAATAGAAATTTTCATAAGTTTTCGGTAATCACAATGTTGGGCTCAAAGCCGAAATCGAAACAAAGTTGTATTGTAAATTAAAACAAAAAATAAAATAAAAATATGGAAAATGGTCACTGCACATACACATGCACTACAAGCAGAAATCAAAAATAAAATAAAAACACCAAATAAACAAATTAAAATATAATAAAGTTAATTAAAAACATATATTAATAAAATCGATCAACGCATGCAGAGACAAAAAAATATATGAAATAAAAAAAACTGCCTTAACCTTGCAAAATAAGGTTTAGAAAAAATACAGGCAGAAGCGAACGACCAAGAAACAAAATGTTAAGGGCTAAAAAGAATATCATAGAAAAATAACAATAAAAAATAGAGTTCAATAACATAAAATTAATATATCAAAAAATAGAGAAAAATATATAAAATATTATAAAAATAATTTTAAATCAATCGAAATAATAAAAAGCCCTTAAAATAGCGAAAAATCGCCTATTGGTCGCACACATGCATGAGAATACTATATAAACAGTGACCAAATTCATTATTTTTAACACTTAAATTTACAAAAACAACGTTAATTTTACACTTTAACACATCATGAATTCTCAATTTTCTTTGCAACGTGAATTTTTATTTGGATCTAAGTAAGAAATTTTCTATTGTTAAGTTTTTATGATTATCTTAATTTTCATGTAACTTAAATAAAACCTTTTGATTTTCGTAATGTTAATCTTATCTCATATAAATGTCTTATTTAATTATGTTACATACAGAGGTCCCGGTAAATATCTATATTTATGTATAGAAATATATATCGAGAGGGCATGTCGATGATCCGGCTGACGAGTTAACTTTTGTTAGTTGCGATTGCTGGCTGTGCACTCTTCGAAACTCGGTCGTTCGCGGCGAGGTCTGGTCGTAAGACGCAGAACTCTACCCGCAGGGCACCGTTTTATCACTACTAACGGCTGATGGAAACGTCGACCGAGACGAGCAGAAAACTAAAATCACCGGAAGAGCGCCATTAGTTAAGGAGCATTAGGAAATGATCGCTGGTCGATCATAAAGTAAAATTTTTACAAAACCTCTCAATTGTGACACTACTGAGTAGTAGGGATAGGATATAGATATTGCGATTACTAGAATTAAATGACGGAAAATGATTAATTAAACATTGGAAAGTATCGGCAAAGGAGTATGACCATTTTAAATTAATTGATAACTATAGATAGGCATGTTTTACAATAGAAAGATAAGCCGTGAATCCCATTAATACTACGACGCAGAAAATCCCCATATCATTTTAGGCAGGTGCCAACAAGGAGAGAAACAGAGGCGACACCAAAATATGAACGAAGCTAGCTATCCAATATAGAATTTAACCAATAGTGAAAATTATCAATTAAAAATTTATTTTATTGGTTTCTCTTTTTACCCACGATCTAAAACGTTTATGACATTTCTAATCACCAAATTAACTCTAAAATAGCCGCGAAAACAATAAACATCGCTGAATAACTAGAGTAGGCTTGCGATGAAGACGTGACACCCATCACAAAATAATTTCGGAGTTCAGATATTGGATTGACTTAAAGTAACTGATCTGAATCAGCAAAATGTTTCTGCCATCAATTCAAATAAAATAATTTTTTTTATTATTTAAGTTTATCTTGAAAGATACCCTACCATAGTTTACGGGTTTGGGGTAACACAGCGGCAAGGTAAATATCAAATAATTTCCGGAACATAAACAAAAATAATTACTATAACGAAACATTTTGTCGATGATATATAAAGTTAACCAAATTTTTGAAGTGCACATATAAATGCTTCTTCAAAATTATATTATAATTAAAATTTAAATAAATTAAATCTATTACAGGACGTTTCTTTTCCCAGCGGCAGTCGTATAAATCACCTTCATCTTTTAATTTCTTTCAATTATTCTGCAAGACCTTCTGTCCGAATCGAAATTCTCAAAAGCAATTACAGGACTCCTCCGCATATCCTACAGAAATCAGGCTTTCATGTATTTGTGCTATCAATGTCGACACTATCTAATCTACCGCGAATCCCCAGAATTTCTCCATCCGTTGCACAATGCGGCAGAGGCTCGACAAATTGGAACGTGAAAACTACGTTTTAAAGGAGAAGTATCAGAAGGTTAAATGCACATGGGGCTCGCCTGAAACCACTAAAGGCCTCTACCAAAAAACATCGCGTCTCTCTCGAGCCCGAGACGAATTTGTCATAGAAAACCGGAGCCAGCGGATCACCATATCCGAACAGAGTGCTGCGCTCTGGCAGATGTTTACAGAAAACGAACTCCTGACTCGTCTGCCGAGTAGGAGGCTGGCTCAGGAGCTGGACATAATTCCAGCTCACCATTTGCCCCTTCAGACAACAACTCAGGTACCCAGTGCACTTCTCCCAACTAGCAATTCCGAGAACATGTCGGGAAATCGGCGACACAAGCCGAACAGAAACCGTCGCCAAGACAGAGGCGAAGGGCAGAAAATGCCCTATTGCAAGCCAATCTACAGCAGGAAGGATCAGCGGAAATAGCTGAGCTCCAAGATACGTTCATGGAGGAGAACGGGCGCCCTCTGATTTGGAGGTGATATATGCGCCGGTGCAAACTTTCTTTCGGCACCCCTCCTCTACTCAAATTAATATCAACACGACGGGAATAGAGTCTCCCACCCGAATTAGCATCTCCACCATGCTCATTCCTCCACCAATCGAAACAGAGACGACAAGTGGTCACTCTTCCCCAGTTATCCTATGAGTGGTGGAACCAACAATCTCGCCACAAGAGGAACCGAGGCTATCAGCTCTAAATCCACCTGTGAGGTGCCCCAAACGTCGAAGTCCACCAGTAGACATCGAGGGGGGACGATTGATTCACTCTTCTCATAATCGTGAATGCTCGACTTTAATTCTTCGCTCATTGACCTTTCGTCTAAACATTGCGATCCTGTGTTTACTATTAATTTTTACTTTATTGTACTTTCGTCATTAAAATATATATTGTATGTCAACTTATTTTTACAAATTTAATGATAATTCATTAAAAATTTTCGAATCAAGCATTTATTTATCTTATTAACTTACTTCTAAAGTAATTAATAGTAAACCGAATGCATGGTTAAGTACTAACTAGTTTTGTGAGTCAAACGGCATCAGTTTCGAATTTAGCGTATTTATATAATAAGGGTTTTGTAGATCGTAATAGTCCAATAGAGTAAATTAATAGGTAACCCATCTCATCGTAGTGTTGGGCCAGAACACATGCGGCCTTGAGAAATGTTTTAAATGGATCGGTAACACACATGCAAACATAACAAGCAAATTTAAAATAAACCTATTAAAACACCAATTAAACCCTACCAAATATGAGAAAAAAGAGAATTAAATATAAAATGATAAACATAAAAATAAATTAAAATAATAACAAAACGCAACAAGATTCGCACTACACAAATACAAATATAACATGAAAACCCAACAAATTCGACCGAGAATTAATAAATCAATAAAAGTTCATGAAAATGAAACTTAAATCAAAACATTTGAATTAGAAATAATTCAATAAAAATTCTAAATGAAAAATTATTAAAATAAATTAAAAAATAATAAAAATAAAGAATAGAATACACTAGAAATAACAAGGTCGAATTTTGTTTTACTACATCAAAATTAACATGCGAGGTTAGGGACAGAAAATAGGTATAAATACCGATTCATTTTCATATAAAATTTAACCATTTTTGAATCAAAAATCATTTTGAATTTTGTTTGAAAACCTATCGTGAAGCCTTTTATTTTTAGGTGAGAAATAGTTTATTTGGAACTCTCTCTCCACGTCACATCCTTGCAACCTCGGTAGAGCTCTGCTTGGATGTCGGCGTGGGGGGAGAGGTATTTTTATGAAAATTGTATTGGAATGGATATGGTAACTTTGTATTTTACTTTTAATATACTTCAATAAATATTTATAATGTTTAAATTGTTTTATGCATTTAATAAAATTAATCTGTCGAAATTTTTCCGGCCCACAGCCACCACCTATCGCAAGTCAGTAAAATCAACACATAACTCAGACTCGTGTAAGAGCGTGGAAAATCGCCAATGATCTGTGCCCGTGAAGACCCAGCGTGCGGAACGCAGGGTTGGAACGTCAATATTATCCCGTATAGGAGAAACGAGAAATAAGGAAGAAGTCTTTGGGCTGCTTCCTCGTTTCTCATTTCGTAAAATCGACCTAAATTATTTTACACACGGCTCAAAATCATCACACCGAGTAGTCCAGTGGGCACTCATTAACTGTAATATAAACATAAAATGCGTCTAAGGCTTATTAAAGGGAAAGGGTACGGGAATAAATTAACTTGAAATCGTTGACATGGATAAATTGATTTGGTATTATGAAATAAAATTAAAATTTGTGATATACATGTGCTTAATAAATTTAATTTGTCTATAATGTTTTAATTAAAAATCGCTATAGCATAAACTACTGATAAAAACCCCAAAGATGACCCTAAACCCGAGATTCAATATGACTATTGCCCTATAAAACCGATAAAAAATCAAAACAGGAGACTATAAATGTATATTAATATTGCATAAATCAATTAAAGTAAAAAGAAACGACTATGAATTTACATTAATATTACAAAAAATCTGAAAAATTATAAGAGCAGGCTTACCACCGATATCGAATTAAAATAACTCCAGAAGCGCATTTCAAATACCTTTGTAGTAAACGACGAATAATTGTTCCTTGCGAAATCCAATAATATAAAAGTAATAAAATTCCAATGTATTCGATCGCGAAAATTTTTCGAGAAAGATCCTACTCCAAAATCCTCAGTAGAGTTTCCAAGTATTTCCTAAACGTTGATAAAAATTATATGAAGTAGTTAAAATATTAACCTACTAAAAACTAATACTGATTCAGCGTAGTAATAAAACCAAATTTTCGTCAAATTTTCCTACGCCAAATTCGACCCGAATCTCGTAATTTTCTAAAATAAACTGTAAATAATATAAATACGGAATATGAACTTACCCGAATTTAATATCGCCCGCTCATTTCCACCTGTTAAGAATCTCATAAAATTGGCTAACGTGCTAAAATTAGAAAAATTAATTATCAACAAATAAAATCAAACAATCCAACCTGAAAATCGATAAACCGGAAATCGTCTGATCGCAGAGATTGGATTTAAAATAAATAAATCTATTCATCATTACACTATAACGGAAATATACGCATCATAAATCGAAAATCCAACCAGGTCATTATCGATTGCAAAATTATTCTTATAACATGGATTATACAGCCATAGGGAATTTATCAAAAGATCCGAACTCGCAAGGTAATATTGCATAAATTCTCTTAACTAATTTAATTTTCATAATGTCATAGACGTTTAATTAATGACCATTATAGTTGTCACCCATAAATTAGTCCATAAATCAAAATTAGCTAATTAATAATTGTCCCCTACCATATTAAATACAAAACCTTTAGATTATAAATAAACTTATGTTAAAACTTTAAGTTTCCATAAATCAACTAGTTGTAATAACGATGTGTCGTATTCTTTTAAAACCATTATGACAATTATAAAAGAAATATAGGAGGATCATGAGCTAGAGTAATTACCTGAATGTATTTACATCGAAAATTTTATAAATGAACAGTCGTATTTTTCGTCGTTTGGAATATGCTTTAATAATTAAAGATCTAACGGGATTTAATAAAATTTTGATTTTGATACTTCAAATTGTAACATTACATTTATTATTTAACCTATTAGCCCAAATATTAACATAAAGTGCCGAGTGGTAGCTAGAAACATTTTGTATGGCGTTACTAGGGCAACAACAAGACGATTTAAACAAATAACGAAACCCTGTAACCCACCATATAAATTTGGGGGGTCAGCTGGGATCAACATGATTTTCTTGTACAAACAAATGAGAAGGGACAAGATACAGAACTATTTTATCAAATGGAAATGTCGGGACGACATTTTGCCAAAACCCGGAGAGATGGAATATAGAGTTTAAAGATTGTAAAAATCAATTGTAAAGATCGATGAGAAAATTGAAAGATCGATGAAAAGCGATCAACCTGACTACAAATCAAGATATTAGATAGTTTTATTAAGAAAATTTTCCGCGCCCATATTTAATCGCTTCCTTTTCTTTTCACTATTCAGGAAGTCAAGTAAACCGCTTTTGGAGCTTGACTGAACGTCTAGGCATTTCCATACTTTTATATTCTCCGAGGTACACAACCCGGATCCCACACCGAGTACTGAGGGAATGTTTTTTTAGTTTTCCCAGCGAGGAGTTTGGTACAACAACCCGGATCCCACACCGAGTACCAAATATCCGAGTGCGGTGAGTAAAGCGTAACCGGAAAATGTGCTAGACAAAAGACGCCATGGATTGAGAGTCAGTGTGAGGCCTCAAACATACCCAAAAGTCACTGATGAAACTCAACTCCGATGATTAGAATTAGATGAGTATGATGAAAGATAATACGAATAAGAGGATATAGATTAACGTTAATATGAACATGAACAAGGACAAAAAACCGATGTTAAAGATAGAATATGATTATGATTAGATTAAACAGTAAAGATGAGAAAAAGTTACGAAATAGGATATAGAAATGAGATACTATTATGATAAGATAGGACATGATATGATTGAATACTAAAGATTATATGAGACATGATTAAAGGTGAAACATGATTATGAATAGATGTTAAAGGCTACAGAGAGTCAGTTAAAAATAAAAGCTGAAGGCCGAAGACCCAACGGAAACGATAAGAGGGCATAGAGCGCCAGCGACTGAGGATTAAGTAAATGAATTTTTTTTTGAGAGACATAGGAAAAATAATTAACGGAATGAATGAGATTATGAATATTATGATTTTATAGTATTATTATTATGATATAGATAATTGATATGACTATATAGATGATTAATAAGACCATATAGATAATTGATACGAGGTCAATAGATAATTATTACGAGGTATAGATAATTAAAAATGGACTTAAAATGAGGGGGTGAGTCAGATAAAGAAGACCACCGCGGTAAATGCGATCAAGGGATGATAATGTATATAGTATGGTAAATGGAGGAGAAATTGGTGTAGAGTATAAAATATTGGAGTGTCATTTATTTTTAGGAATCAATATCCAAACAAAGCAATTCAAGCCAATTTCAAAACAAACCAAAGCCGAAGTATTTCAGATTAAACGTTAAAACAGAACGATAATAAGGAATTTGAATAATCAAGCAGAAAAGAACTTAAAATAAACGTCGAAGTAGTCGCGAGCCGATAATCAACCAGAAATTTCAAAGCAGCCAAAGCAAGAGAGGACAAACCAATAGATCAAAAGAAACAACGACAAAACCAGTCAAGCAAACGAATAACCGTAAACATTGATAGCGTCAGCAACCATACGAGAAGCAAAAGTAAAGAGAATAAAGAAAAGAGTTTGTTAAAAGTAGAAGAAAAGAAAAAAGCCCTCAACAGTAGAAGTGCCAATACCGGAGTATCAACTACAGCAGTAACAGGAACCGGTACAGATAGCGGATTGACCGATTTTAAATTCAACAGTAGCGAAGAGAACGAACTACTTAATATCGAGAACCAGTTGGCGACGATAGAATCAGGTAGCGAAGAAGAAAATCTAGACAATAATCCAAACATGACAACTTCCATAAATTCCAACATAACTCCAATTTCGGACCACAACACAATGCCAAATAACTACAATGCAACAGCAGGAGAATTCAGAGAAAAGTTTAGAGGAGAACCGTTCGACGGTAGCCTCAATAAATTAGACACATTTATAAAGGAATTTGAAGTTTATAAAAATATCTGTCACTGGACAGACCAAAAAGTAAAAGAGCGACTACCCTTATATTTAAAAGGGAGCGCACAAGACGTATTCGTGGAGGAAGCAAGAGACGCAGCGAAATTAACAACGTGGACAGAGATTAAAGAGTTCTTAGTAAAAATATTCGGAATAGAGAAAAAGGGAAATAGGAAGATATTGGACTTCCTACATCGAAAACAAAGACGAGACGAATCAAATGCAGTGTACGCATGCGAATTAAAGAAATTGTGTAAAGAAGCCTTCGGAGAAGCAGATTTGCCCGAAGATAAAATGGTAGACGTCTTCATAAGAGGAATTAAAAGAGAAGACATACGAGCCAACCTCGGATGCTTGGCACCAGAAACACTGGATAAAGCAGTAGCAATCGCAAACAGATGTGAAGCCCATCTGGGACTGGGATATCAAGTGGCAGTCCTGGCCACGGAACCAACAACGTCAACAGTCAATGCCAACAATCAAAACAACAATACCAATCCAGCCATGAATCAATTCATCCCAAGAGCACAGCAGATGTTCAAGCCACCATCAACGAGAAATCCAGAGGATAGAGGTAATAACCAAGTAAGTTATAATAATAATTTCAGGACCAATCCAAACGCAAATGAAAAATGCTCCACATGTCAAAAAATGGGACATCGATCAGAAAATTGTTTCCGGAATCACAACTGCCAGAAATGTGGTAGAAGAGGACACACTGAGAGAATATGTGGACAACTCGATAACAAAGCATGCTACAACTGTGATCAGCAAGGGCACATCGCAAGGCGATGCAACATAAGAAGAGAACCAAATCTACAAAGACCAAATAACCTTATGAGAAATCCACAAATTAACGTGATACAAGAAATAGACATGTTACGAGAAACACTACAATGAATGCCCATGGAATTAAAAGAGATGATGCAACAGATGCCCGCCAATATACAACAACAACGAATCAATGTAATGAGAAGCAATGAAGAGATTCAAGAGCTGCGAACTAGAGAATACCAAGAGCAACAACAAGCTGAATGGCAAAGACTACAAACAGAGGAAGCTCAAGAAATCCAGCAAAGATGGGAAAATCGAAAACAAACCCCGAAAAGAATCAATATGATGAGAATGGAAATCCCAGATGAAATCCACACTGCGGAGCAGTATGTTGAGTACGAAGGGGGAGGAAAAATGATAACTGATGAGAAAACAACCGAATTAAATACGATAGAAAAAATAGAGGCTATCAAAGAATTTGCAGAAGAGGAAAAACAGAGACGTCGACAATTAAAAGAAGTGGCAATGGAGAAACCAGACGAACCAAAAGCTGAAGAGATTGAACAAGCAGAGATGATGATAACGGAAAATCAAAACGAGAAAATACTAACTTACGAGATAGACGAACTCGAAAAAGAAATTATAACACAAAAAATAGAGAGTGCACTGAGAAAATAGAGCAAGAGGAAGTTTTAGAACAAGAGGAAGATCAATTAAGAGAAAAAGAAGCAATTCTAAAGCAAGAGAAAGAACAACTAAGAAAGAAAACACTAATATTAAAAATAGACGGAGCGTTAAAACATTTAGAGCAAGAACAAGCATTAGATCAAAAAATAGAAGTGCTGGCAAAGAAAGTCTTATCGCAAGAATGGAGGAACCAAGATTAGAATTGCAAAAAGATGAGCAGGAAACGTCAACGTCACAAGAAAAAGAAAAGATATCAGAACCAATAATAACAAAAAATCGAATCCAGAGGATACTGCTACAAAAAATAGAAACAAGAGTCAGAAAAGAAAAGCCCACGTGGAGTGAAGCTCAAATTGAGAACAGAATAAAAGAGATATGGTTTCAAACAAAAGGGCCAACCAAGATAACGAAAGAGGAAGAACAACCACATATCAATATGTTAAGACAAATAGCAGACGATCAAACAGACGAAGACGAAAGTGAAATAAGCAGTCTGAGTGGAGAAATATTTCAATCATGTGAGGAAAATAAACCGAATAAAGACGAATCAAAATCCGAATTAGAGGAAATGGAAACGAACGTGCCAAGAGAAGATGAAACAGAGATATTAAAAGAAATTAACGAGATTGTAGAAGAAGTAGATCGAAATCAGATGTTCTTAAACCTCAAAGATACAACAATGTATAGCAGAATAATGAAATTAATTGCGAAAGGATATCAACAAGATAATGGTACGTTCACCGCATCATGGAAAGATATGATAAAAAAGTACCAAGAAAACTTGAAGGAATATGATAGAGCAGAATATCAGGTAATTATTGATTTTCCAGATATACCGAGACAAATAATAGCCACAAGAGGCGAAAGCACAAATGAATTGTATGATTGGGTAGTGAAAAAGCTAGGACCCAGTTATAAAAATAAACCTTTATATTAGCAAGGAAAGAAAATAAAGCGAGATATACACCTCGCGGATGCTCTAATATGGCCAAACGGAATAAACGTGATAACGTTAAACAAGAGCGAAACCGAAGAAACGACAGCAGAAATATGGCAGAAAATTCAAATATTGTATATCAAAGAAATAAAACCCGGATTGGAAAAAGAGAGACAAAAGATAATGAGGCAGAACCAAATCAAAATGACAGAACAAGCCATAGATCAAGCCAGAAAATATATTAACCGATTATCGAAACCAAGACCGGTTTCAATGAAAATATTTGTAGAAGCTGTACGAGATACAGATATTATGAGATTTGACAACGAGAGAACAGATGAGTTGATAGCCAAATACGGAGAGCATCAAAGAGATATGAGGGGAGACGAACCAAAAAAGATAAAGATAAAATTACCTAACGATGAAATAAAAGAAATATTAGTAGATCCCGATTGTCAAATGCATGAATTATACCGACGAATAAACCGAGAAATCATCCAACGGATAATCGAAAGCAGTGATGACGGCATGGTAGAAGATGTGGCAATAATGTACTACAAACGACAAATAAGTCCGCGAGAACGAACCCCGATATACGAACTAGGTATATGGGAAGACGGACAAACCATTAATATCATAGCCATGGATGAACCAGAGAGGAAAAATACGACTGTTCATTTATAAAATTTTCGATGTAAATACATTCAGGTAATTACTCTAGCTTATGATCCTCCTATATTTCTTTTATATTTGTCATAATGGTTTTAAAAGAATACGACACATCGTTATTACAACTAGTTGATTTATGGAAACTTAAAGTTTTAACATAAGTTTATTTATAATCTAAAGGTTTTGTATTTAATATGGTAGGGGACAATTATTAATTAGCTAATTTTGATTTATGGACTAATTTATGGGTGACAACTATAATGGTCATTAATTAAACGTCTATGACATTATGAAAATTAAATTAGTTAAGAGAATTTATGCAATATTACCTTGCGAGTTCGGATCTTTTGATAAATTCCCTATGGCTGTATAATCCATGTTATAAGAATAATTTTGCAATCGATAATGACCTGGTTGGATTTTCGATTTATGATGCGTATATTTCCGTTATAGTGTAATGATGAATAGATTTATTTATTTTAAATCCAATCTCTGCGATCAGACGATTTCCGGTTTATCGATTTTCAGGTTGGATTGTTTGATTTTATTTGTTGATAATTAATTTTTCTAATTTTAGCACGTTAGCCAATTTATGAGATTCTTAACAGGTGGAAATGAGCGGGCGATATTAAATTCGGGTAAGTTCATATTCCGTATTTATATTATTTACAGTTTATTTTAGAAAATTACGAGATTCGGTCGAATTTGGCGTAGGAAAATTTGACGAAAATTTGGTTTTATTACTACGCTGAATCAGTATTAGTTTTTAGTAGGTTAATATTTTAACTACTTCATATAATTTTTATCAACGTTTAGGAAATACTTGGAAACTCTACTGAGGATTTTGGAGTAGGATCTTTCTCGAAAAATTTTCGCGATCGAATACATTGGAATTTTATTACTTTTATATTATTGGATTTCGCAAGGAACAATTATTCGTCGTTTACTACAAAGGTATTTGAAATGCGCTTCTGGAGTTATTTTAATTCGATATCGGTGGTAAGCCTGCTCTTATAATTTTTCAGATTTTTTGTAATATTAATGTAAATTCATAGTCGTTTCTTTTTACTTTAATTGATTTATGCAATATTAATATACATTTATAGTCTCCTGTTTTGATTTTTTATCGGTTTTATAGGGCAATAGTCATATTGAATCTCGGGTTTAGGGTCATCTTTGGGGTTTTTATCAGTAGTTTATGCTATAGCGATTTTTAATTAAAACATTATAGACAAATTAAATTTATTAAGCACATGTATATCACAAATTTTAATTTTATTTCATAATACCAAATCAATTTATCCATGTCAACGATTTCAAGTTAATTTATTCCCGTACCCTTTCCCTTTAATAAGCCTTAGACGCATTTTATGTTTATATTACAGTTAATGAGTGCCCACTGGACTACTCGGTGTGATGATTTTGAGCCGTGTGTAAAATAATTTAGGTCGATTTTACGAAATGAGAAACGAGGAAGCAGCCCAAAGACTTCTTCCTTATTTCTCGTTTCTCCTATACGGGATAATATTGACGTTCCAACCCCTGCGTTCCGCACGCTGGGTCTTCACGGGCACAGATCATTGGCGATTTTCCACGCTCTTACACGAGTCTGAGTTATGTGTTGATTTTACTGACTTGCGATAGGTGGTGGCTGTGGGCCGGAAAAATTTCGACAGATTAATTTTATTAAATGCATAAAACAATTTAAACATTATAAATATTTATTGAAGTATATTAAAAGTAAAATACAAAGTTACCATATCCATTCCAATACAATTTTCATAAAAAATACCTCTCCCCACACGCCGACATCCAAGCAGAGCTCTACCGAGGTTGCAAGGATGTGACGTGGAGAGAGAGTTCCAAATAAACTATTTCTCACCTAAAAATAAAAGGCTTCACGATAGGTTTTCAAACAAAATTCAAAATGATTTTTGATTCAAAAATGGTTAAATTTTATATGAAAATGAATCGGTATTTATACCTATTTTCTGTCCCTAACCTCGCATGTTAATTTTGATGTAGTAAAACAAAATTCGACCTTGTTATTTCTAGTGTATTCTATTCTTTATTTTTATTATTTTTTAATTTATTTTAATAATTTTTCATTTAGAATTTTTATTGAATTATTTCTAATTCAAATGTTTTGATTTAAGTTTCATTTTCATGAACTTTTATTGATTTATTAATTCTCGGTCGAATTTGTTGGGTTTTCATGTTATATTTGTGGTGGGTTACAGGGTTTCGAATCTTGATTATCCTTTTAGTTGCCTTCGTAACGCCATAAAAACTGATGCTAACCGCCACTTGGCACCCGTTGCTAGGCAACGTTGGTAATGTGTTCAAGTGGTGGATTGCCCGCAAAAATTGAGTGTTATTGCTAATACTATAATTGCTCGGACAATCCTCGGGTTCACGAGCTGTCGATAGAAGACTTATGCTCGCTTTGCTCGGTCCCTTACGTGGAAGTGCGAATTAAATTTAGACTGATTAGTGTAGATGATTTCGAGTCTATCTCCCACTATGATTGGACACTCGGGTTTAGGTTAATCACGAATACAAATTTATTTAATGAACAAATGACAGGCATAATAACTGTAAGTTAATTCGATTGACTTGACGATTGTGCGGCTCGACGTCGGGCACGTTCCTTACGTCCCGGCCGGCGGATGGTTGGTTGAATGGCTGTCGACTTCGAGCTTGGTGCGACGCCATCCAAGGCACGTTGACTCGATAGTTGGGAAGGGGCGAAGATGAGCGGATACGTTACCGCTTCCCCTTCCCGACAGGCTGCTATGGCAACTTCTAAGCCCCTGATCTGTGTGCGAAGACTCTGATTGAGCTGGCGTTCTTCCGCCCAGCCCTTTTGAGCTGCAGTGAGTCGGAGATAAAGTGTCTTCGTTCGTTTGGGGTCGGACCAGGTCGCTTTGACCTGCTGCACCTCGCGAGTTAATTGCAGTATCTGACTGAGTAGCTCCGCGTTTGCCTGCCTAGCGCGGTCTAGTTCGTTTTGCATTAATTTCAGGACCGACATTGCTATAAAGAAATACATTCGAATTAACTTTATGAGTTTAATGAGAGAAAATTCTGATTATTGCAAACATAGTTAGGAAGGGAAATCTATTTATAAAATTTAAGACGAACAACTCATTGTAATATTTATATTGACAACATCACTAAGGTAAAATGTTAGTTAAGTCTTTGTCCGGAGATTCAGGACTCTTCAAAAAACTTCTTGACTCCTTCTTCCGGAGAGTAACCGGGGATGATGGGCACTGGACGTCGAGTGTTGCGGGCCGGTCGAGTCGGGTATGTCTCCGCAATGCGCCCGACGAGGATGTCCTCTTCAACGTTGGTGAGGTACATCCTCGCCTTCACTACGTTCAAATCCGCCTGTTCCTGAATCTTCTCCCACTGAGCAAGGGTACTGTTCGTCATTTGGTCTGCGGGGGTCATTCTCTCGGCCTAGAATTTGCCATAGAGTTGGACACGATCGTTTTGAACGTGGCTCCTCGAGAGTCATTGACGGGCGCGCTCGTTTCCAGGCTCGGCGCCATTCATCGGCCTCTTGTGCTGAAATCCAATTTGGGAGCATGAGTTCTTCTGAAATGAATTTAATATAATGTATTTTCACACTAGTTTACGAGGTATATGGACGTTTATCAACAATCGTAGACTCGGATAATCTTAAATCGTCGGTTAACTTCAGGGGTACATTGGTCAGTTAACTTGACGTCCGGGGAGCCTAGTAGCTGAACTGGGGTTATGAGATTTATGGCGATGAGGTGTATGAAGTTGGGTTTGGGTGGTTTATATGGTTTCTCCACGTTGATGAAGGGTTATAGAATCGGGTGATAAGGTTTATATAAAAGAGATTCTTAACTCGTCTGATCTCGTTGAGTTTGGGTCGAACCATGTCTAATTTATATATTGAAGAAAATCTTCCTACACGGCCTAGCTATGTTAGATCGAGGTTGTTCATTTTTTACAATGTCATTGTTACGGCAAGGATCTACCTGCATTTATTATATCATGGGTCGTGATTTCTGATAGGTACCAATCTGTATTCGCTTCTCGTTGGTGTATAATTTTAATTATTTATCAACTTGAATTGATTATTTGCGCATTTTCCTTACTTTGTGGGTTTCCCGTGATCGTTCAATGTCGAAACGGATGTGTCGAATCGGATGTGCGAACATGACGTCGACATTCGGAGTGATGTTGAACATATCCATTCCTACGCAGTTACGATATCCGTTCGTACTTTACACCGGTATCTTTGATTATTGACGGTTCATTATCGATCACGATTCAAGTGTACTAATTTGCTATTTAATATTTACATCATCTATCTCTTCAATAGTTAACATTGGAATTATCGTAGATATTTGTTCGAACTGGGTCTAGTTTGGTATGCTCATGTTTCTACCGGATGGTCCTTATGTTGTCAGGAGTCGGTGCGGTCATATCATGGATTCATGGTTTGCTCTATGGGGTTAGTTAATCTGATTTTACTTATTGATCAGTTCATCGTCCTAGGTCTAAGGAGCTAAAGCGTTTGGGGAGGTGCTTGTGACAATTATTTGGATGTGATTGATCGTTTGCTGTTTTCGATTCCGCACTTATATGAAATCAAATCGTGCCGTGAAGATTAAACAGTTGAAATCCATATCGTTAGTTGGGCTGAGATGAGGTCAAAGAAATTAAAGACTACAATATTATGTTAGCCGGTTGATTTATTGTTAAGGGCCGGTAAATCTCTTTGGTTTCACAGCAATAAATTTTTCTCCGTTTTATTAGTGATTTTATAATTTTCAATTTTTTATTGAATTACTTAATCTAAACTAACTTCGTGCTGGAATTAATCAATGTTTGGGTTTGGTGATGTTCGTCTCTTATTTATGCGGGAGGTTGAAAAGGTATTACTATTATTTCAATTAATAAAACACACTATGGTTCGAGATATAAGTATGTCGCATCGTTTTAATTCCTTAAATCAAATTACTGAACTTTTAACTAATAAACTACTGTATTTATTCAACCGACATCTTGGTTTTAATCGCGGATTCACCTTACTCTCCCAGTATATTATTTCGAGTTTTACTAGTGGATCACTTTATTATTTAGTGAAAAATTGTTTAGTTTACCCCAAAGGTTATTGAATCAATTTTTCCAATAAATCATCCTGATTTCTCCCTGCTAAGTACCCTAAATCTTTGCAGTGGGTTTCCTTATCGTTAATTTACTTTAATCAATAAATAAGCTAATTAATTTTAGTACACTATTTTCAACTTTTGAATTAATGACTCCAAGCTTTGCTTCCTTTTTACACAAGAATTATGTGAGTTTAATCAAAATTTATTTTATCCAAATTACTTTAATTCTGAATCAATGAGCTAATTTAATCCATGAATCACTTTCAATGTGTTCGGAATTTATTTTACTTAACCTAATTTAATCATAGAGATATTTATCTTTATTGGAAAATCTTTTAAAATCAATGGATAAATTCAATTTAAGGGACTCGCTGAACTGCTTACGATATGTATTATTTCATTTTCAATGACTTAAATTCAATTTAGCATATTACTAATTAATTCGTTTCTAAACATCCATCTAATTTATTTATACCAACGATTTCAATTTATTTATCCCCGTACCCTTTCCCTTTAATAGATCCTAGGCGCATTTGTGTTTACATTATATTTATTGAGTGCCCACTGGACTACTCGGTGTGATAATTTTAAGCCGTGTGTGATGTAAATTTAGGTCGATTTTACAGAATTGAGAAACGAGGAAGCAGCCAGAGGCTTCTTCCTTATTTCTCGCTTCAGCTATAGGGATAAATATTGACGTTACGACCGCTGCGTTGCGCACGCTGAGTCTTCACGGGTACATATCATTGGCGATTTTCCACGCACTTACATGCATCTGTACTATGTAGATTTTACTTTCTTGCGTTATGTGCTGGCTGTGGGCCGGAAAAATTTCGACAGTTTAATTTATAAAACAGAATATATATGTAAAACAATTTAGGTATATTAATAATATTTATTAATTATAAACAAAACATAATTACCCTTCATAACCATTCCATCATATCATAACATAAAATAAAACATAAATGCCTCTCTCCCCACGTCGACACCAAGAAGAGCTCTACAGAGATGCTATGGACGCGACGTGGAAAGAGGGTTCCAACCAAAATATTTATCACCTAAAAATTCTGAAAGTAAAATTTCTAAATAGAACTGAACAATTTCAAAACAGTTGAAAAGTAGATTTCAAAATGGTTAGTTTCGAAAAATGGTTTTTTGGTTAAGTTAAATGTGAAAATGGATCAGTATATATACCTATTTTTCTCGCATGTGAGATTTGATACAGTAAAACAAAATTCGACCTTGTTATTTTCTAGTAAATTCTATTCTTTAATTTTATTATTTTTTGATTTATTTTCATAATTTTTTTATTTAGAATTTTTATTGAATTATTACTAATTCAAATTTTCCGATTTAATTTTCATTTTAATGAACTTTTATTAATTTTTCCAATTTGTCGAATTTGTTGTGTTTTCTTGTTATATTTGTGTAGATATCGTGCGAATCTTGGTGCATTTTGTTATTATTTTAATTTATTTTTATGTTTATTATTTTATTTTTAATTCTCTTTTTTTCTCATATTTTATATGGTTTAATTGGTGTTTCCAGGTTTATTTAAATCTGCATGTTATGTTTGCATGTGTGTTACTGATCCATTAAAACATTTCTCAAGGCCGTTTACGTTCTGGCCCAACATTTGTATTTGTATCGTGCGAATCTTGTTGCGTTTTGTTATTATTTTAATTTATTTTTATGTTTATCATTTTATATTTAATTCTCTTTTTTTCTCATATTTGGTAGGGTTTAATTGGTGTTTTAATAGGTTTATTTTAAATTTGCTTGTTATGTTTGTATGTGTGTTACCGATCCATTTAAACATTTCTCAAGGCCGCATGTGTTCTGGCCCAACAGTAGTAATGACCGGAACCAAAAAAATAGTGATTAAATTCATTAATTCATGATTAAATTCATTAACATTAATTATTAACTAACCTCATTTAAACCTGTTCGGGACCGAACAGTTGTACCAACTCTTAACTGCGGCTCAGCAGGGTTGGAAGGAAGAGAAGATTTTGACACAGGCCCAGCGAAATCAAATCCGGGGGCTGGAAGTTACCCTCCAGGAATAACATGTGCAAATATAATACTGAAAATAAACTCTGTATGATCAAAGAGGTGTAATATATTATAGCAATATATAGTTCTATTCCAATGTCTTAAATATTATTTTACAGGTATTTCTTTGTTATAACATTTGATTAACTTTGTTAATTGATTAACAGAATTCATTAGAACCAAATTTTAAAATATGCAAAGAATTCTAAATTCTAAATCTATATATATGATAAGTTCCCTTGTAATAAGTATTTTATTATTTCTGGTTCAGAAATAAAATTCTAAGTGAAATTTTAACAACATAATGAAACTTTGTTTTAATAATTCTTTAAAGATTTATTTGAAATCCGTCTAAAACTATTATTTTGTTATGAGTTTTAAAACTGATTTACCGAATATATTTCCAGATTTTGTAACTTGCAGGAATTTCTTATACTTTCTTTTGTGTAGAGAATATATAGAATATACATCAAACATAAAATTCTCTTATGATTTTATTGACGAAGAAACGAAATGTAATTTTTATATTTTTCTGTTTAAAGCAAATAAGGTAATTATATTTTTAATGTTACTGTTTGATTAAAATATTAGGATGAATCTATTGATTTATTTAAATATATTAAAGAAAATGATTCTGCTTTCAAAAACAAACTTAATAATTTAGTAATTAAAAGGTTTATTTTAAAATTGAAATATTTTTTATTAAAATTAAATAATTCAGAATTGAAATTTTATTAAGCAATTTAAATGAACTGATTGCTTACAATGATATATTAGATTTAGTAAATAGTGTCATGAGTACTTTTCATGAAAAAAGTGACGTTATTGGAAATGACGGAAAGGGGAAAATTTGTAAATATAGTCTGATAGGTATTTTTCTCAGAAAGTTCTGTTTGAGTTTTCAATCGTTATCTATTGAAAAAGTGCTATCATTTATGAGATCGTTTCGCGAAGTTTGTGAGAATTGTCATATAATTACAAAAATGGAAAAAAAAATGTTAGTTGATAAAGTTTAATTAAAAATTCTAATTTTATGAAATTAGTGTGAGTGAAGTCGGCGAGTTAATGAAAATTAGATCTTTGACAATGAAACAAGATCGCCTGAGTAAAGATCAAGTTCTTTGGGAATTGGAAAAGATCTACAATGAACTTGAAAAGGTTTTATATGCTCCTAATGTCAAAGTCCACGAAAACAATATTACTATTTCAAAATTGAGGCAAAAATTGCAAAAATATAAAGCAATGTATCCTGATATTTATGAATCGTTTTTCCTGGACAGTTTATTGACAATTCACAATCGAGATTTTGAAGTAATCGAAAAGGACATCCTAATGAAATATCCAACGAAATTTTTGGGTTTCGATTGTGAAACTGATGCGGGCTTGTTACATGATTCAAGCAAAGATACTAATAAGGATAATTTAAAAAAGTTGATGCTGAAAAGGAAGATTGAATTGCACCAAAAGTTGAGCGAGGTCAGTTTGAATTGCGTCGTCACGTTCTCATCGATGGATTTCAAGTAAGTTAATAATTATTATCATTATTATTATAGCGTTAATAAATTATTCATTATTTTCGACACTTAGCAATGTTGAGGGTGCAGAGTAGGTGCAAATCTTTATGTTTCGATGTTATCAAATTATCTTTTAATTTATTAATTATTTTATGTCCCACTTTATATGGAAATCTTTTAAGATAACGATAGATAAATATTTATTTCTTAGTGATTTTTCCACTTACCCTATCGATTTCAGTACATTGCTAGGGATTAAGCGATTCCATTAAACAGAAATAATATTTTTGAATATTATTAATAATAATAATAAAAATAATATTAATAATACTAATAATAATAATAATAATAATAAAAATAAAATAATAATAAAAATAATATTAATAATACTAATAATAATAAAAATAATAATAATAATAATAATAATAATAATAAAATAATAATAATAATAATAATAATAATAAATAATAATAATAATAATAATAATAAAAATAATAATAAAAATAATACTAGTAATACAAATTATAATAATAATATTAATAATAATTATAAATTTTAATTTTAAGTTTTTCATTATTTTATTATATTTTGCTTTATTTACACAATTTTTATGCTTCGTCCGGTTTAACTTATTTAATAAAAGAATATTAATTCAGAAATGAAGCACTACTTTATTATAAAGACGGAATTCTCAATGCAAAATTGTCCAAACAAAAGGATTTGGTCGCCGAAGTCGGAGTTAGTGTTTTAATGTTGATTAATTATTTGTATGCTCTTAATTGTCAAAACTGACCGGGTCTGTGTTTTTAATCAAACTTAATCATACTATCTCCACAATACGTAACACTGTGTTAACAAGAGCAAGTAATTTAAATATGCAACATCGCCTATAATATTAATTATTTTAATAATTATATTGATAGCAATCAATAAATCATTATTATGATTTTCAATTATTATTCATAACTTAGCAATAGAACATTTTAAACATAAAACATTATGCTTACATATTATTTTAATAATTATATTGATAACAATCAATAAATCATTATTATGATTTTTAATTATTCATTACTTAGCAATATAATATTTTAATATAAAACATTATGCTTATATATTATTTTAATAATTATATTGATAGCAATCAATAAAACAATCGAATATTTATTCAGTGAGATAATTGTTTTTCTTTTCAAGTAGATTTCAATACTTGCATTTGAATATTGTAGTTAATGCGGCAAGTTAGCGCCGTAAAGATTTCCTGTTACAATCTCTACACAAAATAGATTTGTTAAGTGATATTAAATCTCGCACCATCAAAATTATACACAGTGGACCATATGTAACTCGGGTTCAGCACTGGTTTAAAAAATAAAAATTTGTTTTAGATTGCAATTTTTATTTATCTATTTAAATGTAATCAAATAGATTTCGCAACGTATTTCAAAATTTTCTGTTAAATAATAATAATATATATATATATATATATATATATATATATATATATATATATATATATATATTGAATTCGATATTTAATTACTATGCTACACAAATTTTTTCAGATATTATTTTATCTAAAACACACTTGATAAAGGCAAAGCCGAAAATTTGTGTTGCATAGAATTGTGTATTTTATGATCTTTTGTCAGAACGAAAAAAAAATGAAAACAGATCAAAAGTGGCCAAAAAATAAAATATTGATTTTTAGATTTCAAATTCTTTTAAAATCAATTAGATCAGCTTTTAATTATTAAATGATAAATCACAAAAGATTTTAACAGTTACCAATATTCTTTGTAATTCATTTGAGATCCGTTTTTATCTAAATTTCCGTTGTTAGCTTTCCTACTAAAACTTAAAATAAACTTGCAAGAAAGATTTTTTTCCCCACTTTATTGTCACATTCTTTCTGTAGAGCGTTGGGAATTCTTTAATGCCTATCAATGACAATCCGAACGGAACCCTTTACTCAGTGATCGACGTAGCATTGAATGATGTGAGGATTATTATTTCATTGAAACGTTATCAAGTTATTCCTATATTTCATTTGACATAATAGAAAACTGCACTGGGAAGCATTAGAGATTTCCTGTTGCAATCTCTACACAACAATCGTAGCACGCTTGCTGAGTGAGTTCCAATAATCAATTTATCAATCATTATTATTATCTAATAGATTGTTGCATCATTTTTTCTGTTCTTCTGCTCCTCAAAGACGGGAACTGACTCCGATTTGTTTAATTTATCTCTCAATTATATTCAGATATTTCGGATTTCAGTAAGAGATTCATATAAAATTGTATGGAATTTGTTAATCAATAATTCATCCAGTATTATTGCCAATACGTATTTGATGATTGCCGGACATTTGGAAGCCATAAAACCCACCAAAAGCCACCAGGAAATCCTAGTTGAGGTGTTTTCTCAGTTTATATCGTCGTATTCGAATTTGGTAAGACGTTATTGATTAAATTGTAAAATGAAAAATTCAGTAAAAAAATTTAAATATTTTTGCACATTTCTTAATCACTATTTAGAATTTTTTAAAAATTTAAATCAATTATTCAAAATATTTCTCAACAGAACTTATTTAATTTTGATTTACTGAAAGAATTCATTCAAGTTAGTTTAATTACTAATATAATAATAATAATAATTTTATAATATTATTTTATTATCATTAATTTTTATTATTATTATAATTATATTAATTATAATTTATAATATTATAATATTATTGAATTTATTATATTATTATTATTTATAATTATTATTATTATTAATATTATTATTTATTATTATTATTTATTATTATTATTAATTATTATTATTATTATTATTAATATTATTATTTATTATTATTATTATTATTTATTATTATTATTAATTATTATTATTATTTATTATTATTATTTATTATTATATTGTTGTTATATTTTTGTTTATATTATTAATATTGATAATAATTAGAATCGATAATAATAATAATTTTTATAATATTATTTTATTATCATTAATTTTATTATTATTATAATTATATTAATTATAATTTATAATATTATAATATTATTGAATTTATTATATTATTATTATTTATATTATTATTATTATTATTAATATTATTATTTATTATTATTATTTATTATTATTATTAATTATTATTATTATTATTATTAATATTATTATTTATTATTATTATTATTATTTATTATTATTATTAATTATTATTATTATTTATTATTATTATTTATTATTATATTGTTGTTATATTTTTGTTTATATTATTAATATTGATAATAATTAGAATCGATAATAATAATAATTTTATAATATTATTTTTATTATTATTAATTCTGCAAGAAATCGAAGGGGATTATTTAATAATCTAAACTTCTTTCTTTTTTTTGTTATTCACTTATCTGTAATATTATCGTTATTATTATTATTATTATTATAATTATAATTATATTAATTATGATTTATTATAATACGATATTATTGAATTTATTATATTATTATTATTTATTATATTATTATTATTTATTATTACTATTATTAATTATTATTATTATTATTGTTATATTTTTGTTTATATTATTAATATTGATAATAATTAGAATCGATAATAATAATAATTTTATAATATTATTTTTATTATTATTAATTCTGCAATAAATCGAAGGGGATTATTTAATAATCTAAACTTCTTTCTTTTTTTGTTATTCACTTATCTGTAATATTATCGTTATTATTATTATTATTATTATAATTATAATTATATTAATTATGATTTATTATAATACGATATTATTGAATTTATTATATTATTATTATTTATTATATTATTATTATTTATTATTACTATTATTAATTATTATTATTATTGTTATATTTTTGTTTATATTATTAATATTGATAATAATTAGAATCGATAATAATAATAATTTTGTAATATAATTTTTATTGTTATTAAATCTGCAAGAAATTGAAGAGGATAATTATTTAATAATTATTTAATAATCGAAAATTTTTTTCTTTTTTGTTATTCACTTATCTGTTATATTATCGTTATTATTATCATTTTATTTATATTATTATTATTATTATATTAATCCTATTAATATTAATAATAATTAGAATCGATAATAATAATTTTTAATATTATTTTATTATTATTATTATTTTATTATTATTATGATTATGTTTATATTATTCATATTAATAATAATTAGAATCAATAATAATAATGTTTTTAATATTTCTCCTGAGGGTTGACCTATATCTGACGGGCTCACATCATACTACTAGCGAGCAAAATTTATCTGCCAGAAACAACTCTTAATAATAATAATAATAATAATAATAATAATAATAATAATAATCAATTCCCTCAACCGACAGAGACTATTAGTAATAATAATTATTATTATTCGTAGGGACGATTTGATAAAGCATTTAATCTTTATAAAAATCTGAAAATATTTGGCAACGGAATGTTATGCTCCAATCGTCAATTAAAATCCAGTATGCTTCAATCTTCATTCAGCCATTCTCTTATGCGATCCGATTTCTCCAAATCCTATAAATGTTTAGAAAATCTACGCCGAATATCATTGGCCGAATATGGCTTGAGGTAGATTGTACTATGAATAGTTAAACTTGACGTAATAATGAACCGGAATAGAAAAGTACAAATGCTATTCATGGAGAGCAATGATGATTCGCCAATCGCATTAGGGAATCACATAATTTCATTTGCTGTGAAGAAGCGAGAAATACTGATATACAATCACGTGAGTATCAGCAAAGGATGCGCCACAATCTCATCCATGGTCAATCAACACAAATCCTGTGGTATTGTACATAACATGAGTGAGATCGCCAATTTTAAGGATTTACCGTCTTTGGATGATGCCAACAGTCAAAACTGGGGAAGTAGAGATTGGGCAATTTATGAATGCCGATGCCGTTGGTTAATGGTTGGTTTTCAATGCTTTTATTTAATGTTATTCGCAGATTAATCTGTTTGTATTTTAAAGGCGGTTTCAATAATAAATTTGAAAATAAAGACATATTTTCAAGTTTCAATTGCCGTACTTATCTACGGCATCAAACGTTTTCTATAATTATTTTGTGACCGAGAAAACGAAATCAAAAATTTTCATATTAAATTAATAACTTCAGTATAGTATAATCAAAATCAATATAACTTTGATAAAATTTTGTATCTAAGAAATCCAATATAAATATAATTATTAATAATTTTATATTAAAAATCAATGAAATCCAATATAAATATAATTATTAATAATTTTATATTAGAAATCAATGAAATCCAATATAAATATAATTATTAATAATTTTATATTAGAAATCAATGAAATCCAATATAAATATAATTATTAATAATTTTATATTAGAAATCAATGAAAACCAATATGAATATAATTATTGATTATATTTGATAAGTTAATAATGAATATTTCAGTATACATTTCAGGATATTGTGCCTACTCGATCCGTATCTAATAATGCTAAATTAAATTTTGAAGGGAATTTGTTTGTTCTAATAAAGTTTAGATTCATTTTTTCAATATGTTTTGGGAGGACTTTTTGAAATGTATTAAATGTCTGATTTTGTGAAATATCAAAAATTTCTCGTGTTATTTCAAAATCAATAAAAGAACTCTTGCTTAATTACAATTGAATACACTTCACTCAGTCAGTATCACAACAAAACTCGGGATAGGAACCCAATGGATACCGCCCGACAATACACAATCTGCTTTGGTTAATTATCTCTTTGTTACTTTGTTATTTTCAAACTCCTGCAATTAGTTAGTAGAGACCTCCCATCATTTTAAGCGCTTTCAGGTTTTTACCCCTACATTTTTGCATATTTTTAATTGATTTCTAACAGCACTTGACAAAAAATCACTTTGTATAATTATTTTATTTTCCGAAAACTTCTTTTTGCATCAAATGTGGAAATGTCTGCATTCTTAACAATCAACGACAGGCTTCATGTGAGAAATTCTATTCCAGTTATAATAATTTTATCATGAATTCCACAAATGAGTTCAAAGATTTTTCACTAGAAAAATGTTGAAGAGTATGTGTTCAGGAAATATATAGACGACGTCATTCTCTATATTTTTACAGAAACAATTTTTTTGAAAATCTCCAATTCACTATAATGCAATTAAACAAAAAGTAAAATTTCACTTAAAAATCAATATTTGCACTTTTAATCCATAAATGCACATAAAATCTATATTATATTTATATCAATACTTGAATTAATTTTAAAAAATGTGCACTTAAAAATCCATAATTGCACATTTAAATCCATATTATATTTATATCAATACTTGAATTAATTTTAAAAAATGTGCACTTAAAAATCCATAATTGCACATTTAAATCCATATTATATTTATATCAATACTTGAATTAATTTTTAAAAAATTTGCACTTAAAAATCAATAAAAGTAAAAATCTTTAAAAATCAATAATCGGGGAAATCAATAATATCCATTATGATTTTTCGCTAAAGAGTTTGGTTGCTAAGCAATGCGCGGTAACTAAGGGTGGTGCACGTGGCTCACACCTACCTACCTTTTTCTGCTGTTATAGTCTTTCCTACTATTGCTCGTATCATTTCTAATATCACATATTCCGGAAATGTATTCCAATTCAAAATATTGGTCACCACTGCTCTAACCTCCTCCATTTATATCCGATTGTATTGCATTTATTCATTTTCCATTTTCTGATTTTTAATCCACTGTTTGCATTTCATTTCTTCCAGTGTACTCAACTCATCAATCGTCACGATATTAAAAATGCAAAAATACATTTAAATTGCCTCCAAGAACTCGCTTCCAAGTTTTTCTTCTACCAATTTCTACGACTTTGCCAAGTGATTGAATTGGCTATCACAAATGTTGAGAGAGAATCCCAACGATTACCATTAATAAGTCCACTGTTAGCCGATTCGGATTTGCATGAATTCCAAAACATTTTATTATGTAAACTGGGTTTGTCTTGTCGGGATCACATGTTGTTTGTAAATCTTCTCGTTAATCTCTATGTCAGTCAGTCGAATACTACTCGAAGCCTCTATGTGGAAAAACTCCTTACGGAATTATTGGAATATTGTGAAAAATGTTGTGACAGAATGGGACAAGCACGCTGCTGGAACTTGATCTATTGTTATAATAACGCTATCGGAAACGACGAGGCCAAATCGAGAGCTTTAAACGAGTTGGAATTATTGTTGGAAAACAAATTGACAACTGGTCCGAATTTGGATTTCCTATCTTATGTTATGTAATTCAGGAAAATAAATGTTTATACATATATTGAATTGGACTTTTGGAATATTATTTTTGTATTCAGATATATAATTTTTAAATTTTTTCCCGAATTTGGATAATTATAAAATTTTACTATAGCAAAATTGCCTTTTTTATTTTAGACTATTGATCGGGAATATTTTGCACAGGATCTTGCAGTGTTTGAAATTAAATGATTTTATCGATTGATTTTCGGTAGGGATTACAAAAAAACTTATAAATGTAGATTACGGTATTCAAAATAATCAATATTGGAATCTCAGAATTAAAATCGGAATTGGAACATTTTTTTTGTGTTCAAAAAAATGTTTAATATTTGTTTAACAAAAAATTCCTTTAAAATAAGCATCCATTAAGGACGTCCCCTAAGAAGAGGGAGGGATGGGGTCTTCGCAAAATGGGGACACTAGGGAAGGAGGTTCTAGTGCTTAGGACATCCCCAGCAGCATTGGTTGTTTAAATATTATACAAAATGAATTATTGATTTCTTAAAAATTTTTCTCTTTTTTATCTACTATATATGGTAAGCAAGCCGCATGTCTCATGTCCACGGTTTTTCCCATTTGATCGTTTTAATTATGTATGAATGTTTTTCTCTATTTTTCAATCTATATTGTGTACTACAAATAATGTTGAAATTAAATATTATTGATTGATAATAATAGACTTGTCGGTAGTGATTGCAACAAATCTTATAAATATAGATTAAGATATTCAAAATCATCAATATTGGAATCTCGGAATTATTATCGAAATTGGAACATTTTTTTTTGTTTTCAAAAAAGGTTTAATATTTGTTTAACCCTTATCGAAATGACGGGCGCCTTGCAGGCCCGTGACCAATCATCTCTTTAGTCATTTTTGTGTTCTATGCATATCTCAGTTCAGACTTGACGAAGTGAAAATATTAATACAAATTGGGCATGAGCATTTTAAGTATTGAATATACGTATTTGCAAATTTTTACCCTTCATCCTAATGACCGGGGCCTCCGAGGCCCGCATCATATGTAACTATTAATTACTCACCCGCAGAAAAAAATAAGACTCTACATTCAGAGGGCAAAGAAACACATGCGACAGCGGTGATAATTCAACAGGTCTATTCAAAAAAGTAAGGTCTGAAATATATTCAACTGAGCAAAGTAATATTCATGCACTTACGACATACAACAGTTTTTAGAGTGTTCATTACATATATTGGACCAGTGTTTCCAAATCTTTCATGTGTAGTGACACATTATTCAAAGTAATCAAATTATGTGACACAGCTAACAGTAATGTTCATATTTTATAAGTAAAAGATATTTTAATTAAAAAATAATATATGTTCATTTTATTTTTAAAATTTGGTTACAGAATTAAAATTTATAAAAAGTAAAAATAAATGTGAAGTATGCGTTTCATGTTCTGAACATAGTTTTTTTATACGTAGTTGAATTTTTGAAAAGCCATTCTTAATTTGTCTTCAACAGATAGCAAGTGCAGAAAAAGCTAATTCAACAAATAAGAAGTGGAAAAGGGCAATAACTTTGTCAACGGTTTTTTATTAATTATGTTGGGGTATTACGAAAAAGCGCAGTAAAATCAATAAAACATCAAAATGATAAAAGTGCAACATTAATTAAAAAATTTACGAGAGTTCGAGAGTGGTTTTGATAGAGGGAAATCGGTATGGTTGAACGCCAAATTGAGAGACGAGTCCAGAAATAATAATAAAAAATTTAGTGAGGCGTCCCTAGAAAATAATATAAACCAAAAAACAAATTAATTAAAAAAATAAATTGCTAAATAGAAGCCCGAGTCAATGGGAAGTTCGAGGCAATGGAAAATCCGAAAGATGAGGAAAACCTGACATGTAGACGGAATAATATAAGAGGGTAAATTGGCCTAAACAATATTAAATGGGCGCCACTGATCTATGGGGAGGTAATTCTTTTTTTACTTAGTAATGTAGCAAACTTTGTTGACAAATGTCGGCTAAGGTGGTCTATGGGAAGTAATTATTTTTAATAATTTAGTAATTTAGCAAATGTTGTTGACAATTGCTTGTAAACAGTCTGAGCAGGAGTATAAAAGGAAAAGGGAAAAACATGAAATGGCCAGTAGTTGAAGCAAACGAGTAGTCTAGTCAGGTCAGTAAAAGAGTCTAAACCCAAGTAAAGTAAAACGTTATCTATCAGAAAAGGTGATTATCCATTGGATAACCTACCTTAAGATAATCAAATTTATTCAGTGGTTAAAGGGTGCAAATAAATCACAAAATTGTAATTACAAAACATTGAATTAAATCGGATTAAGTTATAACTGTGTTAAAGTACAAATAAAATTATTCTGTGCTGGGTTTGCTTATTTGATTTGAAAAGGACACGAGGAGTCAGAGGGAACCGACTTTCAATAATAATAACCCAACAATTATATTAAAAACATCTAGACCAGTTGTAGTTTCAGTTAGCTCTTTGCCACAAAAAAATTGACTAACTATATTTTTATACAAAACAAACCTTATAAAGGCTAACAACTGAGCTTTCCCACTAATGTCGGTTGACTCATCTACTTGTAGTATAAACATTTTCTCGGATGTGATTACTTCAACTACCTGTTGTTTGATATCCTCTGACATATTCAAGATTCTTTTACTAATAGTGTTGTTAGAAAAGGGTATTTTGATAATTTCTTTTTCAACTTCATCTATTAACATGGTTCTCACAATTATTTGAGAAGCAGGCAACATTAGACTTTCAGCTATTAAGTATGACTTTCTTTTATTTGCAGTGAGCTCATCAATATGATAGCTAGCTTCTTGAGCTTTCTCAAATACCTTTACATATTTCAAAAGTGTATGTTGTTGCAATTTCTTTGAATTTAAAGTCTTTGAAAATAATCTGCTAATTTAGTAGTTAAACTTGGGTGTTTTTTGATTTAAAATGTCGTTCAAGCTTGTTTGGTACCATTGGCTCATTTGATAGCTTTTCATCATATACACTACAAATTGGAATTGGAGATATATCATTACAGACCCATGAAAATCCCATATTTAAATATGTGATATTATACTTCAGGAAAGCTACCTTAGTTTTTTTTGCAACATTATCTGTGTCGTTTGTTAAGTTTAAATTACTTTTTGAAGCTGTTTCAACTACCACTATTGAGTTTTTGGAATTAACCACATCAGGTTTTGCATTTTTGATAAAGGTTTCTTCTTCATTTGCTGATCCTTTTCGAATAATAAATTTATCCATCGATTCTTACGGCTATGTAATTAAATTTATAAACAACTGACAGCAATTATATCATTCAATAGTACTCACCCAATTAGAAATGAAGATACGAAATGTATTAATAGTAATTTTTGAATAATAAATTTTATTACAATATTTTTAAAAAACCAAAATATTTTAAACACAATGTTTTTGGAAATTGTAGTAAGTAACCTTATAACAATAAAGAATTGGTGGGAAACCGAATTTCAACTAACGGAATATGTTTTTGAAAAATATTTGGAAACACCAACGTTACAAAATTTTGACCTACTAAATATTATTTATAGATTAATTTTGAATTATCAAAAGTAAATAAATAAGGTACAATTCCGCGACACATCATGAAACAGTTTGCAACACCCAACTTTGGGAAAAACTGCATTAGACAAACACTTGGAGCAGACTTGTTTTTTCTTCCTGTGAGTATCCCATGAGCAGAGATGACACCTGGCGCGCTTGGAAGGTGGGCATTCTATGGATATGCTATTTCCTTGCATCTGCATTGGCACACTAAAACCTGCCGATTCCATTCCTAGTCTAGGAATGAGTTTAATTTGAGGATTACTTGCTCGTCTTTGGATATGAGCATGTTCAAGTTGTCGGCTTAATTTCGTAAGATAAATTCAGCGCTTCATCTTCTTTAAAGCATTCCACTTTGGATACTGCAGCACCCACGCAATGAATGTAGCAACAGATATTACGTCTAACATGTTCATGAAAAAAGCAAACGTTCATCGATTAGTACGTCTTTTACTCATACAATGATACACCAACTGATCGAGTGTGTCGACAGCACCTTTAGTTGCATTAAAAAATTCAACAACTTGTTTTTCTATAGTAACATCTCCCGAATGACGCATTGATGAAAAGAGAACAAAACATCTTTTCTTTACTTGCACATACTACATAAATTTAAAGTTGTTTGATGCATGCTACTAAAAAATAGTATTAAAATATATGTATGCCTTCACGGAATAACTTAAATATATATTTTATAATCATGCTTACCAATCATAAGATTTTGGAAATATACGATTTTCTGATCTGCCAAATCAATCAATCAAATATTTGCGTGCGCATAAAACGAATAATCAACAATAATACATAATTAAACGGTGTGAAATTATATTGCATATATCAATATTTGTGAGTATATATTTCTCTATATAAATATTTGTGCGTACATTCGTTTTTAATGAATAGTTTTAATTTCAGGAACAGTCATTTTTAATCATAGATTTATGAATTAATGAATGGTGGGGAAGTGTAAGCTTGGACACATGGAGTCAAAATCAACATATTTTCAATGCCAAATGATTATTTCCTTAAAATTCTACATTAAGTTGACGCCCAACTCTAAACATACGACTTTTGAAGTAAATGACTATCCAAAAATTCAGTTTTGTGTGGTTTTGCATTACAGGGCTTCCCATGCCCCGGTCATTAGAATACGTTACTAAAACGGCTATTAAGACGAGGTTTAACAAAAAATCTCTTTAAATAAAAACAAAGATTATTTAATATGTAAAAAATATAACAATTTAAGGGATTCATTAAGGATATCCCTTAATAAGTCAATTTTTGACCGACCACCTTGCCTCCTTCTATCTCTCTCTATTGTCACCATTTGTTCCCTTTGTGAATACCCCCTCTTACAGGACGTTCTTAATTGATGTTCACTAACCACAGATCGTAGACAGTAATGCATTATTTCACTCTGCGTGTCACCACAAGTTGTCGGTGGTGACTTAGTACTTCAACAATTACGAACTTTTCACAATATAAAATATATTGATTCAATACAAATAACAGCGGATTCTCTGCGTTCACAATTACAAAAAATTGGACAATCACAATTTATCTGTGCATATTGGAAGTCAATTATTTAACAACAAAGTCGATATTCTTACTCAAAGTTTATCTTATCAATTCCATTTGCGTGCATCTTTATGCTAATTCAATCGTCCATTCTTATTTTACATTAAAATTTAAATTAGTTTTGCAGGTTCTAAAGTATTCACTATTATCTTGAAAACCCATTCCAAAAAATCACACAGTTCAGCCTAAATTTTAGATTTAGATGGGCTGTGAAATTTTATTTTTATGATTAATATTATTGTTCAAATCATATATAAAGATAAATTAACGTTAATACACCAGTTAGGGTCAAGGAAACGACAATGACATTCATGACGAATATTTAATTTCTTGTTATCAAAGTAGGAAAAGGTTATCGACTTAATTATAGATGGTTAGGATCTACGACCATGATATTATTCTTTATTTTTAATTTATAGAAATATTCAGTTAATCAAAACGATAAAGATCAAAGAAAAAGGATGGAAAAATATTGATTAAAACAAGAAATTCCGATCTTTTTTTAGAAAGGAAATTCTGAATTGAGCACCCAACTCGTTTTGAGTATTGTATTTTGATTTAGTAGGGCCAAAAAGAGTAACATAGCAATTTGTTTTATCGAGTTAATAATACAGCACAAAAACAAAGCACCAAGACGACTTAACTTAATAATAGAATATCAAGTAACCAAAAGAAACAAGAATCAAGCAAAATAAAGTAAATTAAAATCATCACAAAATGCATCAAGATCAAAATCTACATAGTGCTGAGTATTTGATGGATAAGGAACAAAAATTGTGACACTTTCAAAGGGATTACAATCAGATACGCACATATGAAAATATTACCATTGCATACTCATCACGAATGACGTTGGAAATGTATTCCAATGGATGGTTACTAGTAAAATGTAAGCTATATTGAGGTGATTGCTAATATCTTGATAAAGCTCTGAGTTCAATAGGTACCATAGAAAATTTCGTGATCATTTTTAATTAGATTTCATTTATTAAATATCACTTAAATCAACATTAAAAGTCAAAAACAAACAAATTGCAAGTAATTCAAAAAAAATATTTAGTCATACAGAACCATATACACGTATTTTCATTTTTTCAGTGTCAATGAAATTTTCTGGATCTGGCCTAAAAATCTGGTCACCTTTAATTTTGTTTCCCGTGTCCACTGAGTCTCTCGTAGTCAGATGACGCTTTAGTCACTACATAATTTAGAATATTAAATAAATTTTAGTTTTTATTTTTATGGTTTATTTGAACATATTTTTAAAAAGTTATAAACGATGATGTTTACGATGATTTCCAACTTTTAATTTATTCTAAACTGATCAATATCTTACAATGATTTAAGCCATTAAAGTTTAAGTTAGTTCTCTGACAATGCCACGATCTACCAACAGTTTTATTAGCGCTACAACGGCATTATCAAAGCCCAGTATCACATAAGTCAGCGATTCTAAACCTTTTCGGCTTCAGCATCCCTTGGCAGTTCAAAATCCTAAATTGTAATCATTACATTAAAAAAATGTGTTGGGCTATAAGCCTCAATTTAAACACAAGAATGTAAAGAATAATCAATTAAATTAATTATTTTTGGGATCGTCAATATGGCTGTTACAATATGCGCAAGCACCGCAATAAAATTGTTGGGGTTAACAAAATTCAAGAGTAAACAGGAAAATCAATAATTTTAGTTTTTCTTTTTCTGATGATGATTTATGGACTCTGCATATTTTTATTTGATTAATTAGTTTCTATCTTTACACTTTTTCCCAATATGAAAATATTTTATATGAATTAATATTTCACTTTTACTTTTGCAACCTTTGATTCAAATAATTGCCTTTTGGTTTTTTTGCTAAAATAGTGGTAAATTTTCTATAGGAATCAAGAAAGAAACATAACAATTTATAATTTATTTATTGAAAACAATTCTTTTAAATATCTGGGGGTAGATTTCCTAATCACTTCACACCGTCTGTAGGCCCGGATCCAATAAATGCGGGCCTGATTGGATTTTTTTTGTGGAGGCCTCTATATATTGAATATTTAAATAAAATGCAAATATGTAAACTTTATAATAAGATAGGTAAACTTCTATATTTTCGTTAATAAATATTTAGCGGGGAAACGGGTATGGACGGATGCCAAATAACGAGACGAATTCAAATATAATAAAATTACATCGATTGGGGTCCCCAGAAGGAAATATTTGATAAAAATAGAAATTAATTGGCTAAGGTGAAACCCGAGCTAATGGGAAGTCCAAGCCAACAGAGAACATAAACAGTGTAAGAAACCCGGGAAGTTGACAAAAATATCTAATTACGGAAAAAAGTGGGTGACGAAAGAAACCCGGGATAAAAGGGAACCCACCACCAATATAATTATTGTAAATAAATGAAAACCATGGGAACCCTGAAGTATCTAATTTAGTTTTAGAAAGAGAGATGTAAAAAGTGACAAACCAATTTGACTTACAAATAACCTAATTATGAGATGGGTATAAAAGGAGAAGGCAAATCAACAAAATTGCCAGTTGGTCGAAGAGAATATTTTCAGGAGTTCAGCAAAGAAGGTAATAATCTTAGAAGGGATATCAGTCAGCCAAATAAATTAAAGTCTTGCGCATTAGACAGGGACATCTCTCTTTGGAAGACGTATCCCTACGCATTGATTTATTGTGAATTGAATCGATTTTTGTGAAGGTTGTGAATAAATTTGTGATATATAGATTGGAAATAAATCTTATTGAGTTGGGTTAATTGAATTGATTAAATAGGGACACCAATGAGTCAGACCTAATCATCGACTTTCTACAAAATCCAAAAAAATATTAAAAATCAAATAAATATCAAATAAAACAAATTAAAAAGAACAAAAAAATAATTAAAACCAATATAATAAAATCCAATAAAATCCTACAGCTGCAGAAAGACACAAAAAATCAAACATAAAACCGCCAAAACTTTGCAAAATGTCTAGAAAATACACAGGTGGAAGTGGCGATCAAAAATAAAATATCAAGTGGCTAAAAAGAAAAATGACCAAGAAAAACAAAAATTTAAAATTATGAAAAATTAAGAAAATAATAAAAAATATGGAAAAAAAAGTAGAAAAAGATAAAAAATATTAAAATAATTTAAAAACTCGAAAACGGCCGAAATTCTCTAGTTGGTCAAACCCAAACATGAAACTAGTATATAAACAGCAGTCATTTTCATAATTTTTAAGTTAAACTTCTCTTTTTGAAAATTTTATGCTAATACTTGTGAAAAATTGTAGGTGTTAATATATTGTCGTCTAATATAATTTTGTAATCTTATGTTTAATGTTCTTTTAACTTTAACTCTGGATGACCGTGGATATTTTTATATCCACTGGCAGGTCCCCTTAAATCTATTATATTGATGTTATATGTTAGTTTTCAAACAAGGTGGATCAATTCTCGGCGTCACCGTTAAATTGGTTAGCTGGTATGCATTGAATATCCGAAGTTTGATTCCTCGGCGGCCGCAAGATGGGACAGGTCACAGCTAACTGTACCAGAATGGTAGGTTGCCGTTGTACAACCTACAAAGTCGTTCTTTCTCATTTAGGGACCAACTAACGAGTATATTACTATAAAATCAACATAAAACTATGAATAAGGCTTTATTCGACATAATAATTCGGAAACTCGACAATCAATAGCACAACACTGATGAAAGTACTCGTACTACGTCAAATCAATCGCCATCACCAAATGTCCTCGATAGAATTCCGGTGCTATGAATTCCTCGCTCTCCCTTCCAATAATATAGTCTTAAAAGCATCTAACCACAACGAGTACGCGTGACCCGCCATCTTCGGAGTAGTAAGACGGAGATTCTCGCGACTCAATTAGATGCTATTCAACCTCAGGATTTCGATGTTTCTAGTTGGGAATAAAATCTTTCCAAGAGAGGTTCGGCGTCATAACCAGAGAGCGATACCCAACTGAATATAGGATTCATCTAGAAATCAGAGAATTTAGGACATGCAAGTTCATTGGAAATGCACCATATCAATTAAATTATGATTAAGTAAATTAAAATAAATTGTAGAGAATTTTACAATTAAAATTCTAAAATTAAATAAAAAACAATAATTTAGCCCCAGTTTCTAATAATTTACTTGATTTAATTAATGTGTTGTTTAAATAATATTGGCTAACGATGGGAGTTTTAAAAATATAGAATTTATTTGCTGAATACTTGTTTATTTTTAAATTTAAAATGTCGTCCAAGATCTTTTTGGTTTCATTAAAAACTTAATAAAAAGTTATTCAATAAACAGATACTGAAATATGAAAAGCGATATTGAATCTGATCATGAACTATTTTCCGATAATGATTCAAATAATAGTTTATGGGAAAATGCTGAGTTTTCTAATGCAAACAAATTCCCCTTTATTTAGAAATAAGATAAAGACGATTCTTATGAACGAATTTTCATTCCGGGTTTGAGTTTTCCTAAAATGAAAGTAAACAATTGTGAAAGCAATTTGAATACATCCAATAAAATTGAAAGTTGCTTAATTAAAGATTTTAATACTTTATTCTCTCTGGACAATAAAATAATTTCTGATAAAGTTTCATCTTCATTGATTGATGAAAAACTCCAATTCAATTCACCAATATGCAATAGCGAGTACTGGCTCAAATTGAAAGTTAGGCGGAAATCTTTTTTAGAAAAATTCCAAAATTCTCCTCTTTGCAAACCGTCCTATAATTTTCGAACTAACAATTTGTTCGGCTCCAAAATCCTCTTGGATGATATTCAAGATTGTTCTGGAAGCAATGATTCTAAAGCGAGTGATGGATTAGAAGTGATTGATTAATTGAAGGTTTTGTAGTCAACATACAACTCTGACGTTTCCACTTTGATTTTAAACTTACAACTCAGCCTTGCCTTCATTAATTTATTTCAGAACTTTTATTTTACCTTGCATACGTAGTTTTTTATGATCATACATAATCGATTGTAATTTATTGTCATTTCATGTTTCACAAAGTTTGTAAATCCAAAATAGAATTTTGACGCCTTAATAGTAATTCTCAATCTTACTTATATATTTCCCATCTTCGGATTCATTACCTTGTTTAGATATGAGATTTTCTTTATGGAAGCTCCAACCAGCGTGATTTTCCCCCGACAACTTCTTTAACAACTGGTCTTCGATCGCGCCATCAATACGGAGATCATGTGTATACTCGACCATACCCACGATGAGATGCCTCCTACCAGCAACCCGGCTATGAAAGATAAAGTAGACGCGGATGAGATCGAATGAGGAGCTTCACGCCATGATTGTGTTAATTAATAAATGTTTAACTTACGAGTTAGAGTTTGGTTACGTCCTATATTAGTAGTTCAATAAAAAAATGATATGAACTCGGATCAGCTAAAATAGAAATTCACTGTGAAAATTACTGTCGACTAATATGACAAACCACCTAAGAGATCTATTCATAATAAACTAAGAGAAGCTGTGGTGCAGGAGCCTAATAGCGTTTTTCGGTGCAATACGTAAACAATTAAATTATTGAGAGTAAAATAAAATATATCTGATCGAAGGTTTTAGAGATCCAACCGAGAGATGAACCCGTAAAACCACTAGGTGACTACAGAGTTAACAATTGAGAATTGATAAATTATTATTCAAATAACTTCGAAGCGAAAATCATTGCTTTAATTGCAAATATGGATCTGATACGGTCAATTGGGAAGGAACTGTCTAAGTTGCGGAAAAAGAAGCTCCATTCACAATTGCTACAGATTGTTAGGGTCAAAGCCAAAATTAAAACAAAGTTGTATTGTAAATTAAAACAAAAAATAAAATAAAAATAAGGAAAATGGTCATTGTACATACACATCGACAAAGAACCCCACTAACAATACGACGCAGAAAAAATTTCTACTTTATTTTCGACATTCGAGAATAAGGAGAAAAAATGGAGATGACACCAAAATACGAATGAGGATGGCTATCTAATATAGAGTTTAACCAGTATGTAAAATTATCAACTAAATATTTGTTTTATTTATTTTAACCTACGATCTAAAACACCTACGACGTTTCTAATAACCATATAAATTTCAGGATAGTCGTGAAATGATAAATATTGATTAATGAATAGAGTAGGCTCATAATAGTGACTCAAGTAAAATAAAATTTTTCTTATCTTAAAAAATACCCTACCATAAATTACGGGTTTCGAGTAATACAGCGATAAATTAAACATTAAATTATTACCGAAATATGAATAAAAATAATCTAATATAACGAAAGCCTAATTACCGTAACAAAACCTTTTGTCAGTAATATGCAAATTTAACCTAATTTTTGAAGTGCACGTATAAATGCTTCTTCAAAATTGTATTAAAACTGAATATTAAACAAATCAAATCTATTATAGGACATTTCTTTTCTCCAGCTGCATTCATACAAGTCACATTCATTTTCTAATTTCTCTCAAGTATCTTGGAAGACTCTCTATCCAAGTCGAAATTCTCGAAAACCATCCGCATAATCTACAGCAATCAGATTCTCATCTATCTGTTCTCTCAATGTCTACACTATCTAGTCTACCGCGAATCCTTAGAATTTCTCCATCCGTCATGGCAATGTCGCAGAAGCTCGACAAATAAGAACTGGAAAACTCCATTTTAAAGGAGAAGTACCAGAAGATCAAGGGCACTTGAAGCTCGCCCGAAACTATCAAAGGGCTCTATCAAAAAATATAGCGTCTCTCTCGAGCTCGAAACGATTTAATTATAGAAAACCGAAGCCAGCGGATCACTATATCCAAACAAGGCGCTGCGCCCCGGCAAATTTTAACAGAAAACGAACTCTGACTTGTCTGCCGAGTAGGAGACTGGCTCAGGAATTGGACATAATTCCAGCCCACCATTTGCCCTTTCAGGCAGAAACTCAGATGTCCAGTTTACTTCCTCTCGACCAGCAACTACGAGAACATTTCGGAAAATCGGCGGCACAAGCCGAAACGAAACCGTAGCCGGAGGCAGAAGCGCAGGGCAGAAAATGCCCTATTGCAAGCAAATCTATGGCAGGATGGATCTGCGGAAATGACTGAGCTACAGAATGCGTTCAATGAGGATCAGCGCGCATCAGACTTGGAAGTGATATATGCGCCGGTGCAACCTTTTTTTCTGCCCCCATCATCGACTCAAATTACTGTCAACGCGACGGGAATCGAATCCCCCACCAATAGAAACAGAGCCAACAAGTAGACACTCCTCACCACTTATCATTTCAGTGGTAGAACCAACAATCTCGTCACGAGAAGAGCCGAGGCGATCTACTCTGAATCCGCCCTTGAGGTGCCCCAAGCGTCGTTGTCTACCAGTAGACATCGACGGAGACCACTGATTTAATCTCCTCGTGATCGTGAATGTCTCGACTTCAATGTACGCGGACTGGCCTTTTGACTAAAACTTACGATTCTGTGTTTGCTACTGCTTTACTATTCTGTTGTACTTTCGCTATTAAAATATATATTGTATGTTAGCTTATTTCGCAAATCAAGTATTAATTCATTTAACTTTTCTTTGATCACGTATTAATTTCTTTCATTAGTCTAACCCACAAATTAAATATTAAATAAAACTTGTAATCATATACTAATTATTTCGTGAATTAAATAGAGCTAGTTTCGAATTTAGTATAATTATATAATAAGGGTTATGTATATCTTAGTAAGGGGATATAGTAAATCAAATAGGTAACTTATCATATCGGGTTCACGACGGGTAAAATAAGGATACTGATTAAATTCCGTTACAGCTCTATAGCCAGTGGTTAAAATTTACAAGTCAGGTTATGTCATTGATGTTCGATATCTTCCAAATCATGTTCAGTACTTAAACTCAATGGATCCAGGTATATTAAGAAATCGAGGGATTATAACATAATGCGTAAGACCTTCTAGCGGCTGCTTTGAACCTGATACGAAGGTTATCCGAGGAGTAGCATTAGTGACGGTGCTTACCTGCTCGAATGGCATTCGGCTGTCCTACACATAACCAACATGGCTTCAACCATGGGTGTATGACGGTAATCCGTAAATTGTGTGGTGTGCGAGGGAAATTAACCCTAGAGTAGAAGAGGCAGGTATTTTTAGCGGAGGTTATGAATCATTATTAATAAAGTTTTCCCAGTACACCAACATGATGCAGGAGCTAAAATCCGCTTGGGTCAAGCCGTCGCAGACAAAATAAATTCACCAAAAGTTAAGCGCAGCCCAGCAAGGATGGAGGAAGAAAATTTGTGGTTGCAGGCCCAAATACACAGGCCCAAGCCCTCTCAGTGTGTCGGGAAGACAGTGCCATAACATAATCGCTGATCTTTGCCCAGGCGCCAGTAGCTTATCGAGAGCAAGGTCAGCCGGCCAAAGTATTAACAAATTCCAGCCTCACTCTAGACCTGGGAGAGCAGAAAACCTGTGAAATAGAAATCATCGTATATATAATTACTTGTCTTGAAGTTATAATATTTATTATTCGGATAAAATCTTTGTTGATTTATATTGATATTATATGACTATTAAAGCGTTTGTGGCCTTAGAAATAAATAAGAAAAGGAATTAGTGACCGAGATGTGATAAGTCGAGCGCCGACCTTCTAACAGCAGGTTGCTGGACCCTGCATGAGGCAATGCCATAGCAGTCCTTGAAAATGGGCTCACTTTTGGCGATGTCCTGGCCATTGGCTGCTTTACAAATGTTGACAAGCAACAGGTAACCAGTGGAGGGCATGAACTTTGTACGTTTGAGCTACAAGGTCATAGACTACTAACCCACCACGTTAAAAAATAAATAATAATGCAATAGTTGTAAAGTGATGATAATAATGGTAAAAGATCTAAGTATATTCGACCAATGAAGACCTATGTGACAACAATATATATTATTTATTTTCATATATAGAGTTAATATGTTTGTTAATGTGTAACATGAATAGTGCAATACATACATTGTATTTGAAATGTTTACATTTTTAATTTTATTTGTATTTTTATATATATTTGATAGTATATCTTTTATTTGTCATTATCTACGATGTAATTACTTGTGCAATCAATAAAAGTGATTGATTGTAATACATAAAAAGGATGAGTGGAAAAAAACTTATTTTCGTGTTCCAATGATTGTTAATGTTCCAAAGATGGCAAAATAACCTACAATGGTGCCCGAAAAGTAAACAATTCCTCCATGAAAATTCACAAATTAATTAGAACCACTATACTGGAAACCGATAAGATCCGTACAACCATAAATTGGCCCCTAGGAATAAGTTGCTAATGACAACGTGGTTTATATATATTAGGTTGGTGCAACTTTTATAATTTTGCTGTCTTATTTAATTTTTTTCATATTTATTTTTTTCAGTTAGTGAAAATGCGTATCAACAATCATATCCATATTCGACATATTGTGCTCTACCAATTCATAAAAAGTTCAGAAAAGTACAGTAGTTTTGCGATTTCAGCGAACCTTTTGGCAAAAGAACAATCGACAAAAGCCAATTTGAAAGAAGGTTTAAGAAGGCTGAGGGCAACCATCAAATTTTGAAGACCAGAGACTTTTAGCATCCGTGGAAGAGGATTGAAGTTTTACAACTAGAATGTTGGTTAAAGACTTCAATTTGAACCATCTACCATTGTTTGTCGTTTCAAAAATTTAGTAAAAGTAATGGAATTTACAAGATCTCTTTCACAACACGTATTCGATTCTCAGATTCGCAATAATTAATAAAAGTATGTTTATCCAAAGGTTGACTATAATATAAATACTTTAATATAAAATGTGAACTATATCAATATTTTTTTAAAAATAATATATTAAAATAAAAATATCAATTAAATGGCGGGAAAATCAATAAAAAAATTTTATTTATAATTATTCAAACTTTTTAATTGATTTTGTCCCATTATAATTGATATTTTTATTTTAATATATTATTTTAAAAAAAATATTGATTTAGTCTACATTTTATATTAAAGTATAGTCAACCTTTGGATAAACGTACTTTTACATATTTCTTTAAGTATTTACTTGAATATTTCTTAAAAGGAAATTTTTCATAGAGTAATTTGAAAAGTTAAAATTTCTAATATAGTTGGAAATGTTTATTTTTGAGATAAAAATCGTTTAATTTCAAATTAATTAAATCATTGAGAGTGACAACGGTTAGCATTCTACTTCTTGATATCGCAACTTTATATTCAGCGCGACCCATTTTTTCATCAAATTAGGAAAAACGGACATTCAATGGGATTAAAATTTCAGTAAAACCAAAACCTACTGAATAATATCAACAAAGGTAACATTTACTCGAGAAGCAATTTCAACAATGAAGAAACGAATAATTATAGAGTGAGTCAAATAATCCAAAATTAGATATCACAGTATTTCAGATTCTAATGCTGATTCAGAATTGGAATTTACAATATTCAAATCATCCAAGAAAGAGCGAGCTTCTTGGAACAGTGAGTTTTCTGTGGAAAGTTCTTGAACTGGTAATGCTACTTTTTGCCATTCTACCTAAACCGGTTACAAATTAACAACAATAATTTCGAAAAGTATGATTTTTTAATAGAACCTTTTGATACCTCTCAAATAGCGCAACAAAATTCGAATTTTATTGAAGTGAAAGAAAAATTTTTTGCTGAACACAAGGAATAAAGCAAGTTTCATGCGGATAGAAAATGGGTTATCTCAAAATGGACAATTTGAAGGAATGCCTAAAACCATATGCTTCAACTGTCTTAATGTCATCAGACCTATTCATATTTTTAAAACCTCATTTTTCGTTTCCATTTCCTTCCGTTTCTAAAATCCAGATTCGTATTTTCCACCAGACATAATTTATATAAATTTATTAATTAATTTAAAATATTTTTAAACATAACGTAAAATATTATAAAGTAGTTTCCATTTTTAAGACATAAGATCGCAAAACAGGAAATATTGCATTATATCAGTGTTATATCTATTACAGAAAGATAATTGAGATTTAAAATCAAAACTGCATTAAACAGCTCTAAATAGTATAAATACTGGAATATGTGTTTCGCATTCATTTACTTGTACATTTTGACCTTTCAGAATCTAATATATTCCTGTTGGATGATGAGGGTAGACCCATCACCACATTTATTTTGAATAAGTATTTCAAAGCAGGGCCTAAGAAGTATAGGGTTAACGTACACGCCGAGGAGCGGATATAAAAATATAATAGGTCAAGATGCAGAACCCCAGCAAATTATTATTCAGACAATCAATTCCCAATATGAAGAATCCCAACAAATCATTATCTATAACAATTAATATGACCATAATTATTGTGCAATTTCAACTCTCTTTGAACAATCTTACTTTTGTGTGAATTATGATTTTATATTTGAACAATTTTATTTTTATTTTTTTGTGTAAATTATTATTTTATAGTAAATATGGGTATGGTTAAACAATTATCATTTCTTGTAATAGAACAATTTTTACTTTTGTGTAATGTAAATAATTAATAGGAAATTTATTTTATTATTTTCTTTTTGAACAATTTTTCTTTTTGTACAATGTTAATAATTAAATTATTTTACAATATAAAATCCGCAAGCAAATATAAAAATAAATCGATTTGGCAGAGCAAATAAAAAATGAAACGAATTTCCCATTAAATAAGTAAATAAAGAAATGAACTTCTTAAATAAATATAAAATAAATTATCTAAGAAAATAAATAAATAAATAAGCGCATATCAAAAAAATAAATAAAAAACCCTTTTTAGTGACAAAATATTTTAGTATAAATACTGAGATATTTTTCAGTCTAATCGCCCACTAAAATCTTACCACAAAAGAAGTGATCTGAAAAAGGTAATCTTTGAAAGATCTTAAAATAGAACAGATTTAGTTCAACACAATTTTTTGCATTCACGTACATAACACACACCGACATACAATTTAACAATTACACAACAAGCACCCAAATTTAATTTGTATTGATAATTGAATAAAGTGTGATCGAAGAATTAAAAATTGTCAAAATTGATTTGGTAAATTTTATTTATTAATAAACCATTTATATATCGACTTTGTCTTTTGATTTATATAAGAAACACCACTGCAAGTTGAGACCTCACCAAAATCGAGACATCAACATTCCTATCAATTGCTTGGACCCAATTTCACTAATATAAAGTGATCAAAAACAGCAACTATATCTATCAAAACCCGGCTTTCTCAGAATTTATATTTGAATCTGCATTTATAAATTTTGATAGCACAGCTTCAAGCATCATGATTTTCTGTATGTTTTCTAAGAGAGTTGAATCAGGCTTTGAAAAGTAGCTGAGGCAATTGAAAGCCAAATGGTATCCATTCTTTGTACACGAGAAGTTAACTTGGCATTTCTTGAACTATTCCAAGTTAAATTAGCCAAGAAACCCAGTATAAGGCTTTGAAAACATCTTTTTTGATTAATTGAAAGTTCTGTAGTCAACATACAACTCTGACGTTTCCACTTTGATTTTAAACTTACAACTCAGCCTTGCCTTCATTAATTTATTTCAGAACTTTTATTTTACCTTGCATACGTAGTTTTTTATGATGATGCATAATCGATTCTCATTTATTTTCATTTCATGTTTCACAAAGTTTGTAAATCCAAAATAGAATTTTGACGCCTTCTCAATCTTACTTATATATTTCCCATCTTTGGATTCATTACCTTGTTTAGATATAAGATTTTCTTTTTTGTTCAGTTTATTAGAACTTCACATTATTATTTTCAACAATTTGATTCCAAATAGCTTCGTTGTATAAACATCCCGGATAAAATATAATTTCAATTTTCGAACTAAAATTATAATAATTTTTTGTAACTCTCCTTTCTATAAAACAAGCGACCAGATAAAAATACTCCACGAAGTGCAATTTTACATTCATTAACACTACGATTTTCCAATTTACTTCAGACTGATTAGCGAATTAATTTTACAGATTCTTTTGAATCCCACAACATTTCAACTTTTAATATCTTCATGGTAATTATTAATTATTTATTTCTCTACTAATTATCTCAAGCATAAGCCTACTTCTTAAATAAAAGTAGCGGGATTTTGCAGAGTTTTCCTATGTTGCTCTGTGCTTCCAAACTTTAGAAAAGCTGATATAATTAATTTTTTTAAGTAGTTCTGATATTGATACAATTAAACACAATATCACTTTTATAATCATCATATTATTTTACTTTTATAATCAGGCCTCTAGAAAGGGGATTCATAACCAGGGATGTCAAGCTCTTGAGACCCTTCAAAATTTTGTAGATTTAACACTAAATATTTTAGATTTTAGCAATGATCATACGAAATATTCAAACTTTTATAATGCTATTTTAATGTTTGTAATTCTAAATTTTATGATCGTAGTAACATTAAAATACTTGTAAAAACGATTTAACATGTTTCATTGAAAAAGAGATACTTTTGAGGATTTTCATTTTGAAAAATTTTATAAAATATTATATATAATGAGTTAATATTTTTAGTTATAAACTATTTTTTGGATAATTTTGATTTTTCATGGTTAATTGAAAATTTTATATCTGTTTATAATTAGAATGTATACAAACGGAACACAAAAACAGGAAAACGTTGAATTAAACCCTAAGGCCTTTGAAAAAATACAATCAAATAATTTTTTTAAGAATCAGGACAATGGTAGCAACTACGAAGAATCTGGTAAAACTTATGAAGACAATCAAATAACACTCTATTGAACATGATTTTCAAATGTCTATGAAGACTGTTGAAGAAATTAGTAAATATACAATTGAAACTGAGTAAAATATTAATGATATTGGTTTGCAAATACATATTCAGATGAAAAGATTCTTGGGTTTTTATATGGTATTCATCAAAATGTATCAACTGACGCATATAATAAAATATTTCAGCACATATTTAAATCGAATGTCTTTTTCTATATTATATAAAATGATTCTTAACTTTTGGTGTTTATAGATAGTTTTATTTAATCTATTCAATTGTGCAACTTTCGAAAGTTTATGACCAGATCTCTAATTGTTTATGATGATTCAAAGACATTCAAAGGGTAAAAAATTTCAATTTTTGATTTAAATAGAGTGGTTTGTTTTTAGTATGGCGACAAGATCTTTGATAGCTTTAAAAGGCTGAATTTTTTATTTTTTGGTCAAAACCTATATTTAAAGATGATTACTCCGACGAAGAGTTTAGAATCAAACGTATTACAAGAGTTCAAGTTCAAAAACTAAAAAGTCTTAGAATACTTTCTTAGAATATTTAAAGTCTTAAATTTTTACCAATGTTCAATAACAGATATTTATAAAATATTTGAAAGAGAAATCAAATTTCTACAAAAATGATATATAATTTTTTGTATTACTTTCTTAAATATTAGAGCTAAATAAGATTTAAAATTTTAAAATATTTTGAAAAACTAATTAAATTGTTATTTACAAATATTATCTAATCCTAAAAAATCTATGCAGTTTACTATACTGAAAGTAGTCTTTATTTATTTGTAAGTTTATATAATATCTTCAATTATGCAGGTACTTACAAAATCCATAATTTTCTTTAATTTTACTAACTATTTATTGTTTTTGAAGAGCGACCTTCTGCCTTCTTACAAATATGATAATCATCATCAAAAGGTCTTTCACATGCATTATATTTGATATTTTTATAAAAAAGTTTCTAATTAAATTGCGCTGTATTTCAATTTAATATGAGCTGGTAATTTGAACACCATCATCTGCAAAATTACCCAGAATAAAGCCATTGACATCCATAAATACAGTCAACATGAGCGGTTTTCAGTTACTTTTTGACAACCTCGTTTTCTTAGAACCGACATCTCCATACCGTTTCCATTTTTCCGATTCCTGCTTAGTGTGGAACATATACTGAAGGTGGTGTCTCATTCATGGTGATAATAATATCCAAAAATCAATCTCCAACATTGTCAAAATGTGTTAAAAGATAATATATTGATTATGTTTCATTGCAAATCGATCACTTGTTCCCAAGAAATAATGTAACACCACTAATTGATATAAAAAGATATGGAAGCATTTATGAATGCAATTCTGAGGGAATGAATAAATATCTCGATTAATATTCTTCTCATTTCAACTTTACGAACAGTTTATTGATGAGTTTTGATAAAATATTTTTTTAATATAAATAAGTGTTTTTCCCTCTTTTATCTTATCGAGTATTTTCAAATGATAGTGTCGTAAAGTTTCGCTTCGTTTTCCGTTTATATTTAATTCAAATGAAATAAATAAAATAGAAATTTATTTAATCGATATTTAAAAAATAGAAATAATCTTTTAAAAGTTGTTATTTGATTTTATTATTTATTTAAAATATTTTAAAAATAGTTTTGATCTTTAAAAAATATTATAAGTGACCTTTAAAAACCATGATTTATCTTTTTAAAAAATTAACTGATCTTTAACAAATGTGATTTGATTATTTTAAAATACGTTCAATGCAATCGGAATATATTTATCGTAGTAAATAAAAGGTAAGTTTAAAATAAAGTTAATAACAAATCAAACCTTATTTACAATTTTAAAAATGATGCTTGTAATATATAAATTTCATTTTTTATTCAAAAAGATTAACTATTACTTATAAAGATCATTTATTGTTTTATTAATTATTATCAGTGTTTTTTAAATATATAAGTAATCAATTATTATATAAAAATATCAAATTTCATTTCTAATGTTCAAAACAATAAGTTAAAAATGATTAAATAATTTTAAAGATTATTCACAAGCTTGAAATTTTAAAATTTTTAATTTTAATGTTTAACGTTCAAAAATATTTTTTAAAGATCAGATTATTTTCCCCTTAAAAAATTGATGTTTTCATTATTTTATTTTGCAATTTATGGCATTTTCTGTAAACCAAAATGTTATAAATATCACATCTATAAAAAATTAATTTATTATATTACAATATAATCTACTTCAAATAAGTACAATTTACAAAAATCAAAATAAATGGTATATTATTGTGCCGGGAAAAGGCAATAGAATTTACTAAACTGGCATCGCTACGAGAAACATATCAAGCTAAATGAAATGAAGCAGGAGGATATTATACACTAATCAAATTAATCTTAACTTTGAACTGGAACTTAAATATATTCTACCTATTGAATCGGAAAAAGCTTAGTATTAAAATTAAAGGAAACTGGCTAACAAATGCGATTTAAAATCGACATTTTTGCTCTAATAGAGTCAAATAAAATTTTAGTGCAAAAAATATTAATTACACTGTGAGCATTTTGCAAGACTCTACGAATAGACAAATGAGGCTGGAAAAATAGATGAACTTTTAAACCAGTAACTGACAATAGGAAATTTTTGTGATCCCAAGCATTTTGAGCTGTGTTGTTAGCAGGCGGTTCTTTATCGATTTCAATTCCACCTGTTTCCTATTTATGAATGAATTGATGTAACATCTTTGAATACATCCACTAGAAACAAACCTGAACATTATTTACTGGATAAGAAGAGCTGGATTTCTGACTAGTTTCATTTGTCTAAATGACAGTCAGAAATATTCAAAACGATCACAATTAAATCAAATAACAAAAATGTCATTTATAATTTCATTTATAAGATTATCATAAACAGGCCCACAGAGAGCTTCAATGGGGCTCGGTCCAAAATATTTTTCAGGGCCAACATATTATATTTAAAAAAATTTTAATTTTCTGTAATTTAGTTTTGATATTTGAATTATAACAAAAAAAATATTTTTTATTACTTCAAAATTTTTAAAAAAAGCTTAATGAACTATTTTCCTTCATTATAAATTATTTAATAATATGTTATAATATAATTCCATAACTCGGGGAAAAATAACAAGTTGAAGATTTCCCAATTAATATTTTATACGGGTAGAAATTAAACCAATTAAGTATTATCGAAAGATGTTAAATGTTGTTGCTAAAATAACGATAATAATGATAATAATACTATACTTCTTTTGCTGGATAAAATAATAATAATAATAATAATAATAATAATAATAATAATAATAATAATAATAATAATAATAATAATAATAATAACAATGCTAATAAAGAATATTGATAGTCAATGAACATAAGTAAATTGTCTGTAACACTGATAGTAGCCACAACCTAAAATTTTATCATTTCTTTCAATGATTTCTATAAAAATTGAGGCAATTTTTTGAGAGTTTCATTTAGAATTTCATTATTTCCTAAAATTTTGACAACAAGCCCGAGGAAATAGATAAATAAAAGGTCTTTTTTAGATAAAAATACAATTAAAAAATCATTTTATAACGATTAGATTTTAGAAACATTAGAAAATTATTATAATATTTTATAAAAGTTAAAAAATAAATTAATAACAAAATTTTACGGAAATAAAAATACAAAGAGGATTTTGAAAATTATAATGTAATAATAATTAAGCTTAAATAGGCTCTCTAAAAATTTTTTCAATAATTTTTTATTTTAATATTAAAGTCATAAAGAAAAAATGTATTCTCGTTTCCAATTTTCGGATTTGTTCGTTAAAAAACGTTTAGTGGTTTCGAAATGGATATATATATATATAAAAAAAAAAAAAAAAAAAAAAAAAAAAAAAAAAAAATATATATATATATATATATAGAAATTCAAGGAATATGGCGTTGTGTATTTTAAACAAATTTGGTGACATCCTCTATATAAAATGATTTTTGGTCTTTTTTTCAAATGTAAACAGTGGCCTTTATTTCATTTATCTCTCATAGGTTTTGCGTGCTAGAACTGATGCTATTATAAATTACGCAATTATACGTCTACGTGCAACTGCGTCTGGTTTTGGCCTTAAGTCTTTAGTCATTCGATACACATATAACGCGAGTTAATGTGAAATCATAAAAGTAGTATCAAGTATATCGTTGTTACGTGTATGTTGTTTGTTTTATTTCAACATTGTTTATGAATGTATAAAAAATTTATTCTTTAAAAACTAATAAAAATGCATTTGATGTAATTTTTTTAAAATAAATTGTTACAAATTTATTTATAATGGCAAGTGAAAAGAAAAAGCAAAAATTAATTCACTAAACAAGCAACAGAGATTTTCAAAGTTGGTGGACTGAAGAATATGGCAGGATCAATAAAGGTAATAAGGCAGTATATTTTTATATTACTTCAAAGTTTTATTAGTTTTTTTTACAAATTTTGAAAAGTAAGGAAGAATAAAGATTAATTAACAACAGAAATGCCTAATCCACATCTCTAGTAAAACTTATTGGCGGCCATTTATATATAACCGCTGTTAGTTTTTATGCTTCCAACGTTACATTTTAATGAAAGGGAATTCATAAAAGAAGCATTGTTAAAATGCTAATCAGTTTTGTTAGATTATTTTGAAAATAAAGAAATAATTATTCAAAGAATAAAATATATCCCATTAGCTAGAAATACAGTAAAAGATAGAATCTTGGAATTGGCTGAAAATGTAACTGATCAGCAAAAAGTAGACATACTTCTTTGGCAACAACAAAAAAGTATATATTTGCAAACTCTTATGAATAAATTCATTGAAAAGGAAGTAGATCTTTCCAAGATTGTATCAGTAACTAGAGAAGGTGGTGGTAGCAAGACAAGACTAGAAAATGACTTCATTAGTCTATTTGCCAGTTGTGCTGGAAATCCAATACTAGGGTTTCATTGCATAATACACCAACTTGTTTAAAATACGAAGGTGAGTTTCAAAAAATCAACTTTAAATCTGCACGGGCTTTGAATAAACGAAAATTTTCAGAATTATATAATAAGGTAAACTTAATGCCCGATGGTTAAGTCATTGTATGGGTTTGCAACCCACGGCTCATGAGCCATACGCATATCACTGCAAGAAAATTTGCAGCTCATGAAACAGTTTATAAATATTTTTTAAATATATTAAAAATCAAATAAAAGATTTAATTAAAGTGAGAATATTATTTTCAGTGTAAATGAAAATTTTATTTTATTTTCCCTTCTTTTAACTTATCTAAAATCAATATCAGTACTCCTTTTTAATAACCTCGACATGTATTGATTTTTAAAAATTTTTTTTATAAATTAAAAATTTATTGTAATGTAGAATAATAAAGAAATAAATTAAATTTTATTTTAAAAACTGTTTTGTGGATTTTCTGCTGCTCATGAAATTTTAGACGTTTTATTTTTGGCTCTTCATTTGATTTAGGTTGGCCTTGACTGGTTTAATTGATGTTAAACTTTTTTTGGATAAAAAGAAAATCATTGAAAAACATAGTCAATTAATGGACGTCGAAGGGCTTTCAAAATTAATGTTCTATAATGACTTTTGTGTACATTTAAATCAATTAAATGTTAAACTGGAAAATGCTAACAAGACTGCCATTGTTATTTTTAATTTAAATCAAGCATTCGAACCTAAATTAAAAGGTTTTAGTTGCGACCTTATGCCCAAATTCATTGCAGATGTAGAATCCCATGAAAAAACCAGATAAAATTATATTGACACAGGAGTTTTCCGCAATGGTCTAGTCAATTATTGAGGATTTTTCCTCGAGATTTACCAAATTCAGACAATTTGCAGAAACCTTTACAGTTATTTTAAATCCAGATATTATAACACCACCAGATGTTATTAATTTGGAAATTTTTAAATGGCTAAATTTAGATGACAATGAAATGCAATTATTAGATTTTCCATCGAGTTCAATATGGAAACAAAAGTTTATAGATTTGAAAAATCTTTTAGAAATTATTGAAAAAAGTGGATTATTGGGTACAATTAAAAATAATGCGGAAGAGAAAATATGACAGATAAATCTAGCTCGACGAATTATGAATCTGACATTAAATAGTTGTCATTCAAGATGAAGCAACAAAAATCGTATCGATTAACGTAAACTTAATTAATTTTTATATTTTATAAAGAATTTTAATGGTAATTCTAAATTTTTTTAAAATAAAATTCAGCTAATGTTTTTTTTTATTTCTATTAATTTTTTTTATATAAGCAATAGTTTAGCAAAATAAATTGCATTTTTTGTCACGCATACTGAAGAAGGGTTCGCCATCTCTGCTCTATATTGACGAAATAGCGTATTTTGATAAAAATTGTGATAAGCTGAAAAATGTTTCAAATCAAAGCAACTGACACTTAACCTGCATAACTTAAGGCAGCACATTCATAAGACAAGTCACGATTACATTTTAGAAGCTGTTTAAGTTAGCTACGTACTTGTTAAATTAAAACATTTTGTATTATTCTTTGTTTTATTAGATATCTGTAGCTATTTCATAAATAATATCATTCTAATTGAGTTTAATCCGGCTAAGAAATTTTACACCCTAATCTGGCCAACTAACATTTTTTAGTCCATTGTAATTTAGGATGTCACTATCTTATCTTACACTTTTGAATTTCTCATCGCTGTCAAGTGGCATTTATTCCCAGCATCCTAGTCTCAATGTTCGTGACGCAAGATTTATGTTTATTTTGAGCATCATCCTTATTAAAGCCATTTAAACAATGATCACATAATTAACTGCGCATTTGAACAGCAGAAACAGAAAAATTATCAGATTTAAAATTAAATTTCACTACAAATATGTTTAATTAACCCATTTGCACCCATTATAATCAAATGACAACTCTATTGTTTATATATTTTATTTGTTACTATGTATTTATAATGATGAAAATTCCTAGCGCAATAATTGAATTGAAATATATTGCATACACAAAAAATATTATTGTAAATATTACTTCCTATGTAAGGGGATATAACGATATAACTAAACGCAAGTCATGATGTTGTAACTTTTATATTGTTGGTTCAGTTTAAATATCGTTCTTGCGCACTGAAAATGATCTTGCTCTAAATTTTTGTACATAACACATTACACTCTTTCTTTCACCTAATATATAATTTCATAATTTAACATTATTTTTTATGTGAAATAAATTTAAATTAAAATTTTTTAACTTATAAACCTCGTCTTTACATCTTTTATTAATTTTTATAATAAGCAGATAATAAACACTTTGAGACGCCCAACATGGCATTCAAAAGGTTTTTGAGCTTGAAATAAATAGAGGATATAATAGAAAATAAAGAATTTCGGTCCGACTTGGACGATGGGCCTATAGATATAGCGGAATTGTTACCAAGAAAATGTCAATAGGCTTTCTAATTGTGAGGATATTGATGAAGATATTTTAGATCAGAGCTCCGCAACCGGTGTGCCGCGAGGTGATGCTAGGTGTGCCGCGGCGCAATGCCTACCCGAGAAAAAATATAGGGTTTATGACGGACACGTGCGTTATGCTTATATCTATCTTGTTTACAAATAATTACGTTGTTGACAAAATAGAAGATAAAAATTAATGTAAGTATTCAAATAATTATTTTTCTAAATAACTTGACTAGCGCTCAATTCTAAATATTGAATATGAATAATTTTTAATATATAAATATTACCTGGGCGTGTAATAATAAAATTATTTTATTGATATTTATTTTATATAATTTTAAATATGGACAAGTTTTTGCGTAAAGAATTTATCGACAAATGATGATGAACCCAGCACGAGCAATGATGTAAAAAGACCGAAGATAGTGAAAAGGCAATACAATGCAGAATATATTCAATACGGATTTTCATGGTGTGGTGAAGAAGCGGCTTCGAAACCAGAATGCGTAATTTGCAGAGAACAGCTTTCCAACGAGGCAATGGTGCCAAGTAAACTGATTCGCCATCTAAAATCAAAACATCCCAATTGCGCCAACAAGGACAGACAATATTTTCAGCGGCTTTTAAATCAAAATTTAAAACAGAGGCAATTTATGAGATCGTCCGTTACAATTTCTGACAAAGCGTTAGAAGCTAGTTACCACGTTGCAAAATTAATTGCACGTCAGAAAAACCACATACAATTGGCGAAACCCTTATTAAACCAGCATGCATGGAAATCATTCGATTAATGTTTGGGCCTAATGAAATTAATGAAGTCAGTAAAGTTTCGTTATCAGCTGATACTGTTAAAAAACGTATTGATGATATGTCAAGCGATATTTTAAAAACATTAATTACAAAATTGAAAATGACGGAGAATTTTTCTCTTCAGATCGACGAATCAACCGATTTTAAAAACCAAGCACAACTAATATGTATTGTACGTTTCGTTGACGAGGAGTCCATAAAAGAACATTATTTGTTTTGCAAAGAACTTCCAGAGCGGACTAGTTATAAATAAAAAATAGTTGTTAACGGCGATAATAATTTTATCAAAAAAAAATACATTTTCTGTTTGTGCATTTCTTATCGCGTAAATTTTTTAAAAATTTTGTTTGTGGTGTGCCGCGTAATATTTTTAAGTCTTTAGGTGTGCCGCGGGTGAGAAAAGGTTGCGGAGCTCTAAAATTTAGATGACACAACAACGAAAGATGTTCCCAGTCAAATTGAAATTCATGTACCATAACTTGAACCTAAAAAATCTAAAAACCTTCAATCGGATTGGAAGAAAATCGATGCAGATTTTCCTCAAGTTTCTTTCCAAGGTTTAAAAGGAAATTTAAAAGATAAGACACCTGTCCAAATTTTTGAAGAGCTTGTAAGTGAAGATATACTGAAATTTATTGTAACCCAAAGTAAATTATGTCTCACGAAAAATTTGTCATGACTTCAATTTGACTCAAAACTGTCTCAAAAAGTGTGTTGATGTATTATTGTTATCAGGGTATTATTCATTGCCACAAGAAAAACTATATTGGTGTGAAGATGAAGATATTGTAAGAAATTATATAACAAGAAATAGGTTTATGGAGATAAAACGATATTTACATTTCAATGATAATTCTTTGTTTTTATCCATGGAGAAAGGAGAAAAGATTTTTAAAATTCGTCCACTATTGGATAAAATGAATGAGAATTTTTAAAAACTTGCCATAGATGAACAAATGGTGCTTTACTATGGTCACCATTTTCTGAAACAATTCATAAAAGGAAAACCCATCAGGTTTGGATTCAAGTAGTGGGCATTGTGCTCATCAGTTACTGAATATTGTTTCCGTATGGATTTATATGAAGGTAGAATTGACGAAAAAAATATATATACTTTAGGAACCTCCATTGTTTTATCTTCGGCCTCATTTACAGTATCCTAAAGAACATCCATTATATTTTGATAATTTTTCACGAGTTATCAACGAAGTACCTGGTATGAAAGGTACTGGAACTGTAAGGAGAAATAGAAGGAATAACTGACATAAAAATGAAATTGTGATCAAAAAAGAAAATCGAGGATCTTATGATTACCGATTTGATAAGAAAAACAACATTCTGACGATAACATGGAACGACAACAAATGAGTGAAACAGTTACAAATAATTTAGGAATAGCGCCACTTGATGTGAGAAAGTGGTCCAAATCGGAAAAAGAAAGGAGTTTATGTCGGTCGTCACATTATATCACATTATAATAAATTTATTGGAGGTGTGGACAAATTGACGTTGTACAATGCGTATATACTGTACATTACTGCCAATAAACTAATGCCATCATTAGATTTTAGAAGAGTAGCTTGGTCATACTTAAAACAGGATTCAATTTCCAATTCAAATATGCCAGGAAGGCCTACTGTAATAAGATCTTCAAGAATTACATTGGAAGTACGATTTGATCCAATGGGGCATATTTTGGAAAGAACCGATGATGGAAAACAAAGAAAATGTGCAGGCTGCAAGTATACAGTGCGTAAGCAATGTAAAAAGTGTAACGTTGGTTTGCATATGGAATGTTTTACTAAATCGCATAGTAAATAATTTAAGTTTATAGTTTATTTTGTTATTATTTTTTGCATAATAATATAATTTTGTAAGTAATAATTATAATATATTATCTGTAAAATTAATAAAACCAATAAGCTTTGAATGTCCATAATATTAATTTATTTAGTCACCCTTAAGACACACGGTCATCATTTGACTCCCACCGATATTATCAAGTTTATCTCTACAGGTAGGTAAACAAAATTTGTTTTGGTAATTTTTACTTCGTTTTGATGACCAATTAAATCTATATCTGCAAAAAAAATTTTTTAAAAAAATCTGGGCCTTAATGGATTAAGAATGCTTCGTACTTAAAAATATGATAAAATATCTTCTAAAGCATCTACTTCATAAAAATCTTAATAGAAAATTCCGGGATTTTGACTTCGAATTTGTGAATATTGCAGAGGCATATAGGTAAGGCAAAAAGGACAAAACAGTATCAGAAAGATTATAATTGCAAATTCTATATACATTATTACTAGCAACATCATTGTATTTAAAAATTTTGAAAAAATTGTAATTTATTAAATGTTTCCTATAATTTGATTCCGAAGTAATTGCTGTACGGAATGCATATACACAAGAACACAGTGGTTATGAAATTGAACTGTGAAACCGTGAAATAATTTTCCTTTCAGTTCCTGTTTGCGTCTTTCGTATATTCGTTGATCTCTTCGGTATCACTTTATGGTAACTAATTTTTTTGGTCACTAATTTTTGCAAAATCTCTTTTATTCTCAATTGCTTTAGCTAATACCCATTTAATCTAACAATTATTTCCTTCATACCGTCCACAACTTAGGCACGAAAGAAATGAATGCGATCCTTTCATGGAAGTAATTTTGAAATGTTTTGAATCTATTTTTTATTTGCTGTTTGGATCGACGACAATTTTTAAATACTTTTTTTTTAATTTAACCTTTAATATGTTTTATTTAACTTTAATATTTCGGATGGTAATTTTTATTATATTAGGTTGCTAACTAAGTTCCCGGAGGTTTTTGTTAAATTTTAATATTGTGCATATTTATAGTTGTGTATATCGTCAGATTTAAGGACACGTATGACTTATCACATTTTAGAAGACATGATAATTTGGGGAAATAAATAAAATTATTTATCATATTCATTATAGTGTTACCTTTTTATACTACTACATTAACAGTTAGGTTAAATATTGGCAAATGTTAAGTTCTGTGTATAAAAAATATTTTTGCGATATCTTTTCTTAATTCAGTTTGCAGCTATTATGCTTATGCTGTTTGAAACTGAAATTATTACTGAATAAATAGCACATACTTATAATTTTTAATATTGAAATAAATTATAATTGGTATCAATTTACAATTACATAAATATGATAATTTACATAAATAAACATAGTAGTAAATAAGAAATTTTAAACATATGAAACTTAAGAGTAGATGAATAATAAACTTGATTTTAAAAATGAAATTTCTTTCACTTCATTCGTAAGCCACATTCTGTAATTAAAATAACACGAATGATAGTTTTTTATTTTGTTTCATGATAGTACGCTGAAGTGAATTTAAAAAAATCATTCACTTTATCATAATTACAGAATGTGCCCTTCTGATGTCCGTAAAACTAAACTTATTTTACACTAACAACGTAATTTTTAAAAACCGGTTTTTAACGGTTAACCGTTATTTTGCAAACCGGTTTAACCGAAAACCGATATTATTCTAAAGAATATAAAACCGGTTAAATTTTAATCGAAATTAATTTCAGTTTCCATCCCTGGTTTTAATTAGTTATTACTTAATTAAGAAATTTTAGCACTTATTTCAAAATGTCCATAGAAAGTGTGTAGTATCAGAGTCAATTGATTTCTCTTTATGAAAGATAAGAGTAAAGAAGATGTCATTAGTGAACTAAGTAATGTTTATGGTGAAGTGCCCATCTAAAGCAACAATTATTTCCAGAGTGGTAGAACCTAAGTTTCTAAAAGGGAACAAGCGGGAAGGCCTTGTGAAATCAAAGAAAAAATAACAGAAGACCTGAGAAAAATTACAACCACAATTAAAAATGCAACTGAAAAGGCGCTATTTATACATTATGGTAATGAATTTATATTTTTACCACCATATAGCCCTCAACTAACCCCAATTGAAGAAGTATTTTCTAAATTGAACTTACAGCGGCGATCTTTAACATTTTTGAACAGAATTAGCGAAAATGAATATCTAGCATTTTTATTCACAATAGAACTTTTGCAGTTAAAGCTCTAAAACGAGTAGAATTTTAATAAAAAATATGTTTGCTTTTTATTTGTTCTTTTATTCTATGTATGCTTAAGACCTTAAAATCTTTTTAATTTTAAATGCATCTAATTAAATTAAGTTGAAAAGAAATTAAAGTAATTCGGAAAGAGACTAAATAAGGGAGCAATCCCTGTACTCAGTAAAAATGGCATATGAAAATTATGCTCTCAGGTCGTAACGCGTTTTCAAACTCCTAAAATGGAGGTCTGCAGTACAACGAATAAAACTTTCAGATTTTGGACGATGTTGGAGAGCGTGTTTTGAATAATATTATTACCGTATAATATTATTAAACACCACTTTCACAGTCTAAACAAGAATCTGAAAATTGTAAACTGCACGGAAAGGTATGTTCCAAGAAAGTGATGATGGCATCATCAAGTCATTAAAAGGCGCTTATGTTGAAAGTATTTTGGGATGCCAGTAGCATTATTATGGCTGATTTTGCAGAAAGTGGCGTTTAAATTAGCAGTTCATGCTACAGCAAACTTTTGCAAGAAACAAAGAAGCTACGAAGGTAAAGCAGAGCATGTGATCCTATTACTTACACCATCCCCACAGTCCGGATTTGACTCCATCGGATTTTTATTAATACTTATTTACTCACCTCAAAAATAAATCCGACATAACCTGTTCGTCGAAAATACGAAATATATGGTTTTGTTCATTTATTTATTTCTATGAGTCTTATTACTTATTAAGCGTAACAAATATTTCATTTAAATATTTTTTAAAGCTTAAGTGCTATGGTTGTTGATGACGTTAAAACTGTCTGTTATTGATCTGATTCCGAACGTGTCGTGAAATATTAACAATAACAGATCCTCAATGATACCAATATGTATTGTAAATCACGATTTCAATCGATTTTTTCTTTTCTAATACAATTATCTAAAAGATTCACCACTCAAAACTCAGGTCTTATTGTAATACACATTGAACAATATTCCATTTCAATGATTGCTAAACTTTCTCTCAGTTGAACATTTTTGAAATACTTGCGCCAGTTGACTAGTTACTTCAACTCTTGTTTTCACATTTATTAATCTGTTTTATATTGTTTTCAATTGTTACACCTCCAAATTACGATAATTAATGAGTTTACTGTTTCTCCACTTCTGTATTTTTTACAAACGTTTTCTTCCTGTCTCAATTTTGCCTCTCTTTTATAGCTTATTCTTTCCTGGCACTTATAGATAATTTTCTATTATTTGATATTTTTCAATTTCATCTCTTAGCAATTTCCTGCTAATTTTTCTGTTATCTCAGGCTGCTTTCAAGATAACAAATTTCGTTTAGAATTCTTTTTTTTCCCTTTACCGACTTCTTTTGATCTGTTATCTCACATAAACTGTCAAGATAGCGTAATTTTAATTGCACATTTTGTTTTTTTTTCTGTACTTGCAATTAAAAACGACCTTGTCATATTTTATTGTTTAATTTTTATTGATTTTAACATTTTACTTTAATTTTCTATTTCATTTTCTCATCCTTGTTTCTCAAATTTATAGAACATAACATTTATTTTATACATTTTCCTCCGAATCATTTTACAAATTTTAATAAATATTTTGTTTTATTATTTAGGCATCATCAACAAATAATAGAAATAATATAAAATTCTGATAGAAAGTGTAAAAAATGTATAATATTTATACATAATTAATTGACATATAAAGAAAATAAAATCAGTGTTAATTAACCCAAAAATCAGTGGTTAATTAAAGTAAAATTTTATAGTAAATCTAATAATTTCATTTCAAACAAAACATGAGAAAAACTTCAAAAAAAGCATTCAGCACAATAAAACATTCAAAAATATTTAATTTAAAGTAAAGAGCATTGTTATGATAGAAATATTTATGAGAATAATTTGAGCAAACAAATTTGAAAATGAACAGAAGTTTGTACGTGGGGTGGATAAAAAGTACAGAAATGAAATTATTAAATCTTTGAAATGGAAAACACAAAATAATAAATATCTAAATGTGAATATTATTGAATTTGTTTTACCTAATATACGTTTTTTGACGTTGTTTATGGTGTTGTTTTAAATGCATCAGCAAGTCAAATTTCACAGCATTATCGTTTTTTTGCTTTTGAATACGACCAAAATTAAGGACATCATTTCGCAGTTGCACTAAGCATGTGGAAATGAAGCATGATACAAGGCCACTATTTATATTTGGATTAAAAGATTTCATTTGACAGGAGCATCGTGTTTGTTAAAAAAAGAAGAGGAATAACTCAGGAAATTGGCGAGGAGAAATTTGAAAAATTAAAGATTCTTGTGCAATAAGAGAAATGAATTACCCATAAATAGACTATGTCAGAAAGACTGTGTACAACAAGCAAGAGATTATTAGAATCAGAAAATTATGCAATCAATTCATTCCAAGTTTCTTGACAGCAGAGATGCGAGAAAAAACGAATTTTAGCATGTCAAGAAAATTCGACATTCTATCCTGCTCTTGGACAGATTTCTTTTAAGTAACGAAATACTAGTCTTTATGTTCCATACAAAAATTGTGAGTTTCGTTAATGATATGCGTTGTTCAGGGTAATCTTAACGAAAATGTCTCATTTTCAGTGTGATTTTTGGATTCAAAAGATGTGATCAAGACCAACTTGACTCCGGGAACTATTCATTCTCATTACTAATGTGCACTTATTAGTGCTGTGAGAAATTTACGATGAAAGCCCAGGGTTCCAAAAACTTTTATCTATTGCATGACACGCATCAGCTCATAGAGCTGTCAATGCAATAACCATGGAGGCCTATGTGCTGCTAGATACATTTGAGAAGGAAGAGGATTGATTCCAAAGAGGATCTCACGAGATTAGTACAAAAATTCCTCAATGAAAAGAATGCAAATTTCTTTAAAAATGGTTTCCTTTCACTGGTAAATCACTGGGTAAGTTGCTTAGGAGCAGAAATTAGAAAATGAATCCATTTGTCCTCTTAAATGGTTGACTTGTAAATCTAGAGTTTCATTGCAGTACCCTTTATATATTTATGCATGAGTCTAAGGAGGAATTTTATTCACGCTACGTAGTCTGTTAAAATTTGAACAGAAATCAATATCAACTGCTAATTTTTATCTATAACAAAAATTTGATATTTTGTTTATCTTTAACCTGAACACATTAATAGCTGTAATTTAATAAGAATTATTAGAAACCAAAAACAGTATCGTGTTATTTGTTGACAAATTATTAAATTTATGATTTCATATGGATCTGAAAGTGTAACTCTTAAATAATGCTTTTTAGATTTACAATGTTCTTATTTAATTTAAGTACGACAAAAGATACTGCAAATTATATAAAAATCAATCTGATTAAATTAACAGTAGATTCTCAATGTTTTCAAACGATGTAAGCAATGAATTCTCTACAGTAACATATTTTACTAAATATTTTCACAATTTGGATCAGATGGTTATTACTGTATAAAATTATTACAATTTGATATTTTAATTGCATGATATTCAATCTTTATACCGTTAATAACACCAACAAATTCGAATAATGAATTTTCCTGTATTAATAATTAAAATCATGAAAATCAATGTAATGCAATTAATAGGAAAATTATATGCCTTCAAATTATTTTATTACTAATAAATAGAATTAGTTGTAGCAAAACTATAATTAGTATACTATTAAATGTAAGCAACTATTATTAAACAAGTAATTATATTCCAACAAATTCTAACTTTTACTTGTAAAGTTGAAGAATTTCTAGAATTTTCTGAGTGAGATTCACTAGACAACTCATCATTAAAATATATAAATAAATCTAACTCACAATTTAGATATGGATAAATTTGATGATCCTCGTTTATAATGACTTGGCATAACAACTCTTAATTAACACTTAAATAAGTTTAAATAAAATCATTCATTTTCCTAAAATTAATATATTTGACTAATTCACAATATAATTAATAATATTCAAGAATGGTAAAAAGTATCGAAAAAATAAAGTGCAATAAACTAGACGTGGTATATTTAAGAATATTAAAACAATACAGATTCCGGAGTAATGGAAATATCAAGTTTTATTTTAACTTACAATATAACTATTTCACTTTCAACTTAAAGTCACAATATTTTAATATTAGAACTGAAAGATTTAAATAAAATTACACTAATTAAAAAAAAACATTTATATCAAGGATCCCCTAACTAAGGCTAACGTGCTGCATCCGGCTGGCGCGATATGAAAACTTACATACGGAAAATTTTTAATGTGGCTCACTTCTAAAACCATTAGGGACCTTTGATTTTGGTGGATTTCTGGGTGTTGAAATTTTTGCGACTTTATGTTTGTTACCCAGACAAATATTTTTCGCTTACCACTCGGCACCCATTGCTAAGTAACTGTTGGGCTTAAAGCCAAAATTAAAACAAAATAATTGTAGAATTAATTTAAATAAAAATAATTAAAATGGCTACTGTACATACACATGCACCACAAGCAGAAACTAAAAATAACTAAAAACATCAATTAAACAAATAAAAAATACAACAAAATTAATTAAAACAAATATTAATAATATCGATAAAAGCATACAGATGCAAAATGAAACACATATTCAATAAATAAAACTACCAAAACTTTGCAAAATAAGGTTTAGAAAAATACAGGCGGAAGTAGCGACCAAGAAACAAAATTTAAAGGGTCAAAAAAACATTGATTAAAAAGTAATAATAAAAATAAATACGAAAAAATACAAGTAGAACATCAAAATATAGAGAAAAATGAATAAAAAATTATAAAAATATTTAAGAATTAATAGAAACAATAAAAAACCCTTAAAATGGCGAAAATCGCCTATTGGTAAAACACACACACAAAACAGCTATACAAGTAGTGGCTAAATTCATAACTTTAACTTTTAAAAAACTTAAAAACTGTATTTTCTAAAGCTCTAACATTGTGAATTTACGAAGTAAGGATCTATACTTTTGTAATTTGATATATGTAAATAAAATTTTATAAGACATTTTTCGATGTTTTTATATGGTCATGGTGTTTTCAACACTGACTAGTCCCCCAATATTTAAAATTTTATATGCACATATTACAATAGCTCTCATGAGGGTAGGCTGGTGGTCCGGGTAACGAGTTTGCTTTTGTTAGTTGCGGCTAATAGTCGCGCACTCTTGACAACTCAACTTTACCCACAGGGCGTCGTTTCACAACTCATGGCGGCTGATTGAAAATTCGGTCGGAATGAGCAGAATTAAAATTTTGAAAGTGCGGTAGGACTTAGGAGAACAAAGATTGATCTCTAGTAGATCATTTAGAATTTTATTTTTAACAAAAATCTCGTCAGATTAAATACAAACTGGGTAGCTAGGGATAAGATAGTTAATCTAACTGATAACTAACTCGAGTTTAGAACCGTCAAATAAGAAACAGGAGACCATCATACTCGCGTACATTATCACTACTAATTGCAATATCACCTATAGAAAGTACACGCTATAGGAACGACCCCATACATTTGTTGATGACATAAAACACAAAAACCTGAAAAACGCTTGAAGCAGATAACTTAATCGCCGGAAATTAATCCGTAGTGACGAATTATAATCAACCATAATAAAGGTCCAGAAGTTTCAGAATAATATATAACGTCATCTAGATTAAATTAAATCGACAAATTTCTCAAATAGAAATCATAAGTTCATATGCATGGATGGTTTTGTGAGTAGTAAAAAGCTAAAAAATATTGAAGCTATCAGCCAGCATATTTAAAAAATAAATTTTGAAGGCCATAAATTGAGAAGTGCCATGATCGCTACCTATATATTATATAAAATCATATAAAATAGACTAAGAAAACTCCATAAAATTTATTTTTGAGATATCCAAGTCGGATCACCTTCTAAATCATAAATATTCGTTCTCTTATAATATTCTTTCATCTCATCAAATTTTTTTCCTACTGTGGGGTTAGTGTCTTTTAACCTTGACTACATTACATACAAGCTTTCCATGCCCGCCAATGGTTACTCGTTGCTAGACAACGTTGGAACTGCAACCATTGGTTATGAGACCCTCCAAAAGTGAGCTCTAACTGTAGAACTGATAGGGTCCAGCCTCATAGTGGTTTCAACGCGCTACCGATAGAAAGTCTACGCGCTATTTGCAATCTTGGTCCCTTTTGTATAAACTTGACATTATAAGAATTCTGATTTGATTATTTCTTCCTTTTTAACTTATAAATTTTACAAGTTAATAAATTCACAAGATAAGCATGAAGATATATTATTCAGACAATACAACATATAAATTGTGAGTCAGTTCTCGATGGGTTTACTTTTTTGAGTTCTGCTCCATCTGCTGCTGCGAGCGTCATTTTGTCCGCTCCGCCTTCCCGACCGTCGTTGAGGTCGCTTAAATGTTGCCGGTTTTTTGGTATGACTTGCATCCTGGTAGGCTATCTGGGTTGGAGCGAATACCAGTGGGTAAGTTACTGCATTACCTTCCTGGAAACCCGACAGTGCCACCTTTAGGCTTCGGATTCGGTCCGTTGGTTTTGGACCAGCTGTTTTTCTTTCACCCATCCTCGTTGAGCGGCGGTCAGTCTCTGGTAAGTCGTTAAGCTCGAGAAGGCTCTTTTTGTATTTCGTGACTTATCTGGATCAGCTGATTGTGTAGCTTCGCGTTTTCTCGGCGGGATTTTACCAATTCTTTACTTCAAGTTCTGAGCAAATTCATATCTATAAACAAAACCATTTATTAACGAATTTAGGTAAAATCAAAATTATTCAAAAAAAACATAGCGAGTTGTATGATTTCGTTTCGCCGGCTACGTGGAGGCTTACTGACTCTCGAAAATCTATCGGGTTTTGATTAGATTAATGTGTTTTGACTGCTACAAATAGTTTTTAACATGTTAATTATTAATGCTATATTGATAAAATTCAAAATTTTGACAATTCTAAGTTTTATTACTATTACACTATGGCTTCATCAGCGGCTTTCTCCTTCTTTCTCTGTTGAAACTACGAGAATTTGATGGATTCGTCGGTCTATAGCGAGAATATTTACCCAATCCAATCGACACCTGGCCATGGCTACCTGCCAGTTTGTTTGCCGTTAATGTATTTTAACCTGGCCAGCGTAAATTCGGCCCTTTGCCGAGCTTCTCGGGCAGGGTTTCGCCCTGTCACGCGCCTAATTGCGATGTATGGGAGCTCCAATTCATCGTTCCGAGATCCGGCGTATCAAATCGCATGCCTGCACCGTGCCGCTGTCCTCGCCGTAATTCTTGAAGCATCGATCCATGATTCGTTCACGAGAGTTGAGTTTCATGCTAAATCACATCATCAATATGGATTATGATTATTAAAAATAATGGAATTTAAGTGAAGTGCTTGGGGATTTCATTCGATTTGTCCACTGAGGCCTCGTGATTGGTGCGCTATTATTATCTATTACATAGTTCATCAGGTTGATAAAAAAATTCCTCTTTGTTACTCAATAATTCGTTAAACCATTCAAATTAGATCTTTATGGAATTTGCATCAGGAATTTGAAGGGTAATTTTTGTTAATAAATTTCCTAATTTATTTATAGTCCATGGTCTAGCCAATTTTATTCTACCTACCTCATGCACCTATTCTAAGAAAATTTGAAAGTTCATTTCATGATGAAAGACATTCGACTTCTATCGTATCCCTAGATAAATTTGAATTAATTATATTTAACCTTTCACTTTGCGTCGGGGTTGCAGTAATACATCGATGTCCGGAGGGGATTATTTTATTGTCGGTAATATCGTATTGATACAAAAACATTGGCCCAAAATACATTAGTAGCCTTGGTCGACGCGTTATTCCGTCATTAGAGGTGTAGTCAGGAATCGATTGCGGTTGTTCGAGTGAGTGTTAGCGTTTGTATAGTCAATTTCATGAATCTCGTAAGCAAACTTCACCTGGTGGATCATCATATAGAAACTACATTAATGGCTCATACTAACGCATAGAGTTAAAGACAAAAAAGAATATTTTCCTGAACAATTTTATTTAATAGGCATAATTTCATATGACATTATAAGTGCTGATCCTTATCTGAATAGCATTTCCTCATTGTATGTTTCGGATTAGTCGTGTGTCGAGATTCCTGGAGAGTACTTGAATTGAGGTTGACTTCTGTATTTTTATCGTACAAAATTAATTAAAACTAATTGTGAATTGAATTCTATACTTACTCGGATGATCCCATTCCACCGATATCTCTTTCCGTCCGACTCTGCGTTGTCCGTCGGAGTTGATCCGTTTGTGTCATTGTCGCTCGTCCTCGGAGCCACCAAGATTCCATCCTTATTTTTGTTCTTCGTTGTCATGTCCATTTTGTAAGAGAAAATGATCGATTTCTCTATTGCCAGCAATTTATAGCTATTTAGTTCATGGGTGAGGGATGTGATATTTATTGGCATTAAATCGATGATTTTTCTTTAGAATTTTTCTCCTTTGCTAATGAATTGACATTTAGAATTTGTTCTAAATTCATTTATCGATAGAAATAATCTGGTTGTGTTGAATGTGGCCACTGTAGATGACTCATCGTTATAGGTCCTTAATTCAATTTCTTGTGATTACATCGTCAGTTTTCTCTACACTGAAAATATTATCTAATCGATTCTACTTATCTGGAATTATTTCGGAAGTCTCGTTGGAAATTTTCTTTGGTATTATGAAGGTTGCGTCGACTTAATTTAATGATTTTTTTATTAGACATGGTCGTAATGATGTTTCGATGGTGGATTCACAAAGGAGTGTCGATGGCACTCTACTATTTGATTTGGGTGACTCTTTGTAAGTTAATTATTTGATAAAGTTCGTTAAACTTTCAACAGGGTGTCAGTTGGTGAGTAGTCATCTCAACTTCTCATAAGATCTCTGTAGCAAACGACAGAGCCACTTTCCGCTCGAATTTCTCCATCAAGATGTCTACATCAAGCTACTGCAAAGTCTTTTACCCATCCGTATGGAACTATCATCGTTTATGTCTAGTATCAATGTTATGAATTTGGTGTGATTATGTCATGGATTATTGGATCATTGTTAATAGTAATTTTGTATTCTTTTTTGAAAGTGTGTGATTTTAGTTGTATCATGACGGATTTGCGCTGGTTGTGATTAGGGTTTATCATTCGTTTCCATATGTACGTGCCGAAGGGATGATATTATGATGTAGTATTTAAAATTCGATTTGCAGAGTCCCTTACGAAGCTTCTCTACTAGGTGAAAGTACTTTACTTCAGTACTCATTCCATGGATTATCTTATTTAATGGGTTGTGTTATTTACATATTTTAAGAAATTTAATTTAAGTTTGACTTGATACAATCGTGTTTTTAGTAGAGAATCCGGCAGTAATACTCATTTCGGAGGCATCATTATATTTTTTCTTATTTTCCTAGATTACTCTTTGCAGTAATGAATTATTATCTTGGGATTGCTCTACCTTTAATATTATTAATTTATCATCCATAGCTGCATATAAACATTATCGATATTATTTTTATTCTTCCCTACTATACGGTTTCAGGTTCGCTAAGATTTTTATCTATTCATTCTATTATTTAAAAGTGCCATTTTTTATAGTTCTACTCATTATTTACCGAATAATTGCTATTATTGAGAAGTTTTAGTTCTCTTTGATTTCATTTTTTCTGATCTAGTACTCTAGAATTTTATCGTTATTTATTTAGGCTTTTATTCAATTGTTTTATTTACTTAAATAATTAATTTTATCGTTGCAACGATTTTCCGCTCGTTTCCCCACACTCACCTCCTTTATTTGATCCTAAGGTTAGACATATTGATATTAAAGTTTTATGAGTGCCCACTGGACTACTCGATGTAGATGATTTTTAGCCGATGAGTCAATATCAATTTAGGTCGATTTTTCTGGAGATGGATGACGAGGGGACGCCAAAAGACTGCTACTCTATCTTCCATCTACCCCTATAGGTTGAGAGAATTCACGTTTAGATTCCAGCGTTACGCACAGCAGAATCTTCACGAGTACGAGATATTGGCGGGTGAACCTGCGCTTACACATCTCAAATTGTTATGTAGATTTTACTGACTTGCGGTGTGTTTCGGCTGTGGGCCCAAAAATTTAGACAGATATAATACTTTTCATTTAAACGTATATTTTGAATCGTAATCAGTGCATAACGTTTCGCTTCCTGCATTCATTTGCATACAAAACAATCATTTTTCCATACACACGCTCAAGTAGTACTTATTAGAAGAGTGCTTGAGTTCGTATTATGAAAAAATTTAACACCGATAGTTGCTTCTCAAGTTCGACTGAATAGTTCCTGCCAGAAAATGACTTTGCTCACTAAATGTATGCAATAAAATTCTGTGCAAATGAATTGGTATGTATACCTGTTTTGTGACCCTAACCTTGCGTGTTCTTTTTGATGCATTTAAACAAAATTTGACCTTGATTTTAATTGTAATATCTAATTCTTATTTTGTCATTTTCTATATTAAATGAACAATTTATTTTATTTAATTTTTTAATAGGATATTTCTTTTTGAAAATATTCTATCTTATTCGTTATTTGCTAACTTTTATGAATTGCCCATTTTCCGGTCAAATCTATATGTTATCTTGTTATTTCTTTGTTAATTTCGTGCTGATCTTGGTGCATATCCTTTATTATTTTGATTTCTTTTTATGTTTTTGATTTTATATCTCCCTCGGGCATCTTCGAGCTCCACGACAAGGCCTCCCAAGAGAAAATATCTACCCGTGAACATTGATAAGGAAATAAATTTTGTGAGAGAGTGGAACTATTGTCATTTAAAGAAAAATGATTGGTTAAGAAGAGAATTTATGATCTTTTAAGGGGAAAGGATCGATTAAGAACAGGTTTGTTGGTATTTTGAAAGTGCTGTCAGTTGAATTTTGTTATTTTAAAGGGAAATGAATGGTCAAGAGATGAATTTTATTTTAAGGTGATTTCAAGAAATTTATTCGGTTGAATATCGAAATAAGTCGGTGATTTTTATGAAAAATAATGAAAATAGCTGGGAGAGTGAAAATATTGTCATTTAAAGAGAAATGATTGGTTGAGGGTAAATTTTATATTATTTTAGGAGAAAACGATAGGTTAAGAGGGGAATTTATGATATTTTAAAGGGGATTTGAAGAATAGATACTTAGTGAAATCGATACATTTTCTTTGGTTTAAGGGTTATCAAAATATATCAATAAGAGTTTGGTTAATTTTAATTATATTATTGGAATCTGAATGAAATATACGTTACGTGTTCGGTTCTAAGAAAATGTTTCATTCATGTATTCAAGTATTTATTTGATTTTATTATTATATTTGTAATTTAATTAAAAACTAAAATTGACTAGTATTTAAAAAGTTTTTGTTACCCATTATTTATGTATTTTATTGACAATTTTCTGAGTAATTAAAATATTTATGATTATTTCCAGGAATGAAGAGACAATTAAATACTATTAGTAGTCGATTACGTACATTAATTTTCATTCAACAAGTACCTAGAACAATTACCTTACAATCTTATAAAATTTTAAAAAATGATCTAACAAATTTTTTCAATTATTTTACAATTTAGTTAATTTAATTAATTTTTTAATTGATAGGTACTATTTTATTTACAATTTGCTACTATATTGAAACTTTATTTTTATTCAAAGTACTAACAAATTTTATTAAAGATCTATCAAAACTTGTCAAAAATTATAAAACTTTAGTAGTTTTAATAAGTATTACTCAATAACTACTATTTTCTTAACAATTTGCTGAAGGTCTTATTTTAAAATTTCTTCAAAGTACTAACATTATTTACAAATTAATCAGTTTTAAAATTTAACAACTTAAAATATTTCTCACAACTTAAATCAAATTCTATACACACGCTAATCATAATTTAATGATAAGTCTTAATTTTTACAAAAACAAATATTTTACAACAATTAAACATACATATTTGGATTTTTAGTAGATTTTATCGGTATCTATCAGTACACAAGTAACTGTTCCATGTAGTTTTTAAGCTTTGTTAAAAATTCAATTTATTAAGTGGTTGGTCGATAATCATTTAATTTCTAATAATGCGGTAGATGATAATTATTTTATCTATTAACTTTATTCAATTATGTTTAGAATCTTAAAAGTCTAATAATTTTAATAAATATATGAAATTTTATTTCAAGTACTGTGAAAGTAATATATGTTTTGTGAAATTAATTTAAGAATATTTTTCTAATCAAGTTTTTTTACTATCAATTACAACCACTTATACTTACTAATTAATTTATAATTCAGTAAACAACAAGAGTTGGAGGGAAAAGAATATAAAATGTGTAAAATAAATTTAAGTAATTTTTTTGAGCTGTTAGCAATTAATTTATATAGAGGCATGTGAAAATTAAATGAAAAGGTTGACATTAATCTTTGAAAATAATTTTTAATAAATGTTCATTGTTGGATGCAATTAAAAATATTACAAAAATAGTAGAAAAATTTCAAAGTTTTTAAACAAAACTATTAAGTCTTACAAAATAAATTCAATAAATCACATACAGGACTGTAAACAAAGAAATAAATTTTTATTCAGAGAAAATATAACAGTTAATTGGGCTTCAATAATTAATAGTTTCTTGATAGCAATCATGTAACTAAGCAACCAAACAGTTTGGAGACATCAAGGATCGATAAAAAAGTGAAGAAGTTAATAAAATTTGTAATTGAAATTATATTTCTTTTGATTGTTCAAATTTTTATGTGCTTTTATTTAAAGATTTCTTGGGCAGTAAACAATTTTTGATATTCATTTATTCAGTAACTAGTTATTGGTAACATATTGTGAGTGTGTGAATAGTGAATAACCAAGTATTTTAAGGTGAAATGATTGAGAGAAAATTTTATTTTATATTTATGTGGGTTAAGTTGGTTAAACATGGGTGTCCAAAAGGTAAATATTATTTAAATATGGAATTTTAATGAATAATATACTCTATTATTCAATTCTTAGCATGTATATAGTGAGTTGCTCAGTACTCAGTTATTTGTATACAGTACCTAGTGATTGTTGATCAGTTATTAATCAGTGGATTGTTCAATTTGTATGAGTTATCAGTATTCAGAAGTTGATACCAAGTAAATATAACAATGGATTTGGTTTCAATGAATTTGATTAATTGTCGCTTGATAACAACCAGGTAACTAATCAACAAAATAATTTACCAATTTGGAGACATCAATGATCGATGAAAGAGTGAATAACCTATCAATTATATTTATTGGTTCATTAACTAGTTATTGGTAACATATTGTGAGTGTGTGTATAGTGAATAACTAAGTATTTTAAGGGGAAATTATCGAGGAGGATCAAGTTTATTGATATTTTTAAGGGGTTGAGTCGGTTGAATATTGTTATTTAAAGGGTAAATACTATCTAAATGAATATTTCTATGAAAAATAACATTTAATAGAAGAATAATTGTTCAACATTGGATAACATTTTTAAAAAAAATAGTTGAAAAGTGTTTAACAAAACGTATTGAATCTTTCCACATGAAATACTTTGTTGGCGACTTTTAATTCAAATATTTTATTTAGAAAAATGATAAAAAAGAGAAATAAGTCGATGACAGTAATTTATTAAAAATTTGGTACATAATTTTTCCTAACCAATGTTCAAGACTAAATTATTTTCTATAATTAGGGGCCCTAAAATGCTAACGCAGCTAATTCGCTAACATTTCCATATTAATCTGATTTTCATAATTAACCTTTCCTAATTTTTTTAAAAATGCAATTTTTTCATCTGAAAATAGGACATCGGGTTTGTAATTCTTTTGCCGTTCTTGCTCATCAATGAACTCCTCGTAAGACCTGTACAAAACCGGTTCCGGATTAAGATTTTGATTGAACACTCCATGAACAATAAACTGATTAAATTGCTCATGATGACATTTCTCGTGATATTGAATGGATCTCCAATGCATTTTGGACAATTTATTTGGATTGTCTTTGTCAGTAAAAGACATGAGATTTTTATTGCACATTCCACACACTCCGAAATCTGCGCTTCCATGAATAACCATCAAATGGACCTACAATTGAATACGAGAATAAAAAGATTAACTGGACATTTTATTGCACCAAAAATTCAAATGAAATTCTGGAAATCAAATCATTTTCAAAAAAGATTTAAGACGTATCACAAGAAATTTAAAAATTTATCTAAAAGTTAGTATAATTTAAAGAATTCTAATATTATTTTAAATTTAAATTTTCTTTATTTCAGACTATAGATTCATATTTTTATTTATTTATCACTTTCGGCACACCCTATTTTAGTGTTTCTTGATCCGTCATTTGAATGATAGGTTAGACGTGAATTAGTTCCAATATCGAGTTCTTACATGACGTTGATGAAAGTTGAGGTTCCTGAATTAATAAATCATTGGAAATTGCATAGGTTATGAGTATACATTTTACTTAATTTTATTAATAATAATATTTTAAGTTACACCAAAGCACATAAATTACAGGCAGTATAACCACAAATTAAGGTCTACCATAAGAAATAATTAATTTCCATATAGAAAAATACATGCACCTACTTAAAATAATTACAAAAATTATGGGCATTAAATTAAGATCAAAAAAATAATTTAAGTGAGACAAATAAAATGCAAACACTCCATACAACAATTATTTTATAAAAAACGCACACGTACAAAAATTATGGCCATTAAAGTTTAGATAAATTACGAAGATGTATTGTACTTCAACTTACAAATTTATATCAAGATAAATATCAATAGGTTCTTTCTAAAGTCATTGTCATGAATTTATTATAATTGTTGTTTAAAGATTAATCCACTTGTTTAAATCTATCAGATTAAACATTACTGAATTGTTCAAACTAGCAATTATAGTAAGTTTATTTTTAAAAAGTATCAATTAGATCACATATATCATTTTTAAAACTGACACTTGAAGTTTTAAATTGATTATTTTATTTGAATGTTTCACGTACAGAATTTTCATTATGAAATTTATTAAAAACATATTAATGCGAAAACAGAAAATTACTGTCATTTTGTTTATATGAAGCTGAAAATACCCTGAAACAGTGAACATTGGAATAATGAAATTTGTACAGCTTTTTAAATAGAATTTCTAGGTCAAGTCAACTATTTTCAGCTCTGCACAGTTCTTTTTCTAATTTAAAATAGCAGTAGAATACAGGCCTGCTACCCGACCGGCCCGCTGGGACAAAGACATATACCCCCAGGTAAAAATTTTTTTCCTTCTAAGTTTAAAAGTACACAAATTTTCTTAGAACAAAGACCAAAATTTTTGGAGGACAAAGACAATGACTCATCAAAATTTTCTCAAGGCCATTTAAACCAAGACCATGATTCATTCAATGTCATTGGATGAGTCATCATATTTTGTCAAGGTCATTCAAAAATTTCTCAAGGTCATTGGAGAACTCATCATATTTTTTCAAGGTCATAGTATTTTTAAAAAATTTTTTAATTAAAATTTACTACTTATTTTTATAAGTAATTTTTTAATTATTAATACTTTAAAATTTTTATTCTATTACTTATTATTATTATTATTATTAATATGATTATTATGATTATTATTATTATGATTACTTAGTATGATTACTTATTATTATTAATAATATGATTTTTCTAATTATTATTATTATTATTATTACTTATTATTACGATTATTATTATTAATATTATTATACTATAATTAAAATGATTATTACTTATTATTATTAATATTACTACTTATAATAAAATACAATGAATTACTAATAATAAATACATACAAAAATACATTACAAAATATAAAAAACAATCATGTCGGTTAAGTTATTGTTCGCATTTCGTCATGAAAATATAATAAAAGTTATAATATTTCTAGATAACAAATTATATTAAGTTTAAAAATAAAACTATAAAAAATAATATTATAAAAATGAAAATTATAACAAATTTTCATAATAAAATAAAATGAAAACTATTACAAGTTTTCCAAATATACGAAATAAATTAAAAAATTTAACAAAATACTTATTTTTATAAAATATTTATTGAAATCAATCAGACAACAACACGTCGTCAATACAATGTTCTCATCACTGTCCTCAAAACTGATACTTAAGCCACTGTAAAGCTGCCCAACTTCATCTTCATTATCACTGAATTCTGTTGCATCGTCAAAACTTGGGCTCAAACCACCGAAAAGCGGCTCATCCAATAAATCTGGTCTATCATCTATTAATTGTCAACTATCTATGGCAGCAATCCCAAAAATAATGCCCAAATACGATACTGGTATTTTTTCCCCACCCATAATCGCTTATCATAGTTATTACTCAAAGCCATTTTACTATTTCTAAAAGTATACAGCTGGTGGTTCCGCGTCACTATACGTCACTGTGAATACAACGTTCTTATTGTAGCAATCCAAATACGACTGATGTTTGATGTCAGTCCCAACAACTTCACCCCTTAGCCCTCATTGTATCTGATTTACCTAATAAACTATAGCACATGGGTCTTAAGAAAACCAATTCCTTATACCCGAAACTTTTACTCTCGTCTTTAAATTTTCACCGGAAACGATATTAATATCACAGTCAAATTCGAATCTATATTTTGCTAATTCATTATATTGTAATTGGTACATCCGCAGCTTAGACAGGTCTGGCACTGATTGACAGATGTAGCTAGGTCTGTCTAAACATATAGAGTCTTTGTTCAGATGAGCAGCAATCAAATAATACACTATTTTAATGGACTTTCTGAAAGTCGGTTTTGAGGCATATACAATGATCTTTTCAGCTGAATTGCATAGCCTCAAATTCGTCCGTTTTTTCAAATCCTCAACGGACTTCCCATATAAGCTATTATTAAATAATTTGTATAAATCTTTATGAAGCTCGCACGTTGAGTTTGAGGGTAAATCTGTATTTCTCTGAATATAATCTTTAAAAATAGGTGCATGTTTAAATTTAATTGCTCTATGAATACACTCAACTTCCGCACCCAATTCTATATACAGCTTGAGAAGTCTCCAGTGAAGAACATGGTTCTTCTTACTGTAATGCGTGAGCATTAACTTCTCCACTTTTGAATTGGATGGACACATGTTTTCCGGAGCAAGTGAAAAGTCATTCAAATACCGATGCACACGCTCAGGGATATTGATGTCAACTTCCATTGTATAACCACACGGAAGGAATTCAATATTTGCATTGACACATTCACTCATAACATCATTCAGATTTTCATGCACCCAAACAAAATCACCATACGGTAGGTTTTGGCTAAGTTCCCAACCATATAAATTATTAATATCAATATACAAGAGTTCTGTATCTTCAGAACTTGCAACATAATGTTTGTTAACAAATGTTAACCCACTTCGTATCCCTCCCTCATAGAAATTAACCATTTCCATGTCCCGCAGAAGTTTAATGGGGTTTTTTTATGTCATGAGAGCAGACGTCCATGACATAACAGGAATTCCATAAATATTCAGAGGTTCTAAACATTTGTAAGCAATAGCCTTTGCGCGAAACAACTGGAAATAGTCTGCAAGGAGGAATACGTCAAATATTAAGTAAGTGTAATTTTGCTTTGTCCAAATTAGTTGGGCGGTAGCGTATTCATCATCAGATACAGAATCCCATTTTGGAGGATATTCGTAAGTCGGTTAAAGGACCTCTAGTGATATAGCAAAATCATAATGGAAGATACCCTTTGCCTTAACACTAAGAACTTCAAAAGCAGAACAATTCATTGCATACTATCTATAAATCTAACAGCCAATTTCTTTATATTTACAATTAACGAAATGAATTTCTCATTGGTGGTAGGAATGATATTTAATTTCCAAGATGGAAATTCATTCAAACCATACTTTAAAATGTGATGAAGTTCATACACTCTCAAATTATGAAACACAATGGGTAGCTGCTTACTTATTTTCCTATTAATATTACAGTTACGACAAGCAGCACCAAGATACTGACCTGTAAAATGATCATGGTCCTTAACCTTATTTCTAATAAAATTTTTACAAAGATAGCAAGTTCTACATGCGATGAACTGTTCCTCATTTGACGTAAGATCATTCATAGGTTTTTAACATAAGTTTCATAATACGGTAGGACAATTGTGACAGCAATTTCCTCTACTTTCTTTAGTAATTCCAAAACACATTCAAAGCCTATAAAATTGAAATATTGAGTTGTGTTTGTATAATTATTAATTAATAATAAGTCTGCTGATATCGGAATGTTTTATCCAGATAAAAACCATTTAAACAATGGGGACACCATTTTAGGTGAATTCTGGTGTTACATTCACTACTAGAATGACAATTCATGAGTTTATTCAAAAAAAAAATGGCGGTATAATGATAATTATCACCGTCCTGTAATAATAAAAGATTAATTGGATTACCACCGATAACCTTTGTTTGTGAATTAAGATGAGGTGAGGATGGTGAGGTACGTAATCAATATCATTCAATTGCTTAGAAGAGGTGGTTTTATATTCAAAAACATTGATTGCCAATTTTAACTCGCTATTTTTTTCTCAAATTTCGGGATTCTACAAATTCTCATTGGACAATCAGTAATTAGATCAAAATTTAATTCGTCCATAAAAGTTGTGTAATAAGAAACCCTATGCTTTAAAATTATATCGCGCTTTAAAATCGCTAAAATACTATATATAAAACATGAATGATCTGTGTTTTGAACATTTACAATCGCCTTTTTACCTACTAGTGATTCAGGTGTAGGGATAAAACTATCTCCAGCTAATCGACTTATCGGATAATATGTGGTTAAAATAAAATCGATTTCACGAATCTTAACTACGCGACACCCACTTCCAAAATACGTGAATTTCTCGATTTTCCTATTTAATCTACTAACCGATTAGTAAGAAAACTATCGGAGAAGACACTCACGCTATTAGAAAAGAAATTATCTTTTATTTCTTTTTTGAATTGAATGAGAGCTGTAAACTGAACTTTTACAGATCCCATTTTCTTTATTTAATTTTTTAATTTATTTATAAGTTTATCTGGTAGGGCGATTTGAATAATGTTTTGATTTTCTAAATCAAATCGAATATTTTTACGAGAACCCCTTAAGTCAACCTCTATTTCAGGTTCATCGTTTAGATATATTTCATTATTTACCGAACCCCCTATTTTATTATTTTCAGATTCGATATCACTAATAACAATAGTTTCAATTTTTTAAGTTTAGCAGGGATACACGGCACGATTTTATCAACAGGTCTTTTTGATTTTTTATTATTTGTTTTAATATTTGTGTTATTATGTTTTTAGTAACATTTGTATTATTATTATTATTATTATTATTATTATTTGTATTATTATTATTTGTATTATTATTATTTGTATTATTATTATTTGTGTTATTATTATTATTTGTATTTTGTTTATTATTATTATTATTATTATTATTATTATTATTATTACACAACCACAAAATTATCATCGAAAATATTTCGTCATCGATGCAAGGCAGTATACAAACAAAAAGTTTTAAATTGGCATAAATAATATTCTTAAGTATCCAGTGGAAATAATTCGTTTTCGATAAACTTCTGGAAATTAGCTTTATTTAAGTTTAATAACAAAAACAAAAATTCATTAAAATAATATCAGTTAACATTTTATAAGAATTATTTTTAGAAAATTCAGTTAGGTATTAATTTTTTAATTTTCGTCACTGGATTCGAATAATGCGAGTCTTGTATTTATTTTTGTATTGGGCTGAAAATCTTCATTGCTTGACACGCCGTCATTTTCTGGACTTGTTGTGTACGATGAACTCAGTTCGTTTTGCCGCTGCTTTAAAAGTTCTCGATATGGGGCAAGGCAACATTGAAGGTCCCGTTGAAATTTTCCACTGCGCAATACTGAATGATCTCTTTCTTTAAAATGACATTCCAAATTTTGTGTCAAATTTAACCCTACTTCCAAATCATTCTGGGTAAACTCTGGAATCGAATCAACTTCACTGTCTTCATTATTTTTGGGTGCACTAGGGTATACATTGACAAATTCCATCAAATCTTCTTCGTCCAGTGAAGATTCTTCAAATATTTCCAACACATCTTGTATACCCATGTCATCGAATCCTTCTCCTCCTAAAAATTTAGCGGCATTAATTATTCACTCGTACTCTACATCTATTGATGGCAACACATTTATTTGCGGGACCATTTGTGGTAATATTGGTTTCCAGCCTGCATTTATGGTTGAAGGCTTTATTTCTTTTAGAGCGGAAGATACAGTATTAATACAATGTAGTATCGAAAATTCTTTCCATGGCTGTGTAAGTACTTTATTTGGGTCATCTTCCATTATTTCGAAAACTAAATTGAAGGTTATATTATAAATCGTGTTATACGGAGAACCTAAGCTGTTGTATGAGGAATGTCGCAAAATCGGTGCTGTGTTGTAGGGAATCCGTGTTATCGGAGTACCGTGTTATACGAGGGTTTACTGTATTATTATTATTATTATTAACATTTTTCACATTAATCATTTGAAATAATGTCTTTTTATTAATTTTAAATTGATTTAAATGGGTATAGTGTTCCTTATAAAACTCTAAATATTCAAAATCATGGGCGGTATCGCATTTAGGGCAAATAAAAAAGTCGGTGCCATAGAATCTATGACCATAGTAACGTTCCATAGTCTTATGGCATTTAGAGTTATGCCCAATTACAGATTGGCAATAGTTTTTATATAATCGACCTGAGGAATATGTAAATTATTATCAATTGTTTGTTATTATTTAAATCATATATGAATCAAATAATAATATATAAATGATTATAATTGTTAACTATGTGAATATTTTAATAAAAATTATTATTTCAATTCAATAGATATCGTAAAATTTCAATTCATAAAAAGCATATCGTAAAATAATTCAATAGATATCGTAATATTTTAATTCATAAAAGTAGTTATTTCTTTAAATAATTCATTAAAATCAGATATTTCTTTAAATACTTTATTAAAAGCAGATATTTCTTTAAATAATTCATAAAAAGTAGATATTTCTTTAAATAATTCAATAGATATCGTAAAATATTTCAATAGATCTAGTAAATTAATATTTCTATTCTTATAAATTAATGATATTTAAAGTATTATAATAATGATATTATAATATTTTACATATTATTAACTTATATCTTAAAAATTGTCATATGGTCGTCATTAAAAATAAACATTAAAAATAATTAAAATCTTACATTTTTTATAATATATTTCGTCATGAGCATCCACCAGCATATCTTTTCAGAAACGGGGGCATCCATAGAAATGTGGGCATCATTGTCATCCACAGAAATATGGGCATATCCAACATCATTTCCCGAAATGTAGGTATAATCCTCCATAAAACCTGTGGCTGGTGTATCGGTAATTTCATCCTGATCAACCGTAATACTTTCATTAATAATTTCTGAAAAACTTTTGATAATTTATTAATTTAATAAATAAATTTACCGATATCCGAATCATTGCTATCTTCTATTAAAATAATTTCATCATTATCAACTTCATGATTTTCTAAATTAATATTAAAATAAATAATAATAAATTTTAAAATTACCAGGAACAAATTCATTAATTCCATCGATTTCATTTTGTATTTCGGTTATTGCAAACCAATCTAAAAAATAAAATAATAATAAAAAATAAAATAAAAAATAATTTACCGGTCTTATTCGTCAATAGAGCTCTTAAAATATTATTGTGCATTTTTGAAATTTGTGGTGTCAGTAAAAAGTTTTTTGAAATAATTGTGACAAATTTGGAAATGTTTATAAAGAGAATAAAATTTTCAGGATTTAGCCAATCACATTTTAGCAATACACACATATAAGTGAGACGTTTTGATTCATGTAGTTAGGCATGTGTTCCTTGTAAATCACATATAAACAAAAGTATGTATGTGTTATCTTTGTAAATCAAATACAAACAAAAGTATGTATGTGATTTCTTTGTAAATTACATACAGTCTTGAGTGTGTATGCATGTTACTAATCACGCACTTATCATGTACTGGCTTTGTGAATCATGCCATGATCATGCAGTGTACATGATGATATGATTATTCAGTGTCTTTGTAAATCACGCATTAGCACTGGCTTTGTTAAAATTAATTAATTAAACAAATAATAATAATAATAATAATAGTAATAATAATAATAGTAATAATAATAATAATAATAATAATAATAATAATAATAATAATAAAACAACAATAATAATAAAACATAACAAAACATTAATACATTTATTATACATCAAATCGCTTGGATAATAACCAAGCTAAACAATGTTGACCACATGTTAAGGTCCATGGTTTTTGAAACATAGTTTTATTATACACAATAGGTTTACCCATTGTTTGCAGTTTCGAAGACGGATAATAGAAACCCATAGGATCAAATACAAATATCTTGCTAGGTTTCATATATATTGCTAACCAATGTTCTCCACCGAGATAAGACGATTGAGTATTGATGATTATGGCTTGATTATTACGTAAATATGGAATTTTATCAAGATGAAAAACTCCTAAAAATTTATGTCCTAATATTTATTTTCCAATTAAATAGACCTTAACAGAACTACATCAATAATATTAATAATACATGAAACACTTACTCCATGACAAATTATTATAAATTATCTATACATTTATCCATTCAAACTAGTAATGTTCGTTCAAACCAACACGGTTCTATTTGCAGTTATTTGAACTTCATTTTCAAATACTCCAGATATTACAACGTGCACCGGTTCAGTTGTAGCTTTAGCAAACTTTATATCTAATCGTAAATTTCCATTTTGAGGTAATTGACTCTAATTTAAATCAAAATCGGGTGCCAAAACAAATGTAAAGAATGGATATTTTTTTTTTAAATCATCAAGAGTTATACCACAATTAAGGTTTTTATCTAAATAACCCATATTTCTCATTATACTCTGCATATATGTAGCACAATAATTATTATTATCGAAATCTTGAGTATATGTTTCTCTATAATCACTATTTTTCGAAAATGTTAGCGATGTTACACCAAAATATTTGAAAATTGATCTCGATTATTAAGTATGATCCATTATATTGAGATTCACTTTGAAATATTACCAATATAAAGTTGGGCATTCTTCTATCTCCAAATATTTGTTCCTTATAAAAAGAAGTTGCACATTTAGCAATAACAAATTGAACAATTTTCTTTGTTTTCAATGGATATATGGCATGCTTATAATTAAGCCCCAGTTGATGACCGGCTAATACAGAGGGCTCAACACGAAATCTTGTCATCAATAATTTTGCATAAACTAAGAATTGGTGCGGTGGTAGCATTTGTTAATGATAATGCAGACTCTGATCTTTTCAATCTAATGTGTACATTAACACCTGGGAGTAAATATTTCGGTTGATCCATAAAATCGAGTTGTAATTATGAGCACATGTTAAATAATTTCGAACTCTTAATCCACTTTTTGTTATCGTCACCACTACCATAACCCATAGGAGATAAACATGTATTTTTAGTATCGCTATTGTAATTTATAATAGTTTCTATTAGAGCTTTGTGAATATATGGACTGTTGCCACCCTCAATCTTGATATTATTAAATCTGAGAACTGCATCTTTAAAAAGTGTATGAAACAAGAAATTGTTTGGTATTACATCACTAGGTTCACCCAACGGTTTTCTATCTTTATCTACAACTTTGATCTGAACAGTTAACAATGTATCGTTCAAATCTAGATATTCAGTTTGGGAAAAATTAATATAAAATTCAATATCAGTTCTATTATCCATAATAGAATTCATCGGGAATACTTCTTTAAAGGCCCCCATTTCAATTACCACCTGGGGAGATGGTCTATCAAATAAACACAACTCAGATTTACCGCAAATCATTTTTGAAATATAGTTCCATGTAATTTCATTCGTTTGTTTATATGTTTATAATGTCTTTTACGTTTTTGAGCTGGTGCTGGTGCTGGTTCCTGCTTTTGAAACATACCTGCAACACCTGGTAGAACTTTCCCTAACTCGGATAATGCATTTGATTTCAAAGATGGTAATATTTTCTGCTCATTCAGTACGTTTAAGAATAGGAAGTGCAAATCTACCAAGAGTTCTCAACCATCCTGATACGTACTGTTTACCAATATAATATGGTACTTCGCCACCACTTTGGCTACTACTATACATACTAATGATATCGTTATTGGCCATCTAATTTAAGAAAATGTAATGTCAAATGAGTTTTTGTATCTTTACTAAATTCAATAAATTTACCACTATCATCACAAATATTTATTTCTATATTGTTTATACATGATGTTGATACCGGTAAGTACATGAGATTATCGATATTTATATTGACAACTTCATCCTGGTCATGTTTATCAACCCAAACAGATTTCAATAGAAGAACCAAATAATCACCAACAATTATAGGATCGATGATGTTAGTATATATGAACATTTGTCGATGAAGTTTTATTATTTTTGATTTGCGTACACCAAAAGCACTTGCCTGATATGTTTGTTTATCTAATCCCAATGTATTAGCCAAATTTTTATCAAATGTAACTTCACAAATGTTATTATTCAGACTGAATTTACATAATCCATCTTTAACAATTCAATAGTTTTAAATATATGTAAACAATTGAATGAAATATATTTATGTAATTCTTCAAGTGTTTCAGTATATAAATCTTTAGTAAACGTAAATGTATGATACAGTTATTTTGACGTGTTCATTCACAGGGCCGACATCAACAAAAGTTTTGAAATGTAATAGGTATTCAGTACCAGGAACAACAATGTTAAGCTTGTCACTACCCATTCGCTTGGCATCCTCAATACTTTCAAACTTTATTGTAAATGGACTAAAATCACAACTAACATTCAATACATCTTTGAAAAACATGCCACTATTTTTCATCTAAAATTTGATTCGAAATATGACAATATTGATCAATATTATTGATTGAGAAAATACCACTATATGTTTTGGGAACACACCTCTTGTAATTGAGGTTACATTGACTATAAAATGGGAATGTATTCTGTACAAATGTAAAGTCTTGCAAAGCAACTTCCCAATTTCCATGTAAATACATAGGATTTTGAAGATTAACCATAAATTTACTTGCTTGATTTTCTGGATGGATTAGTGGACAACTATTGCTCCGTAAAATAGTATAGAAACTCAATTTACTAGGTCTTTTGATGATATCCATGAAGGTTTTTTATATCAGTGCCATTTGACATAGTATTGTTTATCCTTACCCACCATTTTAGTTTTCAATATTTTTTGAATTCTGAACACTGTAGGTTTGGAAATTACTTGTAATTCCTGTTCATAGAATTTCCCCTGTATTACATTGTTGTCACTGTCTTTAATAACATACATTACAGGACGCTGTTTAGTATTAACTTTTGTATTAACTTCATCATTCCAATTACTATCGAAATTTTTGATGAAAGGTGAAACAGGTATTTTACTAATTCTAACGTAATCATCAACTTTATATTTTGGTTTTGTAATTTTAACAACGTTTTTAGAACTCACTAGTGAGCTGATATCTATAGGTCTCAAACTATTCAGATCTCGATGTGATGTATTATTATAACTAACAAATATTTTCCGTAATACATTTATCCATATTTTATTACCTTGATGCACCAAATATTTCTTCAATCTATCCCTCAATGTCCGATTAAATCTTTCAACATGTGCGGCTTTGTATTGAGAATGTACAGAGTAATGATTTATTTTGAGACGATCCAGGATTTTCTTAACTTTACTATTGTAAAACTCCTTGTCTATAATAATAATATTAACTTGTAATAATAAAAATACCTAAATCGGTTTGAAAATTGTCAGGATGCTCATTTTTAAATAAAATATTAATTGCTTTAAATATTTCCTCTGCAGATTTGTCTTTGTTGGTACACAGCGGGCAAAACGACTGAAAACATCAATACACGTTAAAATATATTTATAACCCTTGTTAATCTTTGAATACGGTATCATCTGCATAAAATCCATTTGCCATAAATCATTAATACCAAATGTCTCATAAGCTCTCGTTGGAAATCTTTTCCGCATCGGTTTGTTTAAACTGTACGCAAGCTGATCTGATAACCACTTTTGCGTTTCCTTTTTCGAATTTGGGACTCGTTTCTTTAACTTTGCCACTCCACCGAAACCTGCTTCGTCTTCTGGGTTCGTCCAAATCTTCTACATTACAACAAAATGATTTAAATTTTAATTTAACATTAGGTAATGATTGTCCCATCGTTTATTGTAATCCACCTAATAATGATACTGCTAATGGTAATATGGCGCCGATAAAACCGCCTTGTTTTTTATATATGATTTTTCTCATTTGCTTACGATTTTTCTTATTTACTAGTGATAACAAAGGCTTTCGATGTTTATTCAATACTAGTTTTTTAGATTTACTGATTTTAATTTTACTTCTGACTACTTTTAATAGAATTTTGAGTAAATTTTCGAAAACAAAATTTGGAAATGATTGTAAAATAGACATTCTTTTCATACTCGAAGCCTTTAACAATGCATTAAAACTTGGGAAACTCCTATGATTTTTTAAAGTTTTAACTCTGGTCTTTTTATTACTCCTTTTAATAATGTTTTTCGAAATTAGATTCATTGCAGGGTAATTCTCGGTTAATAGTTTTTTACATTGTGTATAACTAGTCTTTGGTGGATATTTTTCACTCTTTATTTTCTTTTTAATACTCTGTCTAAGTTTTCGGATATTTTTAAGCCTGGATTTCATAAACATTTTTACATGTTAAAGTTTTTAACTTTGTTTATATACCATGGCACTTTCTTTATTGAAAATATCTGTTTTTACCCGTAAATTATCATTGCATTGTTGTGTGAAATCAAGAAATATATATCCATGTGGTGATTTTGTAGCATCTTGAAATGCACCGATGAGAAAATTACGATTATTAGGGTATGCTTGTCGAGCAAGAAAATCAATAACTGTTGCATCTCTAGGATTCTTGAAAATAACTAAATATTGAACATTTAAATTCCTTGTTCGATGTGCGCCACCCTGATGAAATAGATTTTGAGTAATAAAGATCACAGTAACACCAACATGTCTACTGATTTTTGTGAATAAATTAATAAAATTCTTTTCTTTATTAGCTTCCTGATACAAATCATCGATAATGATGACATCACATTTCCTTAATCGACTTGATCAGTTTTTATCGAAACCCTTTACTATTTTCATGTTTTTCAATTTACAGAAATTATCTTGAGTTAATCCATGTTCTTCATCTGCACACTTTTGCCAATAAATCTTGTTGAATTTTGTTTGAAATAAATTAGATTTCAGTAATTTACACACAAACATAGTTTTACCACTACCACTTGAGCCGACAATTTGATATACTGCATCATTTCTTAATTCCATTATTAATTTGTATAATTATAGGTTTTTGTTTATATTATTTAATTTAATGAACTCTTTCTAAAAATCATATATATAGATTAATATTTCTTTATTGTTTAATTATGCTATCAAATATAAATTATAAAGGAACTTTCGATGTTGATAAGAGTGGAAAATACCCTATATATTTTTCAAATACGGCAAATGCAGAATCATGGAATGCAAGAAACCTTTAGATGTCAATAAATTACAATATAGAATAAAGAATATTAAAATACAGTTAATTACGGTTACCATGGATATGGGGCAATCTATCAATCTATACAACATGTCAACAAAATGTCTTTGTATGTTCGATCCAGAATTATTTCCTGCGCTGAGGCTTTTAAAATACAACCCAATATGTGCTAACGTGTTTGCCAGTAGGAAAATAGTCATTTTAGGGTTGCGAAATCTAGAGTACAAAAATATTGTTACAGATATACACAATGAAATAATGGGACTGGTCGATATCTGATTGGCTAATGATTGATTAAAACCATTTACTTATTTATTTTATTTCATTTTTAAAATGGAAAATACTATGCCGATGACAAGCTCAGTATTATCAAAGAAGGAAATTGAAAATGATGGTAAATTTATTATTTATTATTTATTATTATTATCATTGTTTATAGATAAATATCAAGATATAATTTAGAGCGTTTGTTCTTCTTTTACCCTCAAATGCGAACAATTCTGAAAGAACAACCAGCAGCAATGATTTCAGATCTCGTATACACTGAGACAAATATCTGGATATTCAGTATAATCGATCAAGCTTTATGGGATGTAAAGTTAAATCGAACAATGAAGGATATGGAACCCGAATACCCGTGTATTCTGGATTGCAGCTGTTTCGATTTCAGATACCAAAGATACGTGGAATGGTGTCTCGTCAAATCTATTCAAAATGCTTGTAAATTTAAACTTTTTAGAAAATAAATGTTTTATTATTTATTTGGTTGTTTTGGTTTGATTAGTAATATTTTTAATACTCTGATTTTATTAGTAGAAATCTTTTAAATAGTAATAATGTTAGTATTTGTTTGGTTTTAATAGTATTAATTTTTTAAATAGTTATAATATTAGTGATAATTTAGTAGTAACATTTGACCTCTGCACGCGCTGTTGCTACCTGGAGATTGACCTTTGTCCACTAGTTGCTACCTAGTAATTGACCTTTGGTCAGTGACCTCATGATTACATCACTTGACCACTGGTCAGTGCACACTTATTATGTCACTGGTCACACTTATTAAGTCACTACTCGGAGACTAGTTACCTAACTGTTATTATGTCACGTAGTTGTGGACCAACACACCTACCTTCTAGAACCTTCCACACACCTACCTTCTATAACCTTCCACAAACCTACCAACTTCCACACACCTACCAACTTCCACACACCTACCTTCTAGAACCTTCCACACACCTACATTCTAGAACCTTCCACACACCTACAATCTTAAACATTACACACACACATACCAACCAACGATCCACACACACACACACACACACCCATCCGCACCGATCCGTACCCATCAGTACCCATCCGCACCGATCCACACACACACACCCATCCGCACCCATCAGTACCCATCCAGTACCGATCCGCACCGATCCGCACCGATCCGTACCGATCCGTACCGATCCGTACCGATCCGCACCGATCCGTACCGATCCGTACCGATCCGTACCGATCCTTACCGATCCTTACCGATCCGTACCGATCCGCACCGATCCGTACCGATCCGTACCGATCCGCGCCGATCCGTACCGATCCGCGCCGATCCGCGCCGATCCGCGCCCAACACGTCCACGACTAAGTCGTAGACTTAACAAAATCACTCACTAGTACTATTGGTATTATTAATATACTTTTTACTTCATATAAACGTATGAGTTTCGTTTACCTCATTGATTCATGTTACTTACATGTGATATATTAAAAAATTATATTTACATGAAATTTTCAATTGTTAATTATATTATTACATAAAAAATTATAAAATAATCATTAAACATAATAAATTAAGATCAAACTCGTCTTAAAAATAAATGTTCAATTCTAAATTATTTAGCTTACTGACTATTTTGTTAGTAGTATATTACATAACAATTTTATCAAAATAATCATAAAACTTTAATAATTTTCATGAAAATTTAAGTTTAAAAGCACTATAGTATATTCATAGTTTATTTAATTAAAAGTCACTCAAAACTTAAATTTTATCACTGGATTTACAAAATTTTAAGAAAATAATTCAACAAGTTTAAAATTTCAACTTAACTAAATGTAAAAAATTAAATTATACAAGATTTACTTTACCAATTTCTATAAAATTTTAAATTTACACCAAATAAAATATACAGATTTATATTCTATTAAAAAATTTAATTTTTAAAATAAAAAATAATTCGCCCACTATAGGAGTTGAACCCCCAAACGAATTATTACCGACACCACTGATGTAAGAATTTTGAAAATAACTCATTCAAGATAGGATTTAAACATTGGATTAGTTTATGAAAATAATTAATAGGATTATTTACATGTAAATACTTAACCAAATTCTATAAATTTATAGCAAATATACTGTTTCTAATGAAAATTCAATATTTTGATAATAATTCACGTTGTTAGTCGGATACTAATTTACAAGTTCATTCGACTCTATAAATTATTAGCGATACCATCAACTAAATTCGTTGTGTTTTTAGTGTTTTTATGAAAATAAGTCACTGGGTTTACAAATGAAAGTAACCGATAATTTCGGACATTAAAGCTTTATGTAGCCAAAACTGATTAAATAACCATTAAAAATTCATCAGGTAATACCAATTAAATATTTCAATAATTTATGATTCAAACTATGTATATTATAATACTTTTCGATAAATTTATGGATAAACTATTAGATGGTTCGTTATAAAGTTATTTAAAAGGTTAAGAATTTTAACCCTAAATAACGAAAGATAACTTTTAACCCTAAAAGATGAAATATAACTTTTAACCCTATGTGATTAAAAGTTATAACATTATGTAAACCAATAATTACTAAATACCAAGTAAACACATGTCTTTAATAAAGAGTAGTTGGTAAAAAGCATACATATATTTAAAAATCGTTGACAATTTTTAAGTACCTGTTAAAAATGGTTTGAAAATATGAATAAATATTTGAATATTAAATTGAAAATCTCTATTGAAATTAAAAAGTATATAAATTTGTTAATCGTCAATAAACTCGTAAAATTATTGATTGATTAAATGCAATTGTTAATTAGAAATATTATTGACTGAACTTATTTTTTAATAGAAAGTTATTCTTGAAACAACATAAAAATCATATTTCAATAATTTTTCTTTAAATTAATTTTGAAAAAGTAGAAACCACATACTTTATTTTGATTGGCTGTTACTATTGACAACGACATTATTTTGCGATAAATTTAATCGCTAAACTCAAAATACTAATAAATTTATTAAAATTATTACAGTTTTCTTGAAAATAATTTGAAAAAGTAGAAACAAAATACTTGATTTTGATTGGCTGTTACTTTTGATAACGACATTATTTTTCGATAAATTTAATCGCTAAACTCAAAATACTAATAAATATATTAAAATTATTACAGTTTTCTTGAAAATAATTTGAAAACATACAAACTATTTTTCAATAAACTTATTATTATTTAACTAAAACCGGTTGTTGAAAATACTAATAAATTTATCAATTAAAATAATTAAAATAATAATTTGAAAATGAAATTATAGAATACTTGATTTTGATTGGTTAATTCTATTTATTACCAATGACTCAAATTAATTCAAATTTTAATGTTCAAATTATTTTCTAAATATTATTGGTACCGCATTGATAGGAAATCTTGCTATTCAATCGAACATAATTTCATTAATCTTTTTAAATAAATCAACAAAAGTCATTTAAAATTATTATAATGTTGAACTTGTTGCTAATCACCGACTTATTTAAAATTTATCCGAATCTAATTATATGCATTGTAAAACACTACAAGTAATAATTCTTTGATGCTCCTATTAACATTACAACTTTTACATGCTGGACCAATACATTTTCCTGTAAAATGGTCTAACCTTATTTACTATGTTCTTATTACACAAATAACAATATTCACAATTATCAAATGAATATTCTTCAAAATTCATAGTTTTAACCAATGAAATGATGGTAACTTGTCATATCAGTGAAGTTGTTGATTAATAAGAATCCATCAGAAATTGGCAAATGTTTTTGAAAATGTTATCTTTTGGTAAAATAGATAACGAAACTAGGTGTTATCGTTTTTAAACTCCAAATATTTATCTTTTGGTAATGTATATAGCGTAGTACCCAACTGATTTTTCTTACATAATTGGTGTTTTTCAAAGGATTTTGGCTTACGAAATCCATTTAAACAATTTTCACACCATTTGCAACAAATTCGAACATTACAATCATTATTTTTATGACAATTCATCAAGGATTGTAAATTAGTTACTGTTGTATAATGATATTTTTCACCCTCCTTTATCAATAATAAATAAATTTGATCCAATCCAGTTACTTTTGTTCGGTAAATTATATTTAAATATGGATGCTTCGTTATAAGTTCTTCTCTATCCTCAAAATTTTCGTTAAATCATTACATTAATTGCTAAACCAGGATATTTCTTCACAAAAGTTGGGATATCACACAGTTTCATTGTCATATCGTTAGGATCGTATACGGTAAATATTTTCTTGGTCTATCTTTCTTGATTTTATCAGATTTCAATACAGCCAAAACACTATACATGAAACATAAATTATTGGTATTTTGTACGTTAACTATTACCTTTTTACATATTAGAGCTTTAGGTGTTGGAATATAACTATGTCCAGATAACCTAGATATATTAGAAACTTTGGTTACCTTGAAATTTACTTCTAATATTCGGTTTATTTTCAAACTACTTCTGTTCATTCAACAATCTTTTCATTTATTTTCTTTGTACCAATGTCAAGAAAAGTTGTAGTCACTGAAGCAGCGTGATTTGATATACTATCTACTTTGAGTTCCCCATCTTTTTCAAATTCTACTTGGACTTCAAATTGAACTTTTGAATGTTTCATTTCATTGAATGTAATTTTTAATTTTTCCAAAAGAGAAGAACTATTTCCTATAAAAATATATACTAATTATCCCTATTAAAAGTTTAACAATTTATTGAACTACACATACTTTTCTTCAATACGAAATGAATTTAACAGTATAAGAAAAACAATATTTGTTAGCATATTAATAAAAATTGATATACTTTAATGTCCAAATGGATATCCAACCACCTTAAAATCTTCGATAAAATTTTAATGAATTTCTATTATAGTATCAATAAATACCACAAATCATCGACAAAAAGGATAAATCTACTCAATCCTTGAATTTATCTTCGATTCACCTAAAATCTATCATGTTACCAGTAAAGATTGCATTAATAAGCTACAATTTACTGACAATAATTCTACATATAAAGCTAATTATTGATTTCTCTACTTTACATTGGATTTAACCCCTAAAGTAACTGTAATTTAATGAATTACCACATTGAAATTTGTTTACATAAATCCTGCAATAGCTAGATTTATTAAAATGCAGTAAGAATCTTTAATGAATTTCTCTTACATGCAATAGTAAGACCCTAATATCCCAACAAATATTTGATTAAGACTCCTCAATCGTAACCAATTATTAAACTTATCACATTTATTTGGTAAATTACCGATCATTTCACGTAAAACTCTACTTTTATCTGTACATACTTAATATTTAACCATAATATTCTTCTTAAAATTGATATATTACTGATCATTTTCATTAAAAACCCTATATTTATCTGTACAAACTCAATATTTAGCGAAAATATTTACTTTAAATCGATATATTACTGATCATTTAAAACCCTATATTTATCTACACATACTCAATATTTAGCCATAATTTATCCCTTAAAATTGATATATTACTGATCATTTTCATTAAAACCCCTATATACTTATCTGTACAAACTCAATATTTAGCCATAATTTATCCCTTAAAATTGATATATTACTGAGCATTTCATGTAAAACTCTACATTTCTCTACACATACTCAATATTTAGCGAAAATATCTACTTTAAATCGATATATTACTGATCATTAAAACCATATATTTATCTACACATACTCAATATTTACCCATAATTTATCCCTTAAAATTGATATATTACTGATAATTTTCATGTAAAATCTAACATTGAATGATTATTTCTACTCAATATTTACCGTTGATTAATTTCTTTTAACACTGTATAAAATGATATACAAATTATTATTACGTCATAATAAATCGATTAAATTTCTCACTCAATATTTCCCTTAGTAACTTACTACATCTAAACTCGATATTTAAACTTGTAAAGCATACTAGAATTGATCAAACTCCCAATCCATAGTGATAAATCTAACCTTTCAATTATATCTAAAACTCTGAAATATTCATATGTTGGAATACTCTCTCTAAAATCGATACAGTTCTCTTAAAAGTTTATGTCAAATTCTCAATAAATTCTTCAATTGAACTTCGTATCTGACGGGCTCACATCCTACTACTTTTAGTAATCACAATAATAATTTGGCACATTAAAACATATATAGAAATAATCGAGGCACACATAAAATGCAATAACCATGCAACATCGATGCAACAAGGATTCTGATTAGTTAATCAGTATCTAGCAAGAGTATAAAAGCTAGTCACCACCTTATAAAGATCATAAATCAAACATGACTAAGAAAATAGTGAGCTCTGCTATCAGTGTCCAACCAGTTCAGATGTTCACTATTATAAAATGTATTTTTAAAGGAGCCTATCAATATGCAATTGGTAAATCCAGTCAAACTCAATAGAACTCAATTTCACTCTCTCGCTGGGACACTCTCAATGATAGATATCAAGGATATTGATACTGTTTTCAATAAGATCAATTCCAATTTAAAATGCAATGAAAATGCATTCTTCATCAGTCAATATACCAGATATTATGATGCATTTACAGAAATAGGTTTTAAAGAACAGGAAAACTGGTAATTAAAAATAACAATCCAAGGATATAAAGCTGATCAAAATGATGTGCTTTCTCGAATCTGGAAAATTGTTACTGTTAGACTTTCACGATTATTTTAATGTATTTTTTAGTGTTTAATGTTAATTAATGTATTTAAACAGAATTTGCTTTCTTTACAACATATTCTATAAACAAAATTATAATTATTTTTCAAATTGTTTAAAAATGATGTCAGAAAAAGGTAAAGTATAAAAAAGAAATTAATTAATTAATTTCGTTTAGAATATTTAATAAACTTTTTGTTTGATAAACTCGAAGAAATAACCGGTGTAAAAATTAGAAATATGTTGACTCTAGTTGAAGCATTGGGTAAAGAAGATTCATGTTGTGATTCAGAATGTCAGAGTGAGGATGAAGAAATTGTTAATGATGAAGAAATTATTAATAATGAAGATACTGAAATTATTAATTATGAAGATATTGAAATAATTTACAATGAAGTAACCCCAATTTTAATTGAGCCTAACGAATTTAAGACTTATGTTGACCATGTCATAGAAAATATAATGATAGAATATTGTGGTGATTATGCACATGTAATAATCAATAAATCTTTAAAAATGTAGTTTTTTTATTAATAATTCATTAAATAACAAAGAAATATTTATTAAAATTTATGGTAAACTTTATTACAGATATATATGACCGATGCGCCAGTTAATAGTTTTAATAAAAATTTGCACATCCAATGACCTTGAGAAAATTTTTGAATGACATTAAAAATTATGATGACTCATCCAATGACCTTGAATGAGTCATGGTCTGTGTTTAAATGACCTTGAGAAAGTTTTGATGAGTCATTGTCTTTGTACTACAAAAATTTGTACTTTTGAACTAAGAAAATTTTTTTTTATCGGGGGGAAAAGGTATATGTCTTTATCCCAGCGGGCCGGTGGAGTAGCAAGCCTGTATCCCACTACTTAAAATATACTTAGTTTTTAGGTGTACAACATTAATGTAAACACAATATTTTAATAATTAAGTTAGACTGAGAAAATCAGGTAATTTAAGAAAAATGAATTCAATAATAAAAGAAAAACACTTAATTAGATAATATTAAAACTAATATCATTTTTTATGCGAATTTGATTTAACACGATTCAACAAAAACATTAAGTTCTTTCTACGCGATTTGATTTAATTATAATGCGATTCCAAAAATGTAAAAAATTAAATTTTTTTGCAAGAAAAAATATGTATTTATTTTAAATATTTTTTGTATTAGTTTATTATTAATTTTCTAAAAATGTAGTTTAAATCTGAGGTGAGAAAATCAAAATATTTACAAGTATCCTCATTATTCCAAATTTTTTTCAAAACAGGAACACAGACATCGTTAATGGAATTTTTTTTCTAAAACCACTGAAACTACTTCTTGAGACTGAGAATAGTAGTGGAATGAAGCCCCGAAACCACCGGCCCGCTGTGACAAAGACATATACCCTCCCGTCGGCCAAATATTTTTATAAGTCTAAAAGTACAAATTTTAGTAGGACAAAGACAATAACATTTTCTCAACGTCATTCAAATTTTTTCAAGGTCAAATTGTTTTTCAAACATTTTTAAATATAATTTACTATTTAATATTATAGGTAGTTTTATTATAATTTTATTTTTTAATATTTTTCTATTAATTATTATTATGTGTAGTATTTATATTATTAATATTACTTATTATTATTATTATTCTTATTATTTTTATTATTATAACTATTAATATTATTATTTCTATTATTAATATTATTATTATTATATAATAGAAACAAAGTCATTAACAAAAACTTTTATTCCATAGAAAAAATTCTGCTATTATAATATTGTCGAAATGCTTTAATCAAAGACCATTCCACATACTTCCGATATCGGGTAGCACAGCAATGGCATCCATCACCACATGGATATTCGGTTTCCATATCCTTTAACATTTTGCTTTGTTTGACGTTCCATAGGATCTCATCAATTACAGAAAATATCCATATAGATGTATGATTAAAGACCAAGTCTGGAATCAGTGATGATGTCTTGTCTTTCAATATTTCATGTATAGTTAGATAATAGTACTCGAGACGTCCTTTGATAACTTTAAAATAATCATCTACAAAACAAGTATAATAATAATAATAATAATAATAATAATAATAATAATAATAATAATAATAATAATAATAATAAATTTCGTTCATAACATGAACTGCGCTCGGTAAAATAACATCCATTATAATGATAAAAAGGAAATTTCAATTAGTTTTATACTTATTTTAACCAATGAAAAGTTAAACACACATATACTTGTAGATATAAACAATAAATATTTATTTATATAGATTTGAAAATGATTTAATAAATGTTAATAATAATATTAGTTGTTAGTTACTTTAAAATGACTAACTCAATTGTTGTAACCGTTGAAGGTAAAAATTCAACAAGATGTGTATGTCCTGATATTGCCGTGTTGATGGAAATATTGTATATGATAGATAGGCCGAGTCATTTGCAAACTCCAGTGAAAAAATTATCTGAAAGAATTAGTGATTTAGAGATCCGATTTGAATTGACATATGAGAATTTAAAAAGAGCTCGGAATGAATTATATGATGATATTCTATATCTAAATAAGACCGTTGGTATTATCAAAAATGAATTAAGAGAATCAATATTCAAATTAAATGAAAATTGAAAACTCAATCAAAAAATGATGTATCAACTTCAATATAGTATAAAAGTTTTATTCCAATAAAACAAATGATCAGTTCATTCGTATAATGAAAGAAGTTCAACAACCGATGAAACCAAAATCGATGCAACCGGTTATGCAAAACAGTGGCAACAAATCATCAATATTCACATTTCCATTATTTAGTTTTACGTATTTTCTTAAATAAATGTATTATGGATGTTACTTATTTGAAATAACAATTAGCTATCAACAATAAATATTAATTTAGAGAGATTTGAAATGATTAAAGAGATTTTAATATTAATATTAATTGTTAGTTATTTTAAATTGACTAATGCAAATAAGTCAATTGTTATAACTGTGGAAGGTCGAAATAAAAGAAAATGTATGTGTTCAGATATTGCTGTGTTGAACGATCTGTTATATATGATAGATAAGCCTAAACATATGAAAATTACCTTAAAAAGATTAGCTGAAAGAATTGAAAATTTAGGTTTCAGATTTCAAGTGAAATATGAGACTTTTAAAAGCTCTCGAAAGAAAATATATTACGATATTCTATATTTAAATACGAGCTTTGATATTATCAAAAATGAATTAAATAAATCATAAATCAAATTGGATGAAAATGGAAAGCTTTATGAAGAAATGATTAATGAACTTCAATATAATATAAAAGCTTATTCCAATAAAACAAACGATCATTTCATTCGTATATTGAAAGAAGTCCAACAACCGCTAATTCAAAACAAATCCTCAATATATCCATTTTTTATTTTAAACTAATTTTTTAAACAAAGACATTGCAACATAAATGCAATATCCATGCATGATTCTGAAACGAAAGGTCCACAATCAAAATTATTATTTTGATATTCCAGATTTTTATGAGGATGATCAATTATTTTATTTTGAAGGTCAAATTTATTATTTAATTCAGAATTAATTATATGAGCTCTTTCATTATTTTCAAACCGTCTCTTATTTTTAAAAATAGGGTCAATAAAATAAGAGTTACAAAAGACTTTACAGTATACAAATAAAATCCAGTGGCAGATGTAAATGATAAATGGACATAAAATAACTCGAGCCTCATATATATTATGAGGAATTGGAATAATATCCTAGGAATTATTTGAGCATAACATACTCACAACAAAACATTTAACCACTTGCGCTATGATTTAATTTTCGGTAGCTGGGCCGCGCTCTACTATATATGTAAAGTATCGTAACTGCAAACCACAAGCATTTCCTTGTAAAAAATCAGTACAACATACCTTATCGATTCAGAAATATTCCTTATATCGATAACTCTTCAGCCAACGTTGCATACACGTCGTTTTTGTTTTTGCGACAAATACAAGCTGCTAAACCTAGCTTTACTGTTGAAATCTTTACTTGTATAATCGGTTCTATGAGATCTGTTCCACAAGCATCTTATGATTTACTTGGTAAGATGGGAGTTCCTTTTGAAAAATTCGCTGGTCTGGTAAAAGAATGCGCAATGAGCAACATCGCAAATTCTTCAAGAAAATGGCAAAATAAATTGATTTTTAATTTAATTAAAAATTATTTTTAGAATACTGAATTAAAGTTTTATTATGAATAATTTCAAATTCAAAATAAAACAATAAAAATGTGTCAATCTGCTCTTTATATTAAACGTTTGAATATGGCTTATAACCGATCAAATAACCGATGAAAATCAGTAAATCCAGAGAAATATTTTCTCAAAATTAAATGATAGTAAACCGAAAATTTTATCTCTATCGTCCAACCTCCTCGATTGGCTGATTCCAAGCAGAATCATCTCAATTCATACGAATCAAGAACTTGAATTAATAAAATTTTAAATAGTACTAGTGAGTGATTTTGTTAAGTCTACGACTTAGTGGTAGACGTAGTTGTAGGCAATGAAGGACGTAGATATGTGTGGATCTGTGCGGATGGGTGCGTATGGGTGAGGATCGGTGATCGTTGGTTGGTGTGTGCGTTTTCGGGAATGTTTTAGAATGTGAGTATGTGTGAACGGTTTCAGAAAGTTAGGTGCCAAAAGGTAGGTGTGTGGCAGATGGTAGGTGAATGGAAGGATCCATAAGTTTGTTGTGGTATAAGGTTCTAGAAGGTAGCTGTGTGGAAGTTGGTAGGTGTGTTTACATTACGGCATCAAGGTGTGTCGGTCCACAACTGCATGACATAATAAGTGTGAATAATATTAGGTAATCGGTGTGTATGATAAGTGTGTCTCCGGGTAGTGACTGTTCAGTGGACACGTGACATAATCATGCGGCCACCTGGTAACAGTGGATAAGGGTCAATTACTCTGTACCAACCACGTGGACAGGTAAATCTCCAGGTAGTAACAGCGTGGACAGAGGTCAGATGTTACACAACATTACGTAAGCCAAGTGGGTTGTATCTAACGGGCTCACATCCTACTACTGTAAACCTATTGTGTATAATAAAACTATGTTTCAAAAAATATGGACCTTAACATGTGGTCAACACTGTTTAGCTTGTTCATTATCCAACGATTTGATGTTTAGCTTTAATAAATGTATTAATGTTTTGTTGTGTTTTATTATTATTATTATTATTTAATATTTAATTAATGTTAACAAAGACAGTGCATGATCATCACATGATTAGTAACAAGGATTACGCGCATACACACTCAAGACTGCATGTAATTTACAAAGAACTCGCACAAATATTCTAGACTGCATGTGTCTTACAAAGAACAAATGCATACACAACCTTGACTGCATGTGTTTTACAAAGAATACATGCCTACACAATCGTGACTGCATGCGTCAAAATCTCTCACCTATATGTGTGTATTGCTAGAATGTGATTGACTAAATCCTGAAAATTTTATTCTCGTTATAAACATTGACAATTTCTAAATTTGTCACAATTATTTCAAAACATTTTTCACCGCCCACTACAAAATTTCAAAAATGAACAATAATATTTTAAGAGCTCTATTGACGAATAAGACCGGTAAATTATTTTTTACTTTATTTTGTTTTATTATTTTATTTTTTTAATTGGTTTACAATAACCGAAACACAAAATGAAATCGATGGAATTAATGAATTTGTTCCTGGTAATTTTAAAATTTATTATTATTTATTTTAATATTATTTTAGAGAATCATGAAATTGTTAATGATGAAGTTATTTTAATAGAAGATAGCGATGATTCGGAAATTGGTAAATTTATTTATTAAATTAATAAATTATTAAACGTTTTTCAGAAATTATTATTGAAACTATTACGGTTGATCAGGATGAAATTACCGATACACCATCCACAGTTTCTATGGAGGATGATGCCCACATTTCTGTGGATGCCCCAGTTTCTGCTGAAGATATGCTGGTGAATAACAATATGAATGCCAATGAAAAAATATGTTATAAAAAATGTAAGATTTTATGTATTTTTTAATATTTATTAATATTTTTAATAACGAGCATATGACAATTTTTAAGATATAAGTTAAAGTATTATAATATATGTAAAGTATTATAATATCATTAATCAAAAAGACCTGCTGATAAAATCGTGCCGTGTATCCCTGCTAAACTTAAAAAAATTGAAACTATTGTTATTAGTGATATCGAGTCTGAAAATAATCAAATAGGGGGTTCGGTAAATAATGAAATATATGTAAACGATGAACCTGAAATAGAGGTTTACTTAAGGGGTTCCCGTAAAAATATTCGATTTGATTTAGAAAATCAAAACCTTTTTCTAATCGACCTAACAGAAATTTATAAGTAAATAATTAAATGAAATAGAGAAAATAAGGTCTGTAAAAGTCCAGTTTACAGTTCTCATTCAATTCGTAAAAGATGCTGAAATAAAAATTAATGACTTTTCTAATAGCGTGAGTGTCTTCTCCGATAGTTTTCCTGCTGATGAGATGAGTTGTTTAAATGAATAAATCGAAAAATTCACATATTTAGGAAGTGGGTGGCGCGTAGTTAAGATTCTTGAAATCGATTTTATTTTAACTACATATTACCCTATAAGTCGATTAGCTGGACATAGTTTTATCTCTACACCTGACTCTCTAGTAGGTAAAAAGGCAATTGTAAATGTTCAAAACACAGATCATTCATGTTTTATATATAGTATTTTAGCGATTTTAAAGCGCGATATAATTTTAAAGCATAGGAAGCGTGTTTCTTCTTACACAACTTACATGGACGAGTTAGATTACGATTCAATTACTGATTGTCCAATGAGACTTTGTAGCAACCTGAAATTTAAGAGAAAAATTAACGAGTTAAAATTGGCAATCAATGTTTTTGAATATAAGACCACCCCTTCTAAGCAATTGAATGATATTGATTACGTACCCCACCATCCTCATCTCATCTTAATTCACCAAACAAAGGTTATCGGCGGTAATCCAATTAATCTTTTATTATTACAGGACGATGATAATTATTATTTTACCGTCATTTTTAATTTGAGTAAACTCATGAATTGTCATTCTAGTAGTGAATGTAACACCAGAATTCGCGTAAAATGGTGTCCCAATTGTTTAAATGGTTTTTATCTGGATAAAACCTTTAAGGCACATGTTGATTTTTGCGCTAAAAATTAAATAGGAACAAACCTTAAAATGCTCCATGAAATTAAAAACTTAATATTTAAAAACTATTCTAAAATGATTACCCCGCCATTCGAAATCTATGCGAAGTTTGAGACAGTTTTGCCTAAAGACATAAAACCACCAAATACATATTCCGATATCAGCAGACTTATTATTAATTAATAATTATGCAAACACAACTCAATATTTCAATTTTATAGGCTTTGAATGTGTTTTGAAATTTTTAAAGAAGGTTGAGGAAATCGCTGTCACAATTGTCCTGACGTATTATGAAAATCATGGTAAAAAACCTATGAATAATCTGACTTCAAATGAGGAACAGCAGTTCATCGCATGTAGAATTTGCTTTTAAAGTATGGTTTGAATGAATTTCCATCTTGGAAATTAAATATCATTCCTACCATCAATGAGAAATTCATTTCGTTAATTGTAAATATAAAGAAATTGGCTGTTAGATTTATAGATAGTATGCAATTTTTAAACTGCTCTTTAGCTAAGGCTGTGAAAACTCTAAATGATCTACCTCTAACTTGTTCTGCTTTTGATGGTCTTAGTGTTAAGGCAAAGGGTATCTTTCATTATGATTTTGCTATATCACTAGAGGTCCTTTAACCGACTTACGAATATCCTCCAAAATGGGATTCTGTATCTGATGATGAATACGCTACCGCCCAACTAATTTGGACAAAGCAAAATTACACTTACTTAATATTTGACGTATTCCTCCTTGCAGACTATTTCCAGTTGTTTCGCGCAAAGGCTATTGCTTACAAATGTTTAGAACCTCTGAATATTTATGGAATTCCTGTTATGTCATGGACGTCTGCTCTCATGACATAAAAAAACCCCATTAAACTTCTGCGGGACATGGAAATGGTTAATTTCTATGAGGGAGGGATACGGAGTGGGTTAACATTTGTTAACAAACATTATGTTGCAAGTTCTGAAGATACAGAACTCTTGTATATTGATATTAATAATTTATATGGTTGGGAACTTAGCCAAAACCTACCGTATGGTGATTTTGTTTGGGTGCATGAAAATCTGAATGATGTTATGAGTGAATGTGTCAATGCGAATATTGAATTCCTTCCGTGTGGTTATATAATGGAAGTTGACATCAATATCCCTGAGCGTGTGCATCGGTATTTGAATGACTTTTCACTTGCTCCGGAAAACATGTGTCCATCCAATTCAAAAGTGGAGAAGTTAATGCTCACGCATTACAGTAAGAAGAACCATGTTCTTCACTGGAGACTTCTCAAGCTGTATATAGAATTGGGTGCGGAAGTTGAGTGTATTCATAGAGCAATTAAATTTAAACATGCACCTATTTTTAAAGATTATATTCAGAAAAATATAGATTTACGCTCAAACTCAACGTGCAAGCTTTGTAGAGATTTATATAAATTATTTAATAATAGCTTATATTTGAAGTCCGTTGAGGATTTGAAAAAACGGACGAATTTGAGGCTATGCAATTCAGCTGAAAAAATCATTGTATATGCCTTAAAACCGACTTTCAGAAAGTCCATTAAAATAGTGTATTATTTGATTGCTGCTCATCTGAACAAAGAATCTATATGTTTAGACAGGCCTAACTACATCGGTCAATCAGTACTAGACCAGTCTAAGCTGCGGATGTACCAATTACAATATATAATGTATTGGCAAAATATAGATCTGAAATTGACTGTGATATTAATATCGTTGCCGGCGACACGGATTCGTTTTTCCTTGAGGTTAAGCACTGTAAGCTTGAAATTTTTTCCCGGTAATGATAAGAGACAACCTTTGAGATAGCTCAAGTTACAACGCGGCACATCCCTTATACTCAAGGAAACTAGATTCTGCGATAGATAAATTTAAAGACGAGAGTAAAGGTCTCGGGTATAAGGAATGAGTGAAAGATGAAAGATCAATTGGGTCACCTTTCGGTGGTTTAAGTCCCAGTTTTGACGACAGTGATGAAAACATTGATATTGAAGACTTATTGTTGTCTTATTGATTTTAATAAATATTTTTAAAAACATTTTTTTTGTTTAATTTTTTAAATTATTCAGTTTATTTGGAAAACTTGTTAGAGTTTTCATTTTTTATCATATTAATTTGTTATAGTTTTATTTTTAAAAATTTTTATAATATTTATTTGTTTTTGTTTTATTTTGAAAAGTTTTTATAATTTGTTGTAGTTTTTATCTCAAAAATATATTTGTAATAACTTTTATTATAAGTAGTAAATTATATTTAAAAAATTTTGAAAAATAAGTAGACCTTGAATGCTCTTGAGAAATTTTGAATGATCTTGGAAAATTTTTGATGAGTCGTGGTTTCTGTTTAATTGACCTTGAAAATTATGACGTCTCATCCAATGACCTTGAATGAGCCACGGTCTTTGTTTGAATGACCTTGAAAAAATTTGATGAGTCATTGTCTTTGTCCTACAAAAAGTTGTACTTTTAGATTTATAAAAAATTTGGCCAACTGGGGGGGGGGTATATGTCTTTGTCACAGCATGCCGGTGGTTTAACGGGCCTTCATTCCACTACTGAGAATGTAATGGAAAATATTTCTAGTAACGAAAGATGCGTTCCAGTATTTATGTATAAACGAATGTACATTGAATAAAGTATTGATAGCAATTAAAAATTATATTTTATGTTATATTTCGCAATTTTTTGTTTCATTAAAATCCATTTTTTAGTTATATTTTGTTAAATTATCAATTTTTTCTTGTTAAATTAGTATTTTTAATTATGGTTTTTTTGTTTTCCAAAACATATATGCATTTAAATAAAAAATTTATAAAGCATATAAAAACCTTGAGTTTATATATCTAATCACATTATTTTAGTTGATTTTTCAAATTTAAAACTACTTTTATATGGATACCGTATCATTTTTTACGCGGCTTTTTGTTTTATGTGAATTTTTTGGGAACATATCTATCACGAAAAAAGAGAATTAGGTGTAATTTTTGTTAATAACTTAAGTACAAAGAAAAAAAGATGAACCAGGCCAAGTAAAATGCACACATTGAAGGTCTTTAACCATGTAATTTGCAATCAAAAGGTTCACTGAAAATAATTAAATTAAATAATATTCAAAATGAATGAATATATGCATATCAAATGCTGAGACGCTTTTAAAGGAATAAAGGACGCTATTAAACAATAAACATAAATTCTGTAATGAAAAATGGTGAAAACCTAACATATTAACTCGACAATTATCTTTAATACAGCTAGAAATATAGAATCCAGATACACGAAAACATGACAGAATTGATAAAATTAATTTTTATTTCATCTAAGCTTTAAATTTGGTAGAGATTTTGTAGGTAGAATGTAAAACCTATTTATACAACAATACAAATTCCTAGAAAAATAGGCTCAAAATTCTAGTTTATTATATTTTTATATTTCATCTAAATCAGAGCTTCTTAAACTTTTGTAATTCACGACCCCATTTATGATTGCGAGTTTCTTGACGACCCCATACAAATATAAAAGAAAAATAAATTTATATTTTTTTAAAATTCCTATAACATCTTCTAATTCTAATTCATAGTAAATGTTATTCAAGTTATTACAATACTCTTAATAGAAATGCAGGTACAAACAATCTTTCCGAACTAGAAGATTTTATGATATATTTATCTACGATAATTGTTATTTTATCTATATAACAATAATTTTACAAGTTAAAAAACATTTTCTGTTAAATTGTATTTTTATCTCTCGCGACACCAGAATTTTGCTACGCGACCCATGGTTTAAGAAGCCCTGATCTAAATAAAGAATTTTATGAAAGTTAAATGAAAATTTTACCTGTAATTTAGAAACTGATGTAAAAATTGTCATGCAGTAAAAACAGGTTAAATGCATGGGAATCTTGCCAAGAAATAATTTCTTTTTGATGATGAACTCTCTCCTCAGCAGCAATTCCATGGCGTGACTATTATAAACATGTTCATTCAACTGTGGCACATTGGTCACATTAACTCCACAAAGTTTACACACTATCTTCAAATCATTATTGTAACTAGATAAAACAGACACGTCTTCCTTTTGAGCATGTTCAGCAAAGGTTTTTAATTGAACATACCCATGAAAACATAATGTATGGATAGTCAATTGAAACAAATCACCTATATTGTCACAACTACTCAAAATGTCCTTATTAAGTGTAGGACTATAGTAATATAAGGCGCAAGTATATTTGATACTATCACTTTTAGATTTTTTATTAGTGGTTTCAGACAATTTATAATACAGAAGATTAAGTTCTGGTCCATGTTCATCAACCGCATGGACTTCATGGACATTGAGATCGGCTGTGTGAAATTGAGCACTACACAAACTACATCTTTTTGGATGTTTTAATGGACTATGCCGAATCACTATATGTATTTGGAGGGCAGCTTGTGAACTAAATACTTTGATTTTTTTGCATAAAATGCAAATCAACGGACAATAAGAATTGTTATAAATTTCAATTAATTCCTTCAATTTTGTCACTTCTGTTAAAAAGCATCTGTGCTCATTTACAGTTGAAACTCGAATTTCCTGGTTACAGAATTTACAGAAAATCAACTGTTCAAAATGCAGTTTAGCTGCCTCCTCTTCCGTCAACGACGGAGCTTTATGAATAAATGATCCCATATGAGCGTGCCACTGGACTAAGTCTTGAAATTCCACATGACAAAATACACAGTTATTTGAAGATTGCTGAGAACTATGCGGATTCCATATATGTGCAATGGTCCTTTTCTCTTTTTTGAAAGAACTTGCGAAATTCGCGTCTTTTACAATCTGTAAAAAGTATGGAAAACCTGATACATCCTCCTGATGACTATACATAATTATGTTTTTATGAAAATATTATAATCGATATATTTAATTTATATTTAGAAAATAATTATACTTAAATTTTCAAATTTCTTTTTATATTAAACTCGTCAGGCTTTATTACCGGTTGCAAAGAGTAGCGGGACCAAATGGTATACGAACATAATGGTATTGGGCAAAATGGTACTAGAAATAAATGGTGTAATGCAAGGGTGTTTAAAATCTGCTTGGGATCGACCTTTAATATGATTTTAATGGACAATTTAATTGGTATTTTATATCATTTTTCAAAGTTTATATGTACAATTATGTCGTTGTATGTATGTTAAAAAATAATGCAAAATTATTATTTCTGTCTTAACTTTTTAAGGGACAAAAAATAAAAACCATCCACGGTTTTCTGTTTTACAATAATACAAAAATCTAAATTAATGAGATATTTGACATTGTTCATTTTTGCCAATCTGCAAGAAATTTTGCAAATCACATGCAATCATCAAGATGAGAACCTGTCAAAAGTGACCGATATTTAGGTTTTATATATTTTGTGTCAGCAAATGAAGATTCACAGAAATATGTACTTCCAAAGCACGATGAAATCCACAAATAGACATCTATCAAATACGAATATTTAACCGGATTCAATATCAGTTTGACTAACGATACATCGTTTTTAAGTTCAATTAATTGTAATTCTACATCAAAATGATCCATTGAAAAGATCTCCAGTGGAGAGGATATGAAGCTGCAAATTGTGTTAAAAATTTTAAAATCAGCAAATCTTCTTCCGAATTCTTCTGATTTTCTCTTCAATACAACAGCATATTCCTTGTAATCATATATATTCACATTTTCTCCAATCTCATCAAATTGCTGAAATGAGAGATATCCTTTTTCTTCAGCTTTGAAATCCATAGCCTCAATTTTATTTTGAAAGAATTCACTGTTGAAATTATATCTATGATGGCATTGGATTTTTCTTGTGTTAGGGTTTAACAAAAAACGCATAAATTAAAAATAAAAAAGGAAAATCAATGAAAACATTGAAATTCAAAATAATAATTTAAAGTGCGAAATTAAAAATTTTTAAAAATAAATATTTTATATGGGAAAAATTTATGGACGGATGCCAAATAATGAGACGAATTTCCAGAAGGAAATATTTATTAAAAATAAAAATTAATTGGCAAATGGGGAACCCGAGCTAAGTGAGAAACACGGCCTGTGAACAAAGTTTTTCATTAGGACGAACTACATTGTTTAATGAAAGAATACCAGGGATTAAAGGGGAACCCGACCACTAATTAAATTACCAAAAGTAAATGGGCCACATAGGAAACCCAGGAGTTACTCTCACTAAAATGCAGTGGGGAAATAATTGAAACAGTAAATTATTATACAATGAAAAAGTAAGCTAGTTGTAACAATTGTGAAATTGATCATTTGAAATTTAAAAGTCAAAATCAAAACGGAAGGTAAATTTATCTTCACCATTGTCTAATCTATATCCAACCCGTTTTCCAAATGCAAATTTGATAATTGGTTGATTTTCTGCCATTTCAATTTTGATTTTTTGTTGTTTGCTTAATCTTTTAAAATAATTTTACATTTAAAATCCCAACAACAAATATGTCTACAAATAATTTTCATAGCCAAAAATATAGAAATTTATTAAAACTTTAAAAACACTTGTTTCCCAGTGGTGTATTGGAGCCGGAACAGGGTTCCAGTACCTTTTTACAGAAAGGATCTGTGTTTCGGTAACTTTTTCAGTATGATTTTTTTTGAATTTGTTAAAGTAGACAAAATAAGACAATTGTTGTCTTTATTTTTGCAAATTTATTTATTTAAAATGCGAAACAGATAAAATAAACGATTCTCATTGAATTGCACGTTCAAACAGCTAACACAATAACAGAGTGTCTCTTAAAGTTTTTGAAAATAAAATAGTTTTGATAATAATTATTTAAAACACCATTTAATTTCATTTACAAACAACGGAACCAGTGTTATGTTAGAAAAAAATCCGGAGTAGGAACAAGACTAACACATAAATATCCGAATCTAATCACATGACATTGTATATTTTTGAAGGTCAATCATTTTCAAATATTTATGGACAAGTTAGTGAATCTACCAAAATCAAAGAGAAATTGAAACATGTGCAATTGCTATGAATGTAGAATTTAAACGTATTCAACGTATATTTAGCGTCAGATAGGCGGCAACCAGCTTTAGGACTGTATTGGTAGTTTTGCAGAATTGGTCATCTTTATGTCATCATTTTGAAAATGTGAGTAAAGAGAACAACCACACTGAACAATCCATGTTCAATTGATTATATAAAAAAAATAGCATCCAAAACAATTTGTTCATGATTTGGCCTTAATGCATGATGTTTATCTATCTATTCTAGTAGAAGCATGGCAAAAAAGAGAAACTTTCATAGTATATGCAGGCAAATTAGTCGAGGCACAATCAATTATTTAGAATATTTATAAAATCCTCTGAAAGGAAAGAAGTTGTTGGAAGCCGCTTGTATTGTTGAAATAATGAAATTATCTTCAATTTCGTTGACAGATAATAGAAAGTTAAAATTGATTCACAGAAATCAATTCTTAACTAGTATTATTAATAACATGAAGAATAGGCTAAACACTGCATCTGAAAACTGTTCTGGTTCAGAAGGAATTTTACCTTCTGACAATTCAGACATTGTTAAAGAATTTCGAATTCCCGAACCAACCGAATGGTCATTAAAAATTAATATGGATTTTGGAGAAACGGAAAGAGAAGCTCTTACCCACCCCTTAACATACCTTTGGGTAAAACTTTAAATGCCTTCAGAGATTAATTGGCTTGTGGTGGTCGTAGCATTTCAAAAGATTTGGAAACTTTAAAAAAATATTCCAAAATTATAGCTTGCAGTTCTTCAGAATGCGAGCGTAGATTCAGTAGCATGAATTTAATAGTAACGGAAAGAAGATCACATATGTTGCAAATTTATTGTTTAAAAAATTTCATGGACCACCCCTGGAATTGTGGAATCCAATTTTATACTTAAAAACCTGGTTGCATTCTCATCGATCCGCTTGTGACGAGCAAACTAAAAGAGCAGGGTCAAATAATGAAATTGTTGGTGATTGTATTTGAGAGTTTTTGTAAATTTTTTGTAAAAAATCTTTAAGAATCTTATTTTTGTTTTTTTTATTATTTATTTTTTTGTGTTTGTTAATATTTTGAATTTTAATGAGTATGAATAGTAAATTATATCTTGTTTTCTATTGAGTTAAGCTTATATTTTATTATAATGAACATTTTTTTCAAGTATAATTGTTTCGATTTTTTATTCAAGCATTTAAAAGCTTGGCATAGAAATGTCAAAATTCAGTGCATTTTTTAGATGATCAGATTCGACACCCCCACTATGACCATGCGTTACGGCACTTCTTTTTTTACCAATAGAGTGCTGTAGTTGCCACCTCAGACAAAGGTACGGATTGTTCGTTCATAGAAGTGGCATTGTTATTTGAGAAATTACTCTCAATTCCGGTATAAATTTTGACTTTGCAACCATGGTCAAAAAGAAAAAGAGACACAAACTTTTAAAACATTTTAAGAGCATCGATAATAGTACAAAGATTGAGTATATTTTATATTCGAAAGATTTTAAAAATTTTAAATTGTCTGTCACAAAATTATTAGGCAATTCAAATAAATGTAAAATAATGTCAAAATCGTTAATATCAATAAATATATTTAGTAATATATCTCAAACTTAAATAGTTTTAGTATCTGATCTAGTGTATACGTTTTTATGTAATGGGTTTAATCCCACATACATTGGAGAGACTTCCCGTCACATTCGAGCATGGATTCAAGAGGCTTGAGTAATATTATTGAGCATAAAACTATGCAAAGAAACAACTGATTTAAAAGATTTTAAAATGTTATATAAAAACTTTAATAAGTGGGAAAAAATTTTATGTGAGGCTTTGGTGATATAACCACAATCCCCTAAAATAAACTGTCAATCTGCAATTATTATTATTATTAATTTTACATTTATTATTATTATTATTATTATTATTATTATTATTAAAATTAATATTGATATTATTAATTTTTTTATTATTATAACCTTAACCTTAACATTTTAATTAATATTATTGTTATTTTAAATAATATTTATAAATGTTAACAAAAAATTAACTAGTTAATCACATTGCAAATCTAAAACCATTAACATTATCACTTTTGGATAATTGGAGAGCAAAATGAGTAAACAAACCAAGAAAAATAATAAAAACAATTGGTTGCTCAGATTTAAATGAGTAAATTGAACCTGTATAATAAATAATAAATATTTTTATTGGAATAATTTTCTTGACATTTAATTTGTAATTTTTTATTTGTTAATTTTTTGTGTGGTTAAATTAATAAAAAGAAACTACACGAACATTTTGAAGAGTGTCAAGCAGGCGATATTTTACATTTTTGTTATTTAATTAAGATTTATTAAAACTCTCTCGTTAATCCGAGAAGATTCTAAGGAAATTTCCATAGATTTACCCACTTTATCACAACAGTCAATTTGGTATTTAAACGTCTTCGTAATGTATTTTTTTCAATTAATAATTCATAAAAAAATATAATTTCGCTTTATATTATTTGAAATTGATTTACTGCAGCTGGATTTAGAGAAAGTGAAAATTACAGCTGAAAACGACTGAGAAAGAAAGGATAATTAAAAAAAATAATATAAAATAATTTATTTCTGCAATTACTGACAAAGACTGAGAGATGATATTCAAGTCTTTGCATGAAAACAGAAAATAATTTTAGACAATGATTTAGACTGTGGAAATAAAATTGCATTGAAATTTAATTTATTATATGCAAAAGAAAAATCATAATTGAAATTACTACAACAAATGTAGATTTTATAGTTTATCAATGATTTGCAAAGTTTTGTTTAAATGTACCCCATAAATTTCGCCTGGCTGATTGTGTAAAAATTAGCACGAATTCGATGAAAAGTCAGACCAATATAACGGGCGTTTAAAATAAGGATTTGCTACTTTAAAAAAACACAATTCTTTTTCGTTTAAAAATGAATATTACATGTGAAAAAGGACTTTGTTTAAATTTTCATTTCTGACTTAGTCACGAATTGGAAATTTTAATATAGTCATCATAAAAATTATAGAAACTGTTTTAGACAGCTGATTACCGTCTTTTTCGCCCTGTCTTTATATAATATTGCTTAGATCCAATTTATTCCGATATCTACTAAAATAAATATATCTCTTTGCTCTGGAATATAAGCCCAATCTAAATAGGTTATGACCCCTTTTTAGGGGTAGACCATTTATCAGGACAGTTTATCGATGTGAATTTATAAGATTGACAAATTTTACAATTTTCTAAAAACAAAAAAAATATCGGTTTGCATTGAAGGCCACTAAAATTTTGTAAAATTTTTGGGGTGGTCACAAAATAATTGAAATGAAATAAATGCACGGAAAATCGAAAATGGCAAAAAACACAAAAATTAATTAAAATTCAAATATTAGTATAGATCAAGGGAAACTGCTATGGTTGAATGCCAAATAATTAGACCAATAAATATAATAATCAAAATTTAGTGATGGGTGCTTAAGGAAAGTTATAAGCAAAATAAAAATTATTTAATTGCTAATGGGACACCTAAGCTAATGGGAAACCAAAGACAAGAGGAAACCCGGTAGATGAAGGAAACCCGACGGGCGATAAATTAAAGTCAGATGAAGGAAGAGGAGTTCGGGTAGTGTTTACCTAATTTATGATAAACACCCATTAGTCTTTAAAAACTTCGGAATAATGTTTACCAAATATTAGATAATTGTTCTCCGAACAAACTATAAAAAGGAAAACCAGAATCGAACGAGTGCCAATTGGTCGAAAAAGAATTGTATAAAAAAAATTCAGCGAAATTAACAATACGAGTATCTATTTCAGTATAATTAAAGAAACCAATAACAATTATCATACAAGAAAGGTGATTACCCCTTGGGCAACCTTCGCAATCAATAGTAATCTTATAAAAAAAGGTTGACAAGTTGTAATTGTGATAACTTGTGAATAAAGCTTATTTATTTCTAAAGGACAGGAGGAGCCAGGAAATGACTGACTTTAACAATAATATCACAAGGCCTCAAAAGAATCAATCTATAATTAGAAACCTAAGGGTTGTAGATCATTTTCGTTTCACTATCAAATAGGCTGAAAAACGAAGAAACTAAATGTAAGATCGAAAGTATGAGTTAGAAAACTTTGTGGTTCTTTATTTTGTTTCAATATCCAAAAAAATAAAAAATTCTAAAATAATTTAATCGTTAAAATTATTACGAATTTAAAAATAGACGAAAAATATCGAAACTGAAAAATATCTTTAAATGAACAATTTGGTGAAGGCAATCATGATAGAGGTGCCTCCTATAAAATGGAGAGCTTTTCTTACTTTTATCACTTATTAATTATCAGAATATTTTGATATGTGGTAAAAAGTAATAAATTTTTTTTATTAAAGTGTATATTATTGCATTATATATTTTATTTTTTATTCAAATATTTAATGTAAAAAGCATTTTTTTGTTTGCAGAACATTTTTGTTCATTATTAAGTTTTCTTGTGAAAAAAGAAAAAAAGAGCCAAGTACTTTTTTGGGTCTAAGCCCCATTTGCCATCAATCATGGGCGCTGTTTTATTGTATTAAATAGAAAATTGGTAACTCAAATAGATATCATAATTACTAAAAAGATCAAAAATCAGATTTTTAGAAATTTCATGAGCCTTTCAGTACATTTATAAGTTTTATATAATATCTATACTCCTAATAATGAAATTCTTTATTTGCAACAAAATAACTTTTAAACTTCCCTTCACATTTCAAACAAAAAATTGAATTTTTTTTATTATTAAATAGGAAATTAAACATGAAAACAGGTGGTGGATTGCCATATGTTCCCGTTTAGTTTCGAACATGTTAGCCATGGATTGTGTGTTTAGACCCTATAGTTATTCTGCTCATCGCAAAATTATTAGTTTAACAAGTCAGTGGGAAACAATGAGCTCAGAAAGCCCCACTTACTTTGAGGAAGGAGTCGTATTATTATTATTATTATTATTATTATTATTATTATTATTATTATTATTATTATTATTATTATTATTATTATTATTATTATTATTATTATTATTATTATTATTATTACTTTATTATTATTATTATTATTATTATTATTATTATTATTATTATTATTATTATTATTATTATTATTATTATTATTATTATTATTATTATTATTATTATTATTATTATATTATTATTATTATTATTATTATTATTATTATTATTATTATTATTATTATTATTATTATTATTATTATTATTATTATTATTATTATTATTATTATTATTATTATTATTATTATTATTATTATTATTATTATTATTATTATTATTATTATTATTATTATTATTATTAGTAATAATGCTATTATTCTTACCTTTCTAATATTGTTACAATCATTATTACGGTTATTATTATTAGAGTGCTGCTGCCAGTATTAATATTATTATTGTTATTAACATTAATTACGTCTATTTAGGTCTTCAATTTTGTTTTCCTGGGTTGATGAGTAATATTGTCAAAAGTATTTTAACTAATTATAATTTGCAATTATGTTGGTAAAAATTCATCTTTAACTTTTGTTGTCAACCGGGAAAAGTTGATTTTCGATTTTTAATTAATTTTTACTCTACATTTGCATTTGAATTTTAATTGAATATGCAAACTTTAATATATTCACTCTCAATTTTCTGTCCATTTGAAATTTTATTTTTACCAATTTACAACCCTCCATCAGTTTTATTATTATTAATTTTTATTTAAATATTATTATTGTTTTATTTCCATTGGCCTCGTGCCATAAAAAACAGAAAATCTCATTATAAAGCCATAGAATTCGCAGACTATTGCAAAATCTACAAATAATGTCTAAATATTCACAAATCAAATTCCCGCTAATCACCGAAAAGCGCAATATTCAAATTAAAAGATACCAGATTTTTGACAATGAGATCCAGATCAACAAAATATTACGTCAACATAAATAAACCAAATTATACAGTTTCAAAAACGTACATGAAATGAATGCATAATTAGATCAGCCTTTGTATCCATATCACATGCCTAAAATTAGAAACACCTGTAAACAAAAGTAAGAAAATAAAAATAAGAGTTAATAAATAATCAGATGACTATTCTGATACATTTATTTTGTTATTTTCATTGAAAACTTGTTCGAAATGACTTCATTTAAATAATTTAAAATTATACGAAAATATTGTATGAATATTAATTGTTTTTATGTAATAATAATAATAATAATAATAATAATAATAATAATAATAATAATAATAATAATAATAATAATAATAATAATAATAATAATAATAATAATAATAATAATAATAATAATAATAATAATAATAATAATAATAATAATAATAATAATAATAATAATAATAATAATAATAATAATAATAATAATAATAATAATAATAATAATAAAAGAATAAAAAGTAATTTTAGTTAGCAAAATATTTTTTGATTTTCATCTATAATAATAAATTTTCCAAAGAAAATGCAATAAATAATTGAATAATTTATTTATTTATTATTACAAAATCGCATTGATCAGGTCGAATATAGAAAATTAGCATTTATTTTAAATGTTTTAAGAATTAAAATAATATTTATTTCAATTGCACAAATTATTTGAAAATAATAATTACGTTGATCTATATGAAGGGTTTCTGTTATTTTGAATTTCAAATAAATTTTAAAACTAAGCCCTTGACGACATGGTTTAGAGCAGTTGTTCCCCCCTAATGAGCGTTGAAGCATTTCAGTTTGCACATTTTGAATGGGGCAAATTGTTATATTTAAGGCTATAAACAATTTTATCTTGTAAAGTGAACTGTTATCCAATGGGAACCTTTGGTTTAGATCAGTTCTCAACCTTATTCATAAGGCTTTCTTGGTGCCACAGGAAAATATTTGAAAAATAGGGAGTCACAAAATCTACCAAAGGGGTCACGGAAAGTTTCCTATAAAATGAGATCTTGTTGGTGTGAGTATAACCGATCATACATGATGCAGCAATTCTGCAAGTTTCAAAACATTAGTTTGCACGCGTGAACTGTACGGCTAGCTATAAGTTCCCAACATGCTTGGTATGTAATAAAACCCTTAGTAAAGATAGTATGCTACTGTTACAGGTAAAAATTCCCTTGGAAACACATCGCAAAGATAAAAAGGATAAATTGATCATCATTTGCAAAATTTGTAAGATAATTATTTGAAGCCATCAGTCATAAAATATGATTTCCGAGCGTAAAGTTTCAATGAGAAAAAGTCACAAATGATTTTTGGCATTTCAAAAGAAATGTGTACCAGATCTGTTTAGAATTCATTGCGTTATTCATCGGTGACATATAATGACGAAACATTAAGGAGGTCGATTACATAGCACGATAAAACTGCAGTTGTAATGTTGAATTCTTCGTGGGCTTTGTGAATACAACGATGAAGAATACAAACGTCTTTTAACTAATATCAAAGTAACCTGGCTATCGAATGGAAACAGTTTGCGCAGATTTGTTACAATTTGGGATACCTTTGAAAAATCTTTTAATGAGAGTACAATTGGAGAAAACATGCTTTCAGTAAAGACGGACACGTTTTATATATCTGATATATTTGGGAGGTAAAATTGACCTAACAAGAAACTTCAAGGAAATAATTAAAATCTGATAAGTTTTCCAATCTTTGGAAGAAAGCAATCTTTTACTATATTAGTTTTCCAAGTAGCTATTGGTTTTAGTAGACTTAACTTCATGCATCATTTGTAAGAATATTATTGCAAGAAAATTGAAAAATGTCATCTTTATTAAAATTTTGAACATGTACAAAGACAAAATTTTTTTAACATTACAAAATATTTAATTTTTAATTTTTAAATATTAAATTCAAGTATAAAAAATTTTTAATTATCAGACATTATAAATGTAGAAAACTTATATTTTTTACACTGGACTACGGCTGGACCAATCAAAATTTGCCGTGAAAAATATTTATCAGAACTGGCACCTAAAAAAAATGTTAAAATGACAGAATTCCTTGACAATGTGACCAGCGGTGCCAGGGGCGGGCAATCATGCAAAATTTCCAAAATTGAATTTATCGGTTACTTTTACGTACAAACTTTGATTTGCTTTTTTGGATTTTGGATGAATTTGTTTTGTCTTTGTGTTTTTCAAAAGCGTCAATTTCACCGAGTTGTGCACTATTTTATGACTGCCTTGGCATTTTTTGATTTATTAACCTTACTCATTGTAATGCCTCAGGGTTTGGTTAGGTGGGCTTTAGAAAATATTTTTAAAATTAAATTTATTAATTAAATTTATATTTTTAGGTGTTCCGAATCCATGAACCAGTATTTTTCCCATTGTCAAACAAAGGGGTTCAAAATGATCAGGTTCGGAATTTATAAGTTCTCCATATATTTTGGATTTCCAGTAACAAATATAACGGAAATGATGTCGGTATTAATTGTATTGTTGTTAGCATGGGAAAGATATAATTATATGAAAGGCTCCTCTCATTTCAATTCGAAGCCGTCGACATATGTCTATTCTATTCTATCGGTTTTATTTGTCATATGTGTTCTTTGTAACCTACCATTCTTTTTTGTTCAAGATATCATTGAAATAAATTATACGGCTTTGGATCTCCTTGAAAGTCCAAATGGCAGTCATTATCGCAATTTCACCAAATTGAAAACAATTTTCACTAAATTTGGAAGAAGTAACATTTACAAAAGTTATCTTTGGTGTAGGATGGTTGTTATTCCAATTGTTATTCTGCTAGTTATGACAGTCTTGTCTATACTATTGATAAAAGTCACGCATGAGTCTTTTAAAAAGTATGTCATTGTTATTAAATCTCAAAAAGAGGTTGGTGAATCTCTTATTAATAATTATAATAATAATAATAATAATAATAATAATAATAATAATAATAATAATAATAATAATAATAATAATAATAATAATAATAATAATAATAATAATAATAATAATAATAATAATAATAATAATAATAATAATAATAATAATAATAATAATAATAATAATAATAATAATAATAATAATAATAATAATAATAATAATAATAATAATAATAATAATAATAATAATAATATCATTGAAAATACAAGTATATTTTCTCGAAGACAAGAGATTGAACTTCAATTGACGTCATTGTTAATTTTATTAATTCTTTTATTTATTATCGGTCAATTTCCTCAAGCTTTCTCATTTAAACAACTCTATGAAAAGATCACCCCAAAATACAATCCTTCAATTAATATAGAATGTCGGTATGATTTCAAAGTTTACAAATTGGTTGCTTACATTTTGTCCTTATGTACCTATGGATTTCAATTCTTCATCTACCTTCTGTTCGATGGAACATTCAGAAAATTGATGTTTGATATATTTAGGTGTAGGAAGAGTAGGTATGATGACAACGATGGTCTCCTAGAAAGTCAACAGACGTTTAACCTTACAACAATTCGAGTTAAAGATTTATCAAACTCTCCAAAAGAAACTTTGATTGCGTGTAATTGAAAAATAATAAGTTTCATTTATATATTTTCTTTTGACAAATTTGTAATGTTGATTATTTTGTTTAAATTGTGATGATGTTATTGTAAATGTAAATATATCTGCATATAGTTTTCATGATATAAATAGGATTATAATTTCGGTAAAACTATACTAGTCAAAAAATAAAATCAAATAAGCTACCATAAAAATTTCAAAATTATATTTTTGACACATTTAAAAATATTATAGAAATACTGTCAATGTATTTATAAATCATAATTATATATAATGAAAATTAAACATAATGAGACTAAAAGTATTCTGATTATAGTCAGAAATAATGTCAAAACTCTCATTAATTTTTCTTTTTAGAAAATGATAAAGATCTCCGCACTATGGTTCGATAAAACAAAACACGAAAAGTGAACTTTGCTCATTTTTCACCTAACGTCAATATTTCCATTCATTTATAGTGCAAAAAGAGAATAAAATATCTCTGGCTATAGTAAAAATAATAGAAAGGAAAATTTAACAGAAATTCAAAAAATGTTTCACGCCAAAAAATATCTCTTACTATAAAAAAAAAAATCAAATCGTAAAATATAGTTTTTAAAACTCTCTCTGTATCTCACTCTTATAGATTCTCTCAAAATTAAAATTTCGATATGCATCCTCAGTGGTAAGAAATATTTAATATTAATTTTTTTTATAACAGTTGACTAAATTGAAAGTTTTCAAAAAAGTTAATTATGTTACTTTCGATCGATCTAAATTTTAAAAGAATACATTGTTCTCGACGACTAGTCTGCCTGCCAAATTTCAGCTCGATTTGATTACGGGAAGTGTGTTAATTTGCCGTTGCAAGATTTGCGTGGCTCACACAAACATACAAATATACATACGAAGGGAAGTTAATATAGAGAAAGTGAAAATTTAAATAATTTTTACACAAACAAAAAAATCTCACATCTTATTACTCCTGATTTTCATAACTGTTATTTCTTAGTTGCAATAAATTTATCCTTTTTATCTACCATGAATTCATTTTTTCGTTTAGGCAATATTTTTGTAATGTACTTTTTCTGACGTTATGTCCATCGTAGGTGTATACGCCTAAATTTGATAGACTAAAGCTTATTATATGTTAAAGGAAAATATTACTTTAAACAAACAAGTTGAGGTCAAATATTTTGTTATGTATTGTAACAAAACAGAATATATAAAACATAAAGTTGTTTGAAAATACATTAAAAAACCAGATCAAAAAATTTGAAATAATGGTATTGACAATTCTTGGGGCATATCTTAAAAAGATCGCAAGGCTAGGAACAATAGGAGTTGCCTTTTATCTCCGGAGTTAATAAAAGTTTTAACCAATGCACATGGAATAAGTAAGCAGACTGTTAAATGGATGTGAACAGGAATTTATGCAAAGGAGAATACGCATTTTGCTTAGCAAAGACATTATTAACGCTGAAATGAATGGTCAAAAGAAAGATGAGAATGCTTTCCACATTTCACTTTACAAATGTTACAGAAGCAAACAGGATATATCATTCAATTAAATTTTTTTTTCCATTCATAAGCTACGTACAATACATGTAAGTTATGAAACTGGAAAAAAATTATCTTTTTTTAAATTTTCATGTTTGTTTAATAAAACAAATTTTTAAAAAAATTTCAGCTTAAATAGATCACCTGTATTATGTATAAGCATTTCTATGGTCACATTATGAAGGAATTATAGAATCAACCGTTCAATTTTTTAAGATTCCGTGTGGGAATTTGTTTTACATCTTTTCAAAAGATTTATATAAAAATATTCAAACTATAGTTAAGCTTTGTTACGTTTATTTACTTATTGTTGGGATAATAGAAATTATATAAAAGTACTAACAAATCTCATGTCAGAATTATTTAGCACAATAATGTCCCATCTGTTTTTACTTCACGTTGAAGAAAGCGCAACCGACCATTTGAAAACGTTCATTCAATCAGAATTGCGCTTTAAGCGCACACTTCAAGCACTGAATAGGCAATATTAATTACAGCGCTTTATCTTGTTCTATTTTGTCTTGATAATATTTTAACGTATCTTTTTATATTTTTGAAAATATAGTAAGAGATATTTTTTGGCGTGAAACATTTTTTGAATTTCTGTTAAATTTTCCTTTCTATTTCCTTTCTATAAATGAATGGAAATATTGACGTTTGGTTGAATAATGAGCAAAGTTCACTTTTTTAGTGTTTTGTTTTATCGAACCATAGTGCGGAGATCTTTATCATTTTCTAAAAAGAAAAATTAATGAGAGTTTTGACATTATTTCTGACTATAATCAGAATACTTTTAGTCTCATTATGTTTTCATACTATAATAAAATGACAATATTGATTTTTGAGGGCATATATATGAAAATTTGTAAGTGCAAAGTTTGATTTTAGTCACCGCGATATACAATTTCACAATATAGGGTTTATTATTATTCAACATATGTTCTCATACCCTATTGTTTGCGTCAAATATACTTGAATTTTTTTGCAAATGTGTATATAGTCAAAGGGGTTTTTGGGGTATTGTCGCTTTTGCACTAAAAGAAAATGAAAATATTGATTTATGAGTGCAAAAATGTGGAAAAGGCAATAATTGTTGTATCTCATTATACGGCAAAGATTTGAGAATTTTAAAAAAATTCTTTCGGCAAAACTTAAGAGATTTTTAAGATAAACATTTTTTAGTGCCAACTTCCTCATATTCATTGAAAAATATGCTGCAGTAAATTTAAGTTCTTCTAAGAGAAAATTTAAAATATCGGTCATCCTGCTTGTTATTTTTATTACTCTCAATTGCGTTTATAAACTCATTTTTCAAAATACTTTCTCACATGAAGTTTATCCAATTGTTTTTTTGAAATTTTAGATTTAACATAATTTAATTTTTGTGACTTTTGTCTTTAAGGCCAATACGGATAGTATCAATAATTGTTCTGTATCGCCTTTCAATTTACCCATTTGCTAAGTGACGATACGGGCTTTAGCACATTAGTTACATGTTATGTGGTTTCTTAAATCGCAACCTGTATCATTTTTCTCATACTTTTCATAGCAATATTATTCGATGCATATCTGTACACTTTCACTGTTTCAGCAAGACATAGCTTTTTATGATATAATTGTACAAATGCTGTTCTCTGGCCCTCTGGTATCCAGAGTTTATTAGCCTCCGTCAACATCACTCCGTCTTTAAATTTTAATCTATTTTTTTATTTTGGTTTAAGTTTTCTATTATTTATTTGATTTCGTTTGAACTACTGTGCATTCTAGTTAAGGATATTTTATCATTATTTTCAGTAACTTTGTCTTTAATTGATTTGTTTTTGGCTTTTGTGCATGATTTAGTATTAAACACATAGTGTACATTTGCTTCTAGACAATGTGGTTGCATTACCGTGCTCTTCTGCTTTCCTACATCGAAAGTCTATTCAAGTAGTCTATTAAGTCTATTAAATAGTTGATCCATGTCTGATACTGTGGTGTAATCGCTTTTCTTTGTTTTTATAATAGACTTTCGTACGTAGTGTAAAATGTTTCCCATAGAGATAATATATTGCTATAAGCGTTTTCCTTGTTATATAATAATCAACTTTCGACATAACATGTGACTAATATTCAATTACATTTTCTTTTCAACACTGCCTATTTCTGTGTAAAAACCACTCATATACTCATATACTAGAATAAATGTTTTTGAGAAATCTGGAAATTTTAAGATTGGGGCTTTGATTAGTTTATCTTTGACTTTTATAAAAGAATTTTCACAGTCCTCTGTCCTAATCAACATTTTCTCGTTACTTCCACACAACCCTTATAAGAGCTTCAAATCTTCTGTAGTACATGATTAACCCTAAGAAACTTATGAGTTGTTAACACACCTTGGTCTTTCCAATTCGGTTACTGCTACGTCATCCGTTTTTACTTTATGGGTTCGGATAATGCATCCCAGAAATTACAGGGTTTTTATTTCTTTAAAATACATTCAACATTTTAATAATATTCTTTCAAACTTTTTGGAAATATTATCTAGATATACCACTGCTATTTTACAACTAAGTTCACCTAACACCATATTCATTAGTTTTTGAAAAATTGATAGCGCCGTTGCTATTCCAAATGACATTCGATTGAAACAATATTGTTTATTTTTGGTGAAAAATGCGGTCTTAAGTTTCGATTCTTCATCAATCTCAACCTGATAATATGCATTTCCAAAATCAATTGTAGTAAAGTAAATAATTCCTCCTAATGTATTTATTAATTTTATGATGTTTGTGATAGAAAATATTAATTGCTATGTGACATTATAATGCTCTCTAAAGTATAGACGAATTCTTATGTCATCTTTATTTTTTTACTCAAACTAGTGTATTCCAATTAAAAAAACAATATTTTATTATTCCAAAATTTTTCATTTATTTTATATGACCCTTTCGCTGCGCATTGCTTCTTGAAATTACGTGCCCGCTGTGCGCACAGATTTTCCAAGATTTTTAATATCAAAATTATCAATAACTGCAGTGCCTCCTGTATAAATAATAAAGTCTAAAACGTAACCCGTTTGGCAATCACACATAATGAACAATTTTATTCCAAAACGATGGCGAAAAATATATTATACATAGCAAGTATAGTCGTGTTGAGCAGCAAACTATTTTGAAACAATATGCGAATAAACTCGCTTTGAGCGCATGTGGCACGGTTGTTTTTTGCGATAATATACGTGCGGAGCAGCGAAAGAGTTAAGTAAATAGGTTGTCGTCTTGGATCTATAACGATATGTCTCCATGAAGTTATAATTTCTTGTGTTACTAAATTAGTCTTTTCCACGTCTTATTTATGCTTCATGAAAGTGGTAACATATATAATATAGTATTTCTGTCGTTAGATTCATTAAAATCAGTTTCAACTCTTCAAGTCGTATTTCTGCGATTTCAGTAATATTTTTAATCTCTCGAAAAATTGTTTTCAATTTTTTGTCTTATATCAAAATTTTGAAGACAAATCAATTCTTCCAATTAATCTTGGTGATATCCTGAGAAGCGATAAATTCAATCATTTTATATTTTTCTATACTTCGAATTTGAATTAATACATTAACTTTATCTATTGACTTGTTATCACATCTTAATTTGGTACAACATTTCTCAATTTTAGTTTTCCAATTTTTATCATCAAGCTTTTATGTAATACGCTAATCTTTGCCTCTAAATCTAATAAATAACGAAAGTAATTGATATTACGTTCAGTCAACCATTTAATAAATCGTATTTTATTATATCATTAATTACGTTTATATTATTAACTTAATGAATAAATTTATCACAGTCAATATAAAACCCTACATCATTCAACCTTCATTCACAACAGTTATTATATATATTAACATTTGCAGCATACAAACAATCATCAGTCATTTCATATAGATTTTCCTTTGAGTTCTTGTATTTTAAAATCATTGATATCCAATTCGGTTTCATAATTTTCTGGCGCTAATAATAAATTTTAAAAAAACAAACCATTTTCTAACATCTTTTAAATGTATAAACACATAAATGATAACTACCTAGAATTGTCTGATTCTATATGTAAAAATTCAAGCTAATTAACTTTTAGAATTTTTACAAAGTTTCAAAAATTTTGGAATTCATCAATTAAAACAAATTTTCAATAAAAAGAATTATTTATTAAATTTTGATAAAGCTATAAAATGCAATTTTAAATATAATTTTTTTTTCAATAAAAATAGAAAATAGAAAAACAAAGGCAATTTATATGTAGACAATTCAATAATAAAATTCCAATAAACGGAATTAATTAATGCTTTACAGTCACACCCGATTTAAATTTAGATGAAAAATATGTAATTAAAATAAAATAAAACCAGTTGCTTTTTATTTCACATGTAATGACTTCCTGTAAAAATTCTAAATTTGAATTTAATTAATATTAAAACAAAACATAAAATTCACTTTCTTATAACCATTATGAAAACGGAAATCAGTTTAAATGTTTTAAAAATGAAGCAATAAATTTTATTATCTTTCTAAATAGATGTTTTACAAAATTATTGGAATATATATAAAATGTTTTTCTTCGTTTAGTATAACGTTTGTATTTAATAGTATTAATATTTATTAATATATTTTTTCAATGAATAGTATATTTTCATTTAACTTAAATATAATTTATTTATATAATTTATTAAATATAATTTATTTATAATTATAGTTGATGACTTTCAACAAGCCGATTATTAAAATAATATATTTGAAAATATTGTTAAAATTTCAAAACATAATAAAATAATCTCCAAAAGAAGACCAATTTAATATAATTAATTAAATAATATAGGGCAATAAATGCTTTATATAAACAAAACATTTATATATATTATAGTCTTGTTTAAATTAGTGGCACCCATTTAAATGAAATTCGATAAAATCAAAATGAAAGAAATTTGATTTTTGATGGAATTTAACATTATTACTTAAAACTTTGTATTTAATTAATTTACTTTTGATATAAGATTTTTATTTACATTGATAATAATTGTTACACTAATGAGTTTTCATTATGTTATTATAATCTGACTATTATTTGCTTTTATGTTAAAGTTATTTTTTTGAAATTATTAATGACAAACTCATTTTTTATAAATGTAAATGTCTACGATTTAGATTTCTATTAAAGGTTTGATTTATGGAATCGGAATTATATAAATATGAAAATGATTTTTACATGTTCATTTAAACAAAATAATATTACATTTTAAATTTAATTGCTTTGTTTTAAAATTTTGTTTCAAGATATTATTAATCTTTTGATAAACAAGGATTACTTATAAATTGTGTTTTGGCATTGGAACAATTACTGCATATCAGCTACAGTCCTGCTGTAGGACTCGGTTTGACCAAGAATAATTGTTAGTTATTTTATACACAAGTTCCCAGTGCCTGAAATAGTGTACAACTGCGCAAATTACGTGCAGTATCTTTCTAAAAGTGTGCAGAGTTTTTTTATGAAAGTGCATATGTTAGTATTATTGGTGTCTGTAATTTGACGCTGCGACAGTGTGCAATTCACTCTATTCGACAGTTCTCCACACATGGATTCAAATGATTTACTACACAATATTACAAATCAACAGATTTTTCGTTGTATAACTGTATGTATAACTTGGATGCGCATATGTATACTCATGTTTAAAGATTCATTTATATACATGAGTGCGAGTACGTGTCAGTTGCATAAGTGACTGTATGATCAGTAGCACGTGAAACAGTGAGTGTATGGACACATGAATGGTGGATACTATAAATGCTGAAAAAATTGACCAATCAGAAACAAGACACCCCTCCATACCCAACGTATATTGCGTAAGATGTTTTAGCTGTTAATTTTCTGGACTATAGTATTGCATTGTGCATTGTTGAGTAGAGAGCTATTGCTGCTCTTCTAAAGTGTTGTGCATAGGGCATACTGTTCCTAACAAACCAGTTGTAAGTGCGAATCATTTCAATAAAATACTTTACCGTAGTTATAAATTCCAACATGGTGATACAAAAGAGACTATGCAGTAAATTTTTTGCGTTATTTCAGGCCATGCATGTTCCATTAATAGAGATTATTAATTGTTCGTGATCCCTATATATACAAGTTCTGAGGTTAAAGATTTGCTACTTTACTGGACAGTAAAATGCATTGAGAAAAGTATAAGAAAACAAATTAGATTGTAATTTAAATCAAAACGAATGACATCTATTTGTTGTCTACTCCAGAGTTTCTGGTGTTATTTAAAGGAAATCGATTGAACAAATTGTATTAATTTTAAATTCAATAAAGAAAACATATTCTGTTGGACTTCAATTGATTTATTACTAAACACAAAAAGCCAGGTCGATTCCTTATTTATTGAAAGTTGTACTGACTTTTGACTCCTCTGTGTCCTTATTCATATTAATCGAACAAACCAACACAATAGTGTTTATTTAACATCCCTCTCAATCTGCACAGTTTTCATTAAGAATTTTATTCACTAGCGCTGAGATAGGTATTAAAATGTAAGATCTCTGTTCTTGTACCCTAAGAGTAACACTATATATTCGCTCAAAGTTAACTTTTTATTTATTCTAACCAGCGAAAATACTTTGTTTTCAACCAAACTTGCGTTTTTAACTATTTTGTCTCTCCATTTTACCCTCTTGTAATGGGATTCTTTATTTTTGTTAAATGGATTTAATGATAGAGTTCCTCTTGATTTTACTAATTTTGTTTAATAATTTGTTGTCAATTGGGGGAATTTCGTTGCTTTTCTATAACCGATTTACCTCGGGTTAATTATATTAGTTTAATCAATGTCATGTTTCCTATTAATTCGGACCTTTCCTCATTTCTAAATTTCGGAGGGTCTATTTAAATAATTGTTGACACTTTAGTTTTTTACACTGCTTAGGATTTTAATTAGTTCAAGTTTCCGATTCGCTCAGGTTTACCATTAGCTAAATAAATTTTCAATTAACTTTAATTTTCTTTAAATTTTTCCTTCTGCGAACATATTCCCATTGATTTGATTTCATTCTATTTGAAGTCGTCTCATCACTTGGCATGCGCTTATACCCGTTTCCCACGTAAATATTTATTTTGATTTTTTTGCATTTTTAATTAATTTAACCTTATTTTTTTTTTAAGTTAACTTTTTATTTTGTGCCGGTTTGGTCGAACCCCAAAAATATGAAAATTATTTATCTTGAATTAAAATCGAAAAGATCTAAATCATAAATATAATTAGAAAATATAACCAAACATATTTCGACATATGAATTGTATTTAAGGTAGCTAAATTTTTAAAGAAAACATCCATTTTTACAATTAACCAAGGCAGTAAATATTCAATAAAATAAAATGTAAAGCCAGTTAATTAAAACAAATTTATAAAAATATCCTAAAATACAGAAGTTGAAAAGATTTTGAATAAAAATTTTAAAATCTATAAATCTTAGCGTAAAATTCTCACATATAAACTGTCTAATATAAAAAAATACAGTTTTGTCAAAGGATAAGGACAAAATATGATCCAATTCATAACACAAAAATCTGAGGTTTTACATAAAATTTTATTTTATTTTAAGAAAACTCAACAATTTAAACAAATCTTTTTAATTTTCATTAAAAATCAAGAATGATTGTTAAGTTTTCTTGAAAAGTTAAAAAACAAAAAATCTGCTTCCAACTTGATTTTCTTTTTCAGAAAACATTTACAGAAGATATCTGTGGGATGCCACTAATGTCAACAATATATGAATTGAACAGCAGATTATTATCAATTTCCCAACTACTATACCAAAATAAATAAAAAATTATTTTTCTAATATTCTGAGAAATAGTTTTTTATCAGTCAATGTTAAAAATTACTGTAGCGAGCTGCGGGGTTGATTTATTACAGTTCCCCTTAAAACAGCTTCGCACAAAATATTTCAACGACATTCGGTGGCACCTCGATTTTTTGTTTACATTTTAGTCACAACAAACACGATAGGCATTTCTACTTTCGATTATGTTTATTTATTCTTCCCAAATCATTCGTTTTTGCATTTTTCTTTTACAATCATCAAAAGTTTTATTACAATTAACTTGTTTTAATATGATTGGTGTTTTTGTGCATTAGCGTACTTTTCCGATTAAGAAATTTTTGTATTTTTGATGAACTTAAATAAATGAAATAATTAAAGTATATAATAATTTTCCAATAGTCATTAGCTTACATAACACTTGCGTCAATGTTTTTTTAACCCAGTGAATTGTGTTGTTAAAAATAAATTATCCATAAAGTTTAAAAATGTATTAGATGGTCATTTTGACGGCGTCCATAAAAATTTTTATTCGTAATTTCCAAGTTGTTTAGTTAATAATTTCCGTGTTTTTGATTTAATATGAATTTTTAAAAATATTTTAGGGTTTCTGATGGATTTTATTAGTATAAATGTACAATATTTATTTGGTTAAGTAAACAATCTTGGTGATCATAAATCTTTTGATAATTTTCTAAATTTATTTTTAATTCCTCAAATTTTATGTAATATTTTTTCTCGAACTATTCCACCAAAAATCACAAATTAGATAAATAATTTTGTTTAAGTGGAACTAAATATTAAACAGTCGCTTATTAGACTATACTTTTTACAAATTTCATTTATTTTAATTTATTTTTTTGGTTATTAAACTCAACATTGAAATAAAAATTATAAAATAAGTTAATATTTAGATAACTTTTGTAAGGTAAATTGAAAAATAATAAAACAAAACATTATAATATAATTAACAAACGATTAAAACTCTATTCCAACTTATTATAAAATCATGTTAAAATTCTCAGTAAATGATAATAATAAAAGTTTTTCTTAACACTTTTTTTTTTGAATTTCATAGAAAACCTTTACGAATATTTTACCAAAATAAACTGCGAATATCAAATTTTTTCCAAAGTAATTTTAACTAATTTAATATAAATATTAAATTAAATTTAAATATAAAATGTTATTGCAGAAAAAATAATAAACTAAATAGCAAGTTTATCTACTCGAATAAATTAAGATTTTTTTTAATTCTCTGATAAAACATGTATAATCATGAAGAAATATCTAATAAATATATTTTATTTATTGTTGATCAATCAAAAAATATCTTGATTAATAATTAAAAACAAAATAAATCCAAGCCTATGACGAACAAAATAAGTTTCTATGACTTTCAGAGTTTATAATGATTGACTCTGAGGTGACAAAAAAACAACAAAAAAACATGAAAAAACTTTGTTACTAGAATTTCATTAGATTCCTAAATTGAGATCCTGAACATTTTTAACGTGTAAATCAGCATGCAAATGGTTACCTTCAATGATTTATATGGGAAGAGGATAATTTTATATTTTCAAACCTCAACCAATCAACATGATAAAATATCATTTTGTAGAAATTTTATTTCAATTTCAAATGATTTATTACTGTAAGGAAGGATGATTATTAATTAAATTAACATATTACGTAATACTACGTCAAAATTGTAATTTGAAGATCAGAGATTGGTTAATATGTTTGATGATTGTATTTGAATGTTTATGTGTTTAACGTGCCTGAAGTTATTCTGTATCAATAATTACGAAACGAAGTGCTATAAAAACTCAGTTAAAGATTTATCGCCGGAATAAACAATTACTTTTGAATTACATCATAAATCTAAAGTGATTAAATTATTTAAATGTATTTATAATAAATTATTTTTTAAAAACTTTTATGTCATGAACAATTATTTAAGAAAAGACAAAAATAATATAATTTAATTAACTAATTTATATTTTTAATTTTTTTGGTTATATGTAATTTACGCTACAAAATCATTCTTTCTTTGCTAATATTACAAATATTCGTCATCTCATGAAGTTAATTAAGCACACACAAACAAGATCTCAAGAAAAATGAACAAGTTAACTAGGTTAATGGTGCCCATAATTAAATTTATTTAAAAATTAAATTGATTAAGCAATTAAAGAGGTTAATTGAGGATTTAAGTGTCTAACCTTAATTTGTTATGAATTTATGAAATATGTAAATAAATTATTTTAAGTACATATTTAAAGTTGATAAACTTTGATTTTATTTATTTATAGTTCTGCGTCAAAATTTGATTCGCATTATGTTTTTTGTAATGATTCACAAGAATATACTTTTAAAAATTTTGTAATTCGATTTACTCTGCAAAGCGTCAGTTTTGTTTTTCAAAACATTTTTAATTTAATTTAAATTTTCATTACATCATCGTGCCAGTCAGAAAGAGCGCGTGACGGAGAAAACTTATTAGTATATATTTGACATAAAATCACAATAGTGAAAATGAATATAATTTTCGGAGTACTATTTGTGCTGATTTATGTGTTCCTCAAGCATTTCTACAGGCGGAAATCCCATCCTCCCGGTCCGTTAGGATTTCCCATAGTTGGAATGTTCCCTTATTCTATATTAAAAATTATATTTTCTAAATTTATAATCAATGAATCAGAAAGTGAGTTTTTCAGGCAAATGAAACAGAAATATGGAGGCATTTGGTCAATTGAGTCTTGTGGTCAGCGTATTATTACCCTAGCATCGTTTGATATTCTCCACGAAGCGTTTGTTGATAACGGAATGCTCTTTTCCGGCTGCTCACAAAACTCTCTTGTAGAATTGTATGGAAACAAACGCGGTATACTTTTTGTTGATGGAGACATATGGAAACGAAATCGTCATACAGTTCTAAAAGTTTTAAGAATTCTTGGAATGGGTACGTCAACTATGGAAAAACTGATTAGTGAACATGTAGATTGTTTAATAAAAGATTTAAAGAAAAGGTCTGGCATTCCAATTGATCCTAGTAAGGAATTTCTAAAATTAACTTCAGATGTTATTAATATTATCAACTTTAATGAACCTAATGATGAAAATGATCCAAACTTCAGAACATATATTTTGAACCTCGAAAAGTATACGAATTCATACTTGAGATACATTATATTTGTCTGGCCTTGGTTTTTTTTGTCAAAATTTGGAAGATTTCTTTTCCCGAAAATTGAAGAATACGTCAACGCCATTGACATTAATAGACGCTTTGTTGCTGAGAAATGTATGAGTCGTTTGAAGGTTTTCAGTGAGTCCCCTAATTTAAAATGTTCATTTGACTACATTTGGTATCACAAAGTCCTAAATGAAGCTTCTAAAGATCAAAACTGTGATATGGATGTATTGAATGTCATCCAAATAATGACAGATCTTCAAAATGCCGCAACGGAAACTACTTTTAATCTTTTAAAATTTCGTTGCTTGTTGTTAAGTCGTTATCCTGATGTCCAGAACGATTTGAGAAATGAATTGTATAATTTGGTTGAAGATTCAGCTCAAATAACATTGAATTTGAAAAATAAATGTCCCAAATTGCTTTCATTCATTAATGAAGTGCACCGATTTTGTAATTTAGTTCCGAAGGTTGGTCATCGAGTTATTAGATAATGCACGTTTCGAGGATTTGAATTGGACACAAGGGACATAGTTTTGGGAGATATAAATTCCATCATGTTCGACGAGAATAACTTCAATAATCCACAACTATTTGATCCTTATAGGTTTTTAAATGAAATGAGAACGGAATATGTCTACAGCAAATTTTTTATACCTTTTGGAATCGGGAAACGGACATGTCTTGGGGAAAACTTAGCGAATATGGAAATAAATTTGATTTTATCAAGAATACTTTACGAATTTCAGATTTCATTATCACACGAAACGGATAAACATTTTGAAACGATTCTGGAAGGAAAGTTCGGTATAATTCACTCATGTCTAAATCATGAATTGGTTTTCCATGCTCTTTGGCAAAACCATTAGAATCAATTGTATATATTATGAGAAATATATTAACATTTTTGAGATTTGGTTTATAATTTTATTCCATTATAATTATAAAAGCTAAGTTTCACCCTCTTTTGCCTATTGTGTGTACAGATGGCTTTTGATAATTTTAATCTCTATTATTATCACAAATACTGACTCAAGAATTTACGTATTCTTCCGTATTGCATTTGGACATCGAATTACATAACATTTGACCTCTGTCCACGCTGTAACTACCTGGAGATTGACCTCTGTCCACTATGTTGCTACCTAGTAATTGACCTTTATCCACTGTTACTAGGTGACTGTACGATTATGTCACATGTCCACTGGTCAGTCATTACCCGGAGACACACTTATCACACGCCTGTTACATAATGCATACTTATTATGTCACACAGTTGTGGACCAACACGCATATCTTCTAGAACCTTCCACACACCTACAAACTTACACACACACCTACCTAGAAGAAAAACAATATTTGTTAGCATATTAATAAAAGTTAATATACTTTAATGCCCAACTGGATATCCAACTACCTTAAAATCTTCGATAAAATTTTAATGAATTTCTATCATAGTAGCAATAAACATCAAAAAATCACAAATCATCGACAAAAATAATAAATCTACTCAATCCTTGAATTCATCTTTGATTCACCTAAAAACCATAATTACTATCATGTTACTAGTAAAGATTGCATTAATAAGCTACAATTTACTAACAATAATTCCACATATAAAGCTAAATTAATTATTGATTTCTTTACACATACTTTACATTGGATTTAACCCCTAAAGTTATAATGACTGTAACTTAATGAATTACATCTTACGACATTAAAGTTTGTTTACACAAATCCTGCAATAGCTAGATTTATTAAAATGCAGTAAGAATCTTTAATGAATTTCTCTTACACGCAATAGTAACACGCTGATTGATGAGCACAAATATCCCAACAAATATTTGATTAAGACTCCTCAATCGTAACCAATTATTAAACTTTTCACCTTTATTTGGTAAATTACTGATAATTTCATAAAAAACCTTACTTTTCTACGCACATTCATAATATTTAACCATAATTTCCCCCTTAAAATTTATATATTACTGATCATTTTATGTAAAACTCTACATTTATCTGCACATACTCAATATTTAGCCATAATTTATCCCTTAAAATTGATATATTACTGATAATTTTCATGTAAAATCTAACATTAAATGATTATTTCTACTCAATATTTTCCCTTGATTAATTTTTTTAACATGTAAAATATTGAAAGTACTCATACTGATATCCAAATAATTATTACGTCATAATTAATCGATTAAATTTCTCACTCAATATTTCCCCTATTAATTTACTACATCTAAACTCGATATTCCAACTTGTAAAGCATACTAGAATTAATCAAAATTCCAATCCATAGTGATAAATCTAACCTTTCCATTATATCTAACACTCTGAAATATTCATACGTTGGAATACTCTCTCTAAAATTGATACAGTTCTCTTAAAAGTTTACATCAAATTCTCAATAAATTCTTTAGTAATATCAATTGACATTCGATTAGATATAAAATTCATGAAAACTATATCGAGAATCCTAAATTTAAACTAAAATATTCAACAGGCTCTATATTATACTAAGTGGACATACACGATAAATTAATATACTAGCTATTATTCAATACCTTATTACAATTTTTAGTCTAATTAAACACAATTTCCATATTTGATAAAAGACAAATAAATGAAGCAAATTTAACGATGTATGTGATAAAAAAAATCTATCGAATATCAAAAGTTGATAACTAACTCTCAAAATAACTAAAGACGTAGTATTTTCAAATTGAAAACTAAAATTAATTGATTCTAAAATATTTTTAATGTCCAAAATTTTGGTTCATTTAAAATTATTTTTTAAAATTATTAAAATTCTTTTCAATTATTGTTATCAACATTTCTAATAATATGAGTAATTTAAATAAAGTTGGGATTACTTTTAAGTCAGATGGATTAGTATATTTAATCTCACTCTAAATTTTTAAAAATAATCGACGTGGCTTCGTATGCTACAGCTTAACACTTAGTGAAAGTGTTAGATTTTAACAAAATATTGTTTTTTTTAAAAATTGAATACGTATAATTTATAAATAAATAATTAAATAAATTTGGCAACGATTTAATTAAAAGATAACACCAATAAAAAACTTTTCGTACGATATATTTCGATAGCATAACTATCATCTTCAGGTACTCAAAACCAACTAAAAATATTATGAATTAACATTTAATTTAAACAGATTATTTTTTATTAATTTAATTTTGTATTAAATAAATATTTATAAAATATATTCAAATAACTTTTAATTAATTTAAAATTTCATTTATATATATATTTATATATATATATATATTTATATATATTTCATTTAAAACTGGTAACTCTAATAATCTATGAAAATAAATATTATTAATTTAAGCTCTATTATTTACTTCACCTCATTGCACGCCCAAACATTCCTGCACCAATTATCAAACATCAACATCTTATTGACATGTTTATCACATTTTACATGTTATTTATTCAAAATTTAGAAATAACAGATTTTACGATTTTCTAATAAAAATTATATGATAAAAATATTTTCATATCTTTTCATTTAAAATCTCCCCGAAATATGAACGAATTATTTGCAACTGTCAATTGTTTTTATAAACAAATCTAGCCCTAATCAAATGCTTGGTTATTCAAACAAAAGTCATCTAAGTTAAGAAAGCCTTATACAGCGTGAACTACGTAAAATAAAATAGAAAAGCATTGATAGAAACAGATATAAAAAATAATAAAGTAAATATAAATACATTTAAAATGACATTAAATTATGCATGTTAGGAGAATAATAAAAGTTCACTTTAAATTAATTTTCATTTATTTTTAACCAGTGAAATGATTGATAAATTCCCAATTCATAAAGAAATGCCAAAGAATTTTATTAAATCAAACAAAACAAAGAATTTTTCTAAAATTTCCACATTTCTTTTCTAAAATAAATAATTTTAAATCCATCTCATTAAAACCGTATGCAAATGTTATGAAAGAAAATTAAATTCATTTTAAAAGGCACTTAAAAGCCTTCTGTCAATTAAAACTGAAGAGCGAGGCCCAACAAATCTAATTGTAGAATAAAACAAGTAATTGCTAATTTATTAAGATGATCCAAATGAAATCAAAATATTTATTTTCTGTGGATTCTTCTATTTATTTTTTCATCTTTCATTTACTTATGAAACGGATTGGTGTACTTTGGCAGCTTGCAGATGTTTCTATTTCAATGCAACTATTAATTATTTATAATTAGTTTATTTATTAATTTTTTTAATATTATATATATATATATATATATATATATATAAAGCTGTAAGAGTGTTTGGAAATTTCAGAGCACCCAAAAATGTAAAAAAAATTAGGGTGTAGTTTAGTATAGTCCTCCACATTTATTTATTGAGTATTTATAGAGGTCGCGTATATGTTTTAGGTAAACAATATTAAACATGATGATATAATTCGAAAACCTCTTTCGTGGATAATATTTTCACAGTAATAGCCACCGTTGCAGATTGAATTAATTATTGTAAGGAATGTTATATGGTATAGCTTGACGAAGGTTTTGAATCGAGTGGACGTATTGGCGACGTAGGAGTAGTGGTCTAAGTGGAAGAAATCAAGATCGGCAGGAGGTTTCGTGTAGAAATCTTTCCAAAAAATGACAGAAGCTCAGCAACGCTTTAGAAATAATTAAAAAAATACCTGCCACCTGGTACTACTATTGTAACATATTGTTGGAGAGGTTATAACAATTTAAAAGAAAATGGATATGTTCACTTCATTGTATACCATTCTAAAAGCTTCGTAAATCCGGAGACCTGCGCGAATACTCAAACAATCGAGTCTACTCGGAGAGCACTTAAACATGCAATGTCACCTAATGGAAAGCATAAAGAGTACCTGTACCTGTGAGAGTATTTATGACATTCAGAAATAAAACGGCAAAAATTTCAGATTAATATTTTTGTGTCTGTATAAATTTGACAATTGTGTAAATATATTAAGAAGTCGAGAATAAGATTTAAATATGATATTGTTTTTATGATCTCCACAAAATTATTATTTCTATTATTCACACTGGTAAATATATGCTGTTATTGTATTTGATTTATTATTTTATTTGTTCCGGATGTGTGTAAAGAAGTTTGTTGAGATTAGCCGAGTTTCTTGTAAAATCTGTCTTGGTACAGTTAGGGTGCTTGCATCTTAGTTGTGATTGTTTACTTACCAATAACTTTTATTTACAACTAAAAAAATAAACATAATAAATTTACATCGATATTTTCTTTTGAATTGGCGTGAAATTATACCTTCCTCCTTTTTTATCACACGTAATTTTTAATATTTTATTTAATTTTAGATCACTCTTGTAAATCTCACAGCAGACTTTCTTTACTTTGGAGGAAAGGAAGCTATAAATAAAGACAACAGTGTCAAAAATGAACAATTAAGAAACATTATAAGCACTATAGCAAATTCGGCATCCTCAAAATTTTCACTGATTTCTGCAATAATTTTGACAACACAATAAATACCTCTAACCAAAACAGTTTTTATGGAACTATATTCAAAATCCTCTGTTTTCCTCTGAAATGATCTTTGAGTTCTTATTCATTTGATAACAATTTTCCCGTCGAAATATTTAAAAATCTTTTCCATAAAATTTTTCCAAAGTAGTTTATTTTACAAGTAAGTATGCTCAATTTTTCATCTTTACCTTATTTCTAATTTTCTCCATTTACATCAAGCGCAATATATTGGAGAGATTTATTATTAATAAAGGAACTGATATTAATAATTAAAAATGAATTTAGTGAATACTGTTTTCATTTTAATATTGGAATTTTTAATTAGTGATTTGATGTTCTTTTGTTTTAGTTTATACTGAAAAGCTATTCTTTTTTAGGATTTTGAATCACACCTAAGACAAGCCTCTATTATTCACTAACTGACGCCTGCCATTCTCAACGAGTCAATAACAGTAACCAATGACCAGATAAAACATATTTTTATGTCAATCTCTTTATTTTAATATGTAAATGTCAAAGAAAATAAGAGATTAAATGAATTGTTTGTTTTTATTCGTGCACTGCTGTGCATGCAATGTATTGTAAAAAAGCTGTTTTTAGACAGTTCTTTTCATCGTAATTGGTTATTTCTTCTAGGGCTAAATAAATCCAAATCGGTTCCTCATGAAGTCCTTGGGCCATAATTTGACGTCTAGATCTATTTTTACTGAGTTTAAAGTAAACTTTTGATATTTTCCTTTCTCATTACGAATATCTAAATATATGTCCGACTATGTTGCGTATAGCAAGAGTTGGACAGAAAAAAGGTTGAAAAAAGTGAAATAATTCAAAAATTTAATAACTATTTGTCCAGGTTGCATTTAAATAATATATTAGTAAATTTTGTATTAAATATTATTAATATTATTGTATTAAAGTTAATAAATTATAATTATTTTTTTAAAATAGGCAGTTAATACAATCTTTTTTTCCTGATTTTTTCCTGCAAAGTTACCATAACTAACACAGGTTCAAGAATGTATAAAAAAGTATAAAATGTGTAATCCCAAATATTCAATTAAAATCATTACAAATATCGAAATACATACTAAGATTATACAGGAAAAGGTACACTTAAAAATTAAGGATTCAAGAAATTGTGCACAACACATAAAAAGTTAAATGTAGTGTCTGCAAACTTTAATTAATTTTATTAAATTTAATTAAATTACAAATGCGTAATTAAAAATAACAAATTTAATTTTTTGTTTAAGTATTGACACTTTTAACATGATTGACCCTTTTTTCAATTTAAAACTTTACAAACAACTCATGATGATCTTCAGCCATTCATCGAAATCAAAATTCAATAAATGAAATTGCTGTTTTGTTTAATGCTATTTTCTACATATTTACGTCAGGTCGAAACTAAACAAACTCATTTCAATATCCAAACTGTTGCAACTTATTCAGATAACACATTATTATTTTCTCTTAAAAAATATTCCTCACATTATCATTTCTCAACTCGATTCTATTAACAATACTATGAGACTTGAAGAAACGCAAAACCTTGATACCGAATGCTCCGTGACCAACTGGCCAACAAACGAATACAAAATTCAACTGATAAAATCAGCTTATAGGATTTATTTAAAATATATTTTGGATGTTATTGTTGCGTTCCTACATTAAATGTAACAAAATTCAAAAACAAAATTAAAATTAAAAACAAATTAAAAATATTTAAAAATTAAAAATCAATGTTTTTCGAAGAAAACAGATTTTAAAGCTAAATGCAAAAATGATCATTTCAAATAAAAGTGATTATTTAAGATATTCAAACTATTTAATTAATTAATTAAAAATACACTATTCAACTTAATAAATAATCAAAATTTCAGAGCTTTACAAGCATGATGGCAATCTGTCAAGCTAGGATAAAATATTTTATTATTTTTTAAATTTCTTTTGATATTTGTAGCCTATTAATTAAAATATAAAGGACACCGATGAATTCAAGTCCTCTATAAACCGCATAAATTTCAAAAGAAAAAGTAAAATTTAGAAAGGTGTTTTCTTTAGAGGCTAAATCAGATTCGATCATCTTGAGGCGGCTTAACTTATTGCATCAAGTGAAGGCCTTTCATTTGTTAATGAAAATCGAAACAGTTGTGATTTTGTAGTAAAATAAAACTTATTGTATTAAATATTTCATTCTGATCAAGAGTTCAGAGCTCGATTATAAACATTTTGATTTCACATAAACTCAACAATATGCTATGAATAATTATTATGCTTATCATTACTATTTATTACATTATTAAATTAAATTTTTTACAAATATAAATAGTTAACTTTTATTTATCAATTTATCTGAAAAAATTAATTATTTACACTCATTGAAATTCACGTCGAATTCATATCAGGCCATCGCATGTCCAGCAGTAATATTGAGATCAAGAATATCCAAGGATCCACATCCTATAAATTTCTGTAGAATTATTAATTATACATTATTATACATATTGATATTATAATTATATAAATTAATTATACATCCCAAAAAATGTTTAGAAAATTTTCTACGCCCAAAGATATTAATGCAATGTCAATGTTGTATATTTCTCATCATGTTTCCCAACAATTTATCGTATTATATAATTTTTTTTAATTTTCTTATTTTGTAATTGAAATTTATTGCGTCTAATTTCCATTATATGGAGTTTTCATTAGTATTTATTAAGTCAAGTAATAGTGTCACCGGAAGTGCTTCATTTAAAATAATTAATCTAAAGTATTACTTCCCTTTATTAATTACTTATGCTAGGTTATTAGTAGTATACTGTGAAAAGTCTGCCCTCTTTATCAGTTATCGCGCCATCAGGATTTATGATGGAAGTATGCTTTTGTTTTTATAAACATTGAAATTAAATTTTCGAGGTACTTTAAAAATATATTAAAATGATTTCGTGCATAAATTAACGGATAATTTGGCGCGCCTATAATATTGTTTGTTTTAAATCTGTAGTTAGGAAAAGTTTATATTATATTTTTATATTTTTAATATAATTTTTGTGGAATTATCAAAAATTTTTAATTTGATTATTTTTTCTAGTAATGTTTGTTGATTATTAATTAATTTGTTAATGTCGTGAATTTTATTAAATTTTTATGTCTCAAGCGCGGACAAACACGCTAATGTTGCACTCATTATTCAAGTTTACTTACTGCTGAGAGCCGTAAATCAGACCAATTTTTGCCTTGATATCATTCAGTAATGAAGTTGTAAATACAGCTGATGTGCGAGTAGAAATATAATATTTTTTGGCAGTTTACCTGAGTTTATTATTTTTTGTACATAGCATTATATATGTAAACCTTAGAAGTATGAATGCCAGTAAATTTTATTTTAAGGGCACTTCAATGTATACGCGTCATTTATACTGCATTGTGAACTAAAATCTGAACATCAGCGGAGTCAATCTCCTTGACCAATTGAAATGCTACTACAACTACAGTCAAAAGTCAAAAAGATGGTGGCTAAGATTATTAGTTGCCGATTGAGATTTGATTTTATTCCTTTTGAATTGCATATGTCCTTTGGATCATAAAGGGTAGGTTCTTGAGCATAATCAAATTGCCGAAATTGACTAAATCCTTCTTTCAGCATCAGTTCATCTACATCAAAGCCAATGTCACCAACAAATGTTTGTACTGAATCACTATAGTCAATTTTTACAGATGTTACAGCTGCAGGTCCTGGTATTGTACTAGTTCCACTTGCCCAATTAACTTTTATTTGATCATTGCACATATAAATTCCTTCCATTGTCGATGAAGATTAACTTGCAGAAGGTTGGCAAGTACGTTCGATAAAGGCATATGGGTTTGTTTGACATCGAAAATCCCTTATAATATGGCGACTAATACATTGACCAATATTTCCAAATATTATTTTTAATAGATAGTCATTAATTCCGTTAACTTTATTATAAATCCTGATTTTGACAAATTCACAATCTTGCGTTGACAAGTAATTCATTAATGATATTGAAGAACAAGAAAATTCAAAATTATTATAAATCTTATTCACAATCAAATTTCAATTCCAAAAAACTAAATAAACTGACCCAGCAAAACAACTGCAAATTAATAAAAATTTCACAAATATAATTTTCACAATAAATTTGATTTCATTTGTTTAATTGACCGAAACAGGTGGCTATGATTATTTTAGCCCCTGACTGTTCTGCGTGTTGTGAATTCTTTCATTATATACAAATACTGCTACCTCATCAATGTTCATCCGCCGATTACATACAGACTAATGAATCAAATTCAGTTTCGTCTTGAGTTGATCGTCAACCATTTCACTTGCACTAAGCAGACTATAACAGCCATAACACCAGTTGTTTCGCTAATTTCAAGTGGACACAAAGTTGTAGATATGCATTTTGATATGAACGTTTCAGTGTAGGAAAACACAAAAAGTTGACAAAGTGACAAGAAACCATGTTCGGATGTCCGAAATGCATGAAACGCTTGCGTCTTGTCAGGTGCTGGACTGACTTCCATGCCAAACACTTGACTCAGTTCTATATTTATTTAGTTTCATTGTATTTGAAACAATTTATAGTTATAAATAACTGTTGTAAGCAATGGTATGTCAGTCGTACCATATTTTAACCCTAGTTTCCTGAAATAATGCTGGGACTGAAACGGTTAAATGAAATTATAAAAAACAGTGTTTAAAATTAACTTTTAATAAATTTACGAAATTAAGTAATTAATTTTTGAGTAACAGAAACATTTAAAATAAATATTTTCTTTAACAAAATTTCCTGGTGCTTATTAAGAGACTAATATTAAACAAATTAATTTTATTTCATATTAACATTCAAAATAATACAAAACAAACAATATTAATTGTATCTTTACATTTCCGCTATCTAAATTCTGATACGATGATCTCATTTTCCGCGTTTTCTTGAAATCATAATACTTATTAATTGAAATATACTTCATAAAAATTTACGCTGTCACTAACAAATGGGGGACCCGAGTCAGTCAATAAAATACAGGTATCTCAACAATATACCTTAAACAATATTTACCACAATTAGAATAAAAATATAAATATTGAATTAAATATTTACAAAAAATAAAATAAAACACTAAATAAATACAATAGAGCCTCGAGTTGCGTTGTTCCGACTTGCGTCCTTTCGAGTTGCGCCACAAAAATTTTGATAACCTAATTTTGAATTGTGTTGCTAATTTTCGAAATGCGTCGAAAAAAAGTTTTAAAATAAAATTTAATCAAAAAAGAGCATAACGTCTATATTCAAAAATTAAAATTTAAATCGAAACTAGAACGCCATGATTTATTTTTAAATGCATCTGCAAATAAAATAATTTTTTATTCAGTATTTATTAGTATAAAAGTTTAGTTCTTAGTTGTTTGTATAACTTATAACGTTTAAGTGTTTCTTGGTTTTTTAATAATAATTTTTTTAAATTTTAAAAAATCAATTACAATATATATACATTTCTCAAAGGTATTACATTTTGTTTATTGTTTTTTATTATATTTTGGGTTTATAATAGATTTTTTGAAATGTTTTTTATTGCCCTATTGTAGAATAGGGTTATGAATCGTAAACGATCGTCAGATGAAAATGGTAAAAAATCTACGAAAAGAAACTTATTAAATAATAGTTCTATTCATACCTATTTTTTATTTAAATATGTAGCAATATAACTCATTTTTTTTAAAAAAACATGGATTTCAGATTTTATCGGAACCTATTATATAAAAACAGGTACAAATGTATACAAAATTAAAATTCGAATTGCGCTGTTTCGAGATGCGTCGCGATTTATTGTAACACATTAACGACGCAACTCGAGGCTCTAGTGTATAATAAATTACAAAGTTGTAAAAAATTCATAAATCAAAGATATAAAAAATTTCTAATTCTCATGGACACTTTTATTATTAAATGTTCATAAAACGTATGTTTTCTTTTTAATAATTGAATTTCAGTATTTTAAAATTACAAAAAAAATCATTTACTTTCACAATTTTAGGTTTATATTTATAGTCAAAAATGACAATAAACCCTATGAAGGTTGAGAAAAGTATTAATTAAAAGGAAATATAAAATGGAATTCATTATTCTTGATTCGATATCATCAAAAATCCTTTATTATTTTGTCACATATTATGACCTCAGTAGTTATAATGTAAAAGTTGTCAGGAGTATATATATATCATTAATTTTAATTATTTCAAAATTAATTATTTCTTAGACAAGTTTTTCTTAGACATGGGACCGAGAAAAATACCTAATTTATTCTATATTGCTAAAAATGCTATAATAGGCTATGATTAATTTAAAAGTTTATTAATAAAATTATTTAATAAACAGTAGAATATATATAGTATTAAAAGGGAGTTCTTTCATAAATGAAATTGTATTGTTACTGAATTATTTTTATTATTAAAAATTAAATTTAGAAGTTCATATTTTAAAATGCATAAATTAACTGAAAAGCAAAAATAAATATATATATATATATATAATAAGTACTGACAAAATGTAATGAGTATAATAAAATACAATTTGAAAACATTTTTTATGTTTGAAAATTTGTTTGGAAAAGTTTGGAAAAATAAATTATTATTTTCGCATTAAATTGGATAATTTATTTTTCGCCATATTTAAAAAAAATTATAGTGTTCATTATTTATTAAATATATATTTATTTTTTTTTCTTTTGACTATAAGTTCACTAGATTTCTATTGAATTTTTATTTAATTGAATAATTAAAACTAAAAATGTTGCTAAAATAAAAATCAGTACAGAAAGATAATTTAGATGATATTTTTAATAACTGACCATAAAACCATTAAATAACACTAGAAGTTAGGTATATAAAATAAGATAAATCCTTTTTTATTCAAGTTTTGACTAACATTAATAGTGGGATGTGGCACATCCAGCACACTACCCCTCCCTCTCCCGGTAGAAAATTTTTCTAAGTCCAAAAGTACACATTTTTCTAAGACAAAGACAACGACTCATTCAAGGTCATTGAAACAAAGACAATTACTTATCAAAAATTTTCAAGGTAATTTAAACAAGGACCATGACTCATTCAAGGTCATTGGAGAAGTCATAATAATTTCTCAATGTAATTTAAAATTTTCTCAAGACCAAAAGGTGACTCACATATTTCCAAAGTCATTTAAACAAAGACCATGACTCATTCAAGGTCATTAGATGAGTCATAATAATTTTTCGAGGTCATTCAAAATTTCTCAAGGTCATATTATTTTTTAAAAATTTAAAATTTAAAATTAATACTTATTTTTATAAGTAGTGTTTTAATAATTAATATTTTTTAATTTTAATTTTTATTAATATTATTATTATTATTGTTACAAATTTTTATTTATTATTACTATTATTACAAGTTTTATTAATATTATTATTAATATTATTATTATTATTCTTATTATTATAATTATTATTATTATTATTATAGTTACAAGTTTAATTATTATTATTATTATTATTATTGTTACAAGTTTTATTAAAAGTTTTATTAATATTATTATTATTAACATTATTTTGTAAACCAAATAATTCCTACAAAACCTATATAAAATATCTAATAAAAATAATAAATTAATATATATACAAAACCTATATAATATCTGCATGCTCACTGCAAACTATTATATTAGAAAATAAATCTAAAAAACTATAACAAATAAATCTAAAAATATTAATGAAATAGTAAACTAAGACAAATTTTTTTCACAATTTTTTTTTTCAAATATTTACAAAAAATTGTCAATAAATATCAATTATATTTTCAAATATTTCAGCAAATTGTTCATTGCGAATTGCAGGATCGGCCTCAGGCATTACTATATTATCGCCAACATCAAGGACATCAACCCCTCTATAATCCCTCTATAAAAGTAAACAGCTGGTGATTTCGGGTTACTATTCTAGTTTGAGGTACCGACATAATAGTATTGTTATTATAACAATGTAAATACGATTGGTGTTTAATGTCGGTACCCGGTAATTTTGCATCCTTAGCTCGCATTGTTGACTTATTTCCTAGCAAGCTATAGCATTTAGGGCGTAAGAAAACACCCTTACTATATCCTTCTCATCCTTGAACTTGCCTATAACTGAGTCAAGTCACCTAGAATATAAAGGATGAGAAGGATCATAATTTGAGGTGTCTAATAGGTCATCTAAAATCATCGCTGGAAATAATATATCTAATTTAAAATTTTTTATTTCTAAAAAGAAACTATCGGTATCACCCGCTACTAAATTTATATCACAGTTATAAATATCACGATATTTTTGTAATTCAATATACTGTAACCGGTACATCCGTAGTTTAGATAGATCTAGAACTGATTGACCGATATAACTAGGTCTATCCAAACATATTGAGTCCTTATTAAGATGAGCGGTTTTGGCGAATATGTAATTAACTTTTTAGCCGAATTACATAGTCGCAAATTCATCTTCTTTTTAAGGTTCTCAACAGATTTACCATACAGACTATTGTTATACAATTTAAATAAATTTCTATAATTCACTAACTGCATTTGCACGCAAGTTAGTGTTTTTATCAATATAATTTTTAAAAATAAGAGCTTGCTTGTATTTAATAACTCGATGTATATATACAACTTTAGCCCCGAGGGAAAGATAAAGCCTGAAAAGCCTCCAATGAAGAACATAGTTCTTAGGATAATGCTTGAGCATTAACTTCTAAACTTTTGAGTTTGGTGGGCACACCGTTTCCGGTCCAATCGGAAAGTCATTTAAAAAATCATGTAAATAATCTGGAATCTCGATATCAACTTCAATAGTATATCCATATGGAAGGATTTTAATGTCCGCAACATTCGCACATTCACTCAAAACCTCATCCAAACCATCATACACCCAAGTAAAATTAGCGTAAGGAATACTTTGGCTGAGAGCCCAACCATACAGATTATTTATATCTATGTACAATAATTCTGTATCCTCCGAAGCAGCAATGTAATGTTTGTTAACAAATGTTAACCCACCCCGTATTCCGCCTTCGTAAAAATTGAACATTTCCATGTCCTGTAAAAGTTCAATGGGTTCAGTTAATGTCATAAGCGCTGAAGCCCATGAATTCCATAAAATTTTAGAGGTTCTAGACTATTGTAAACAATAGCCTTGGCACGGAATTGTTGAAAATAGTGCGCAAGGAGGAATACGTCAAGTTTAAGGTAAATTAACATATAATCATGCAAAGTTCTACAGTTTTGCTGCGTCCAGATTAGTTGTGCCCTATCGTACTCATCTTCACTTACCCCTGCCAAATCGGAGGCAACTCATAAGTAGTCTCAAAAACTTCCTCAGAAATAGCAGAATTATACAGAAAGATACCTTTACAGTCAACTATAGAACCTTGAAAGACAGACGAAGTCAATGGAAAAGAAGTTAGTGTTTTCACAGCCTTTGCTAACGAACAATTAAAAAATTGCTGTCGATAAAGCGAACTGCCAATTTGTTAATGTGAACAATTAATGAAATAAATCTTTCTGTAGAGGTCGGTATAATATCTAAATTCCATGAAGGAAAGCGATCGAGACCGTATTTTAAAATATGGTGAAGGTTATAGCTTCTTAAATTACGAAAAACGATAGGTAGTAATCGATAAATCCTACGAGCTACGTTACATTTTCGGCAAGCTGCCCCTAGATAATAACCTGTAAAATGGCAATGATCTCTAACTGGAAGTACAATAGGTTTTTTACACAAATAACAGGTTTGAGAAGATTTAAATTGTCGAACCTCATTGAAAGACATAGGCCCTATCAATTTATCACCTTCCAAATCATAGTACGGAATAACAATTTCAGTTGCAATTTCCTCAATTTTTTTAAGAAAATCAGGAATGCAATGAAGACCATAAAATTATGAATACGATTTTGTGTTGGTGTAATTATTAATTAATAAAAGGCCTGCTGCAATAGGCATATCAATTTGATGGATTCAAAATCGGCATAAATCACAAAAAGCGGGGTGATATGTTTAGAGTAATTTAAGAATTCTAAATTTTTATTTTCGGGTAATGTAAAAAGGGTTGTGCCAGTCTGATTTTTGGCGCATAATGCAACATATGTATTGAATGCATTATCTAATCTAAACCCATTAAGGTAATGTGGACACCAACGGCATCTAATTTGTATGTTACAGTCAGGGGTTTGATGGCAATTCATTAACCAGCTGATATTGGTCACTGCGGTATAATGATATCTGTCCTTATTTTCAAACAATAATAAATAAATATGGTTTCCATCAGTGACTTTAGTTCTATGTATTAAACTTAAATGAGGATGGTGAAAGACATAATTATCTGGGACCTCATCAATTAACACAGTTGGTGTTCACGAAAACACATTAATTGCTATGTTTAAATTAAAACTTTTCTTTTCAAACTTTGAGATGTTGCAAAGTTTCATGGGACAATCCGTGACCTCAACATATTCTAACTCCTCTAAAAAACTCTGTATATTTTGAAACTCTTTGGTGATTTTCACCAATTATATTTTTCTATAATAAATAAAGAATGGAGTAAAGGAAGCATTTGTATTTCATTATTTTTTATATTTACTATAGCTCCTTTATTTTTCAATGCAGAAGGGGTTTTAATATATTTATGTCCAGACAGACGATTAATAGGAGCATATTAAGTTAAAATCAAGTGTATTTCCATAATATTAATAACACGCCATCCACTGCCTAAATGAGTGAATTGTTCTCTTTTTTCGTTAAGTTTATTACACCTTCTCTTAAAACGTTGTCCAAAAAGGTGTCCGCATTATTCGAAAAATAATTGTCACGGATCTCACAATCTTTTTCAAATTTAATAAATATTGCGAATTGAATTTAATTTATTTCAAAAATTAATTTATTACTGATTCGCTCAGTTAAAGTTATTTTAATTAGTTGCGCGTTAGATATATCAAAACGTAACGTTTTGATAGCGCCATTTAAATTTACTGATATGTTCGGCTCATTCTCTAATACAGAACCTCCGAATTGTATAACATCATTATTTATATTATGTATAATATTATTATTTATAATAGGTATAATATTATTATTTATAATAATATCATTATTTACATTATTTATAATCTTTTCATTATTTATAATAGGTATAATATCATTACTTATAATATTTTCATTATTTAAATTATTTATAATATTAGAGTCATAATCATCAATGATTTTGATGACTTCTTTTTTATTCATTTTACTAGGAATATTAATTTTAATATTTTAAGCAGGCCTTTTATTTGTTTTATTTGATTTAGTTTTTGTTTTAATTTGAATTATATTCAAAATATTTATATTATTTTTATTAATTTTCTTAAAAAGTTTAATTTTATTTGACTAAAAAGAATTTAAATGAATCGCATATTCCCCATGGAAATTGTAATAAATTGTATTAAGATGATGTTATTAATTTTATTTCTTTAATGGGTTGATATTTGATTAAAAATAAAAATATAATTGAAAATGTAGTATAATTTACTAATGTTTTATTTGATAATTATATATGTAAATAGTTTCAGAACAGTTATTATTTCAAATTTTTAATACAGCAACCAAATCAAAAAGATGCCAAATAACTCGTCGGAAAATAGAACGAACTTTATTCAGAATTAAATAATAAAATGCAATTGTCTTTCAGTGGAAAGCTTATATGAATAATAATTTTGTAAAATTAAATATATATGTAAACTGAATTGTAATGGAAACGAAAATACTTGCTAAAGCCAGATGAACCTTGCATAAAAACCTTAACATATTTTCAAAGGAAAATATTTTTGCATTGTCGATCTACTTATTTTACAAAAATTCATGTATTTATAATTGAAATATATAGCGCTCTACTTCTTCAGTTAATTATGAAAGTTCAAGCTATTCATATTTATTTCAATTCAGTTTAGGTAAATTATAATATAGTATTATTGTTTTAAAAAACGGCTAATAATTACTTATATAATAAATAAAATTTTGACTGAGTCATGTATTTATTCGACAAGTAACTAACTGTTTCCACATCATGGAAATTGTATTAAATTGTATAAAGATGATCTTATTAAAATTATTTCTTTACTGGGTTGATATTTGTTTAAAAATAAAAATATAATTGAAAATGTAGTACAATTTACGAATACAAGTTAATTTTAAATTATAAATATCAAATAAAAAGAAATCTTTTTTTGGCAGTTACATCAAATTTTTCTCATTCAAAAAGTGTTGTTTAAAATTATTAATTAAATACATATTGCCTGTGATAAATTGAAAACAAAATTTTAATGAAATAAAGAAATAAATTTTATAAAATTAGACTTTTTCAAATATAAAATAAACAATCAAATTTTTCTATGATTAATTTTATTAAACTATCAACGTTGGTTTTGGCGCACAATTATTTTTCTTTTGATTTTCTGAATGAGAAATATACTCAATTGTCGTAGTTAAATTCAAAAGAGATTTTAATTGCAAACCGATTCTTTTATTTTTTTCATCATTAGCAGAGTTTGCAGTCCAAACTGTTATTTTATCATAATTCCCACGAATATTTATTGCAGCTCCACATATTTCACTTGAATCTTCATTCGTTGTTTCACCAATAAGAAACATTAGCACTTCGGTCCACATGGAATTCAATTCTGAGTGTCTTTTACTTTTGTGAGAAGAAATCACCCAAGTACCTCCATTTTGGTTGAATTCGTTTTCCCACATTGGTGCAATATGTTTCCTAAAAAAGTAATAATCACATCCATAACTCATCTCGGAAACTGGTTTCAAATGCATATGAGGACTATGCCCCATGGATAATTATCTTGAAAAACAAAAACCGAGACCCCCCATTAATCTTTTTTAAAGGGTAGGTGGGGGGGTTAAAATATTTTTTAATTATTTGTTTTAATGAATGAAAATTTTTAAATCATGATAAAGAAGTCTAATTAATTTTTCTCGATTAAAAAGCCTAAAAATAAAACATGGCTTAAATCGCCTATTTTTTAATTCATAATAAAAAAGTATTTTTTCTCTATTAAAAAGACTAAAAAATAAAAATTAACTTAAATTGCCTATGATTGGTCGTACTGAGTAGTATTTTCGAATAAAAATATCGAAAAAAAAGCCTAAATATTAGTTTTTTTTCATTCTTAAAAACCCATCAAAATAAAATTGGATTAAATCGCCTGTCGACTAAAAATCATGAAATTTTTTTTATTTTATTTTATTTTTATTTACTTTAATTGTTAAGTCAATAATATTATTTATTTATATTTTAATCATATTATTATTAAATTTAATCAAGTCAATTATTTTATTTATTTTTAAATTATATTATTAATAAATTGTTTTAATGAAGTGAATTAAATAATTATTTTTTATTTTCATTTAATTATTTATTTAATATTTTTATTAATTTAATTATTTATTTTATATTTATCTTATTTTATTATTATTAATATTTTTTTATTTTTAAAATTTAATTCCAAGTCTAAGAATAATTTTTCAATGTAAAAAAGATAAATCATCGATAAATTTTGAATTGTAAAAATAACAAACTTTCAATCCATACAAATATTTTATAGACAATAAATAAAAAAGATTAATTTTTATTTCAAATCAAAAATATCCCAGTAATATGCTTTACGCATATGGATTGTTTGGTCACGTTTGAAATCGTGGCAACATGGACATCCATTTGAACATGTTACTCTCATACTATCTTTACAAACAATGCAATTTGCAACACATCGGTCACCAGATCCCTGAACGTTGTCATAGTGAATCTCGAGAAGTTCTTCAATGTTAATTCCTGTGAAATGGTAAATTTTTGTTGCGAGAAACTCTGGTGCGCAATAATCCAACGTATTTTTAATTCTTGGATAAAGTTCCTGAATTTTCTTTTATACATGTTAATAACGATAAAAATATTTCAAAGTAAAATGTGAAAAAATAAATTAATATGAAATTTTCAAAATAATAATAATATTAATATTAATAATAATAATAATAAATTCATCAACAACCAAAAGTTAACTTACTTGATATTAACTTCTAATACTGATAACCCATACACACTAAACAATCAATTGATTAATAACTGAACAACAGTCACTAGGTATTGTATACAAATGACTGAGTACTATACAACTCACTATATACATACTAGGCATTGAATAATTGAGTATCTTATTCATTAAAATTCCCTATTTAACTAATATTTACCCTTTGAAAATCGATATTCAACAAACTTAACTCAAAGAAAAAAATAAAATTTTTTATCAATCATTTCCCCTTAAAATACTCGATTATTCATTATACCCACACACTCACAATATGTTATCAATAACTAGTTACTGAACAAATCAATATAAATAAATTGTTTACTGACCAAGAAATCTTTAAATAAAAGCACATAAAAATTTGAACAATCAAAAGAAGTACAATTTCAATTACAAATTTTATTAACTTCTTCATTCATTTATCGATCCTTGATGTCTCCAAATTGTTTGGTTACTTAGTTAAGTGGTTGCTATCAAGAAACTATTAATCAAACTGAATAATCAATCTGAATAAAAATTTATTCCTTTGTTTACAGTTATGTATGTGATTTATTGAAGTTATTTTGTAAAACTTAATAGTTTTGTTTAAAAACTTTGAAATTTTTCTATTATTTTTGTAATATTTCTAATAACATCCATCAATGAACATTTACTAAAAGTTATTTTCAAATATGAATGTCAACCTTTTCATTTAATTTTCACATGCCCCTAAATAAATTAATTGCTAACAGCTCAACTAATTAGTTAAATTTATTTTTACACATTTTCTATTCTTTTCACTCCACTCTTGTTGTTTACTGAATGATAAACTAATTAGTAAGTATAAGTGTTTGTAATTGATAGTAAAAAGAAACTTGATTAGAAAAATATTCTTAAATTAATTTCACAAAACATATATTACTTTCACAGTACTTGAAATAAATTTTCATATATTTATTGAAAATTATTAGATTTTTAAGTTTCTAAACATCATTGAATAAAGTTAATAGATAAAATAATTATCATCTACCACATTACTAGAAATTAAATGATTATCGACAAACAACTAAATAAGTTGAATTTCTAACAAAGATTAAAAAACTACATGGAACACATACTCGTGTACTGAAAGATACCGATAAAATCTACTAAAAAGACAAATATGTATGTTTAATTGTTGTAAAATATTTGTTTTTGTAAAAATAATACTTATCATTAAATTATGATTAGCATGTGAATAGAATTTGATTAAAGTTGTGAGAAATATTTTAAGATGTTAAATAAAACTGATTAAGTTGTAAATAATGTTAGTGCTTTGAAGAAATTTTAAAATAAGACCTTCAGCAAATTGGTAAGAAAATATTAGTTATTGAGTAATACTTATTAAAATGACCAAAATTTTATAATTCTTGACAAGTTTATATATATTTTTAATAAAATTTGTTAGTACTTTGAATAAAGCGTTTAAAAAAAATTTCAACATAGTAGCAAATTGTAAAGAAAATAGTAATTATCAATTAAAAAATTAATTAACTTAACTAAGTTGTAAAATAATTGAAAAAATTTGTTAAATCATTTTTTAAAATTTTATAAGATTGTAAGGTAATTGTTCAACGTTCTTGTTGAATGAAAATTAATATATGTTATCGACTGATCATAGTATTTAATTGTACAATTTCTCTTCATTCATGGAAATAATCATAAGTATTTAAATTATTCAGTAAATTGTCAATAACAACATAATTAATAGGTAACATAATTTGTTTTTTTATTTTTAAATACTAGTTAATTTTAGATTTTAATTAAATTAAATAACAAATATAATAATAAAATCAAATAAATAATTGAATACAAATAAATACATGAATCAAACATTTTCTTAGATCATTCATATTTTTTATTCAAATTCCAATAATTTCATTAAAATTAACCAAAATCTTATTGATATATTTTGATAACCCTTAAACCAATAAAACTGTATCGATTTCACTAAGTATCCATCCTTTAACATCGATATTCAACTAAATAAATACCCCTAAAAAATCATAAATTCCCTTTCTAACCTATCGTTTCCCTCAAAAATATTATAAACTTTACTCTCAACCAATCATTTCTCTTTAAATGACAATAACCAGAGCTATATTTTTGATAAATATCACCGACATATTTCGATATTGAACCGAATAAATTTCTTGAAATCCCCTTAATATAAATTTCCTCTCTTGACCAATCATTACCCCTTAAAATATAATAAAATTTACTACCAACCAATCATTTCTCTTTAAATGACAATATTTCCACTCTCAGCTATATTCATTATTTTCATTAAAATCAACGACTTATTTTGATATTCAACAGAATAAATTTTTGAAATTCTCTTAAACAATCATAAATTCATCACTTGACCAATCATTTCCTCCTAAAATAACAAACATCAACTGGCTCAAATCCTTAAAAATATCAACAAACCTGTTCTTAACCGATCCTTTCTCCCTAAAATAAATTCTCTTATTAACCAATCATTTCCTCGCTAAAACTTCATAAATATCACCATCAACCAATCATTTCTCATCAAATGATATTATTTCTACCATCTCTTCACCCACATATCGATAATTATCCAAATATAACCCCCTAAAAATATCATAAATACCCTCTTAACAAATCATTTCTCTTTAAATGGCAATATTTCTTCCATTTTAATTCAGTATTTTTCATAAAAATCCTCATTTAGATAATATTTACCCATAAAATAACAATATTCAACCGGCTTAAACCCCTTAAATATATCAACAAATTTGTTCTTAACCAATCATTTCCCCCTAAAATAAATTTCATCTCTTAACCAATCATTTACCTTCAAAACACTTTTTCACCACACTATACCAAGTATATTCATTATTTTCATAAAACCATATCAAGTAAAATTCCTTTGGAAATCTATATTCAACCGATTATATCCCTTAAAATACCATTAAAAAACCTACATTTTAATCATATCATCCATATGTAAGCTATGAATTCAACCAATCAAATTCCTTTAAAATTATCATAAAAATCTGAATTTTATCAATAAAAATAAATTTTCTTTGAAGTATTACAAAATCAATACCCAACATTTTCCATCGAAAATCACAACAATTCGATACTAGCAACAAATTCGATCAAATAAAAATTCGTCAAAAATGACTAAAATTGAATAAAATCTACGTGTTCCTAAAAACTCATTAAATTTCACAAAATTATTGTAAAATCATGAAACAGAGATCATATTTTTTCATTATTTGTTTACTCAAATAATTAAAATAAATTAGAAAACCAATAAAATTATAATAGTTTTGTAATTGAAATTCATGAAATCAATAAAATTGAAAATAAAAGTGAATAATTGACACCTTTATCTCAAAGATATTTTATTCTTTCTAAGTTTCACTGAAATATTTTTAAAAATCAACTGAAATCGATAACAGTTTGATAAAACCGTGTATAATTAACAATAAATTTTAATTAACTCTTGTCTCTGTGTCTTCAAATATTCCAAAATATGATTTTAATTAACTGTAAAATACATTATTCAATACCCAATAAACTTCTGAAAAGCTTTAGATGCTTTCAACGAATAAATGCAATACAATTTCAACTTTTTTTAAAATAGATCATAAATTTATAATTAAAATATCAAATTGGAATCTAATTGGTAAATAATTATTTTAAATAGATGTTTCATAAACATTTTGTTCCTAAAAAAAACTTTTATTTAAAATAATCCTAAAATCAAGTTAAATCTAATAAATTATCAAGAAATTTAGTGTTTCTAAAATAATATATTTAACATCATTTCTTCAATAATTTTGACAAAAACATAATAATAACATAAATCCATTAAACTTCACCAGAAATAAGTAAAATAAGTAGATTGACAATGCAAAAATATTTTCCTTTGAAAATATGTTAAGGGTTTTATGGAAGCTTCGTCTGGCTTTAGCAAGTATTTTCGTTTCCATTACAATTCAGTTTACATATATATTTAATTTTACAAAATTATTATTCATATAATCTTTCCACTGAAAGACAATTGCATTTTATTATTTAATTGTGAATAAAGTTCGTTCTATTTTCCGACGAGTTATTTGGCATCTTTTTGATTTGGTTGCTGTATTACAAATTTGAAATAATAACTGTTCTGAAACTATTTACATATATAATTATCAAATAAAACATTCCGTATACATAATATGCCCAACAATATTTTGAATATATAAATTTAATTTGAAAAATAGTGCTATTTACATATTGGATAATATGGAATTTGTCTAATACTATACTATTAAACATGAATGAAAACAATAATTATTCTAAAACAATTAACAAACTTGCTGATGAGTGGAAGATATATTATTTCAAGATGGATAAAGAGAAAAGATGGATAGACAATATGAAAACTATTTTCACAGTTGATTCAGTTGGATCATTTTGGGGCATTTTGAGGCATTTGAAACCAGTTTCCGAGATGAGTTATGGATGTGATTATTACTTTTTTAGGAAACATATTGCACCTATGTGGGAAAACGAATTCAACCAAAATGGAGGTACTTGGGTGATTTCTTCTCACAAAAGTAAAAGACACTCAGAATTGAATTCCATGTGGACCGAAGTGCTAATGTTTCTTATTGGTGAAACAACGAATGAAGATTCAAGTGAAATATGTGGAGCTGCAATAAATATTCGTGGGAATTATGATAAAATAACAGTTTGGACTGCAAACTCTGCTAATGATGAAAAAAATAAAAGAATCGGTTTGCAATTAAAATCTCTTTTGAATTTAACTACGACAATTGAGTATATTTCTCATTCAGAAAATCAAAAGAAAAATAATTGTGCGCCAAAACCAACGTTGATAGTTTAATAAAATTAATCCTAGAAAAATTTGATTGTTTATTTTATATTTAAAAAAGTCTAATTTTAGAAATTTAATATTTTTATTTCATTAAAATTTGGTTTTCAATTTATCACAGGCTATATGTATTTTAATTAATAATTTTAAATAACACTTTTTGAATGACAGAAATTTGATGTAACTGCCATAAAAAGATTGCTTTTAATTTGATATTCATAATTTAAAATTAACGTGTATTAGTAAATTGTACTACATTTTCAATTATATTTTTATTTTTAATCAAATATCAACCATTAAAGAAATAAAATTAATAACATCATCTTAATACAATTTATTACAATTTCCATGATGTGGAAACAGTTAGTTACTTGTCGAATAAATATATGACTCAGTCAAAACTTTATTATATAAGTAATTATTAGCCGTTTTTAAAAACAATAACACTATATTATAATTTACATAAACTGAATTGAAATAAATATGAATAGCTTGAACTTTCATAATTAACTGAAGACGTAGGAGCGTTTCAATTATAAATACATGAATTTCTGTAAAATAAGTAGATCGACAATGCAAAAATATTTTCCTTTGAAAATATGTTAAGGGTTTTATGGAAGCTTCGTCTGGCTTTAGCAAGTATTTTCGTTTCCATTACAATTCAGTTTACATATATATTTAATTTTACAAAATTATTATTCATATAAGCTTTCCACTGAAAGACAATTGCATTTTATTATTTAATTCTGAATAAAGTTCGTTCTATTTTCTGACGAGTTATTTGGCATCTTTTTGATTTGGTTGCTGTATTAAAAATTTGAAATAATAACTGTTCTGAAACTATTTACATATATAATTATCAAATAAAACATTCCGTATACATAATATGCCCAACAATATTTTGAATATATAAATTTAATTTGAAAAATAGTGCTATTTACATATTGGATAATATGGAATTTGTCTAATACTATACTATTAAACATGAATGAAAACAATAATTATTCTAAAACAATCACCGATCAAGATTTATGGGATGTAAAGGTTAATCGAAAAATGAAAGATATTGATCCCGAATATTCGTGTATTCTGGATTGCAGCTGTTGTAATTTCAGATATCTAAGATATGTGAAATGGTTCTCAAATCGGTTCAAAATTCTTGTAAATTTAAACTTTTTAGAAAATAAATGTTTTATTTGGTTGTTTTGATTTGATTAGTTATATTTTTTAATACTCTGATTTTATTAGTAGAAATCTTTTAAATAGTAATAATATTAGTATTTGTTTGGTTTTAAGTATTAATTTTTTAAATAGTTATAATATTAGTGATTACAATAATATAATAATAACAATAATAATTTGGCACATTAAAACATATATAGAAATAATCGAGGCACACATAAAATGCAATAACCATGCAACATCGATGCAACAACGATTCTGATTAGTTAATCAGTATCTAGCAAGGGTATAAATACTAGTCACCACCTTATAAAGACCATAAATCAAATATGACCAAGAAAATAGTGAGCTCTGCTATCAGTGTCAACCAGTTCAGATGTTCACTATTATAAAATGTATTTTTAAAGGAGCCTATCAATATGCAATTGGTAAATCCAGTCAAACTCAATAAAACTTAATTTCAATCTCTCGCTGGGACACTCTCAATAATAGATTTCAAGGATATTGATACGGTTTTCAATAAGATCAATTCAAATTTAAAATGCAATGAAAATGCATTCTTCACCAGTCAATATACCAGATATTATGATGCATTTACAGAAATAGGTTTCAAAGAACATGAAAACTGGTATTTAACAATAACAATCCAAGGATATAAAGCTGATAAAACATGATGTGCTTTCTCGAATCTTGAAAATTGTTACTGCTAGACTTTCACAATTATTTTAATGTATATTTTAGTTTTTAATGTTAATAAATGTATTTAAACAGGTTTTGTTTTCTTTATACCGTATTCTATAAACAAAATTATAATTAGTTTTAAAATTGTTTAAAAATGATGTCTGAAAAAGGTAAAATATAAAATAATTAATTAATTTTCGTTTAGAATATTTAATAAACCTTTTGTTTGATAAACTCGAAGAAATAACCGATGTAAAAATTAGAGATATGTTGACTCTAGTTGAAGCATTGGGTAAAGAAGATTCATGTTGTGATTAAGAAATTATTAATAATGAAGATACTGATATTTCGAATAATAATTCATTTCGAATTTTTTAAAGTACAGTTAATTCCACGCCTTTTTATTTTTGACTTGTTTTGTAGATGATAATTTTAAAGTTATCAAAGAACGTCTCGACTTCTATTATCCAGATATACATGAAATATTGAAGGATAAGCCATCACCAATAATTTCAGACTTGGTCTTTAATTATAAGTCTATATGGATATTTTCCGTAATCGATGAGTTCCTATGGGACGACAAGCAAAACAAAATGTAAAAAGATATGGAACCCAAATATCCATGTGGTGATGGATGTCATTGCTGCGCTGCCCGATATCGGAAGTATGTGGAATTAGCTTTGAATAAAGCTCTTCGACATAATTACTATAGTCGATTTATTTTTTTTTAATCAAAGTTTTTGTTGTATATGACTTTGTTTTTATTATATATTAATTATAGTATAATAATAAATATAATAATAAAACTTTTAATAATAATAATAATAAATAAAAACTTGTAACAATAATAATAATTATAATAATAATATAAAATATTAAAAATAAAAAATATTAATAGTTAAAACACTACTTATAAAAACAAGTAATAGAATAAAAATTAAAATTAAAAAAATTTAATAATTAAAACACTACTTATAAAAATAAGTAGTAATTTTAAATTTTAATTTTTTTTTAAATAATATGACTGAGAAATTTTGAATGACCTTGAGAAATTATTATGACTCATCCAGTGACCTTGAATGTGTCATGGTCTTTGTTTAAGTAACCTTGAAAAATGTTGATGACTCATTGTCTTTGTTTCAATGACCTTTCACATCCCACTACTAACCTTTAATAAAAACAAGAAATTGCAGAATAATGCATCATTTCGAATTGAATCTGCTACGAGGAGACAATTTGTATCTTATATTGTAGTAATACGTCTGACTATCTTACGGAAATCTATATAAATTTCAAACGACCATCATATTAATATTATAATTGAAGATTAGTGATATTGTCTTAAGTATACAATAAGCTGGAATTTTACTTGAATTTGTAATTTTAAATATCATTTTTTTAAGATTTCTAATCTAATATCATGTAATTTTTAATAAATGAATAAAAAGAATAAAATTCTTTTAGAAAATTTTCCCCAATTTTTGATTACGTAATAATTAACAAATTTCATAAAAAATAAAACAAATCACAAAGATCTTTAAAAAGATAAAATTCAGCTAATTTTAGTAACGTATGAGTCCACTTTAGGCCATAATGACTTCAGCAAAACGGTTTGGCATATAACTGACTAGCTTTTTGTTTTTCTTACGTATTAGTGTTATTTAAAATCACCTTTACATTGGAATGCTCTGCCTTCAATTTTTAGATCCCAAATGTTTGGTTTCTAAGATGGTCATTCAAAGATATTCATGTGATTATTTTCAAGAAAAGCTATGTTTTGTGTCTTTGTTCTAATGGAAGATAGATTCATTTTCCATACATATTTTCCTGGTGGAGCACCATAGTTTTTTAAGGATGTTATTGTACATTGTGACATTCATTTTAATGTCAATGAATGCAAATGTTTCCATTTGTTTCAAGTTTATTGAACCACAAACCACAATATTTTCCCAACTATGTTTTTCAGTTTCTCATAAGAAGCTTAATCTTTGTCTTACTTTCTTCATACTTTTCTAAGTATATTCGATTAGAGCAGACTCGGTTTCAATTTGTCAGATTATAACACCTCTTACTAGAAAAAATCGGCAAATTTTCAAACCTTTTTTCAAATTCCAGGCGACGGTTCTTTGACTTGGTTGTTAAGAAGTCTTTTACTCCCAAGAGGATGATGCCTGGATCCTTTTGCAATGTTTCACAACTTTAAATCTGAAGTAAAAATTTCTTTATACAAATGATAATTTAAGATAAATGTCTAAAGTTGTTTCCTTGTTTTCTGAGTAATATAAGCTACGGTGCCATTCCTTTTATTTTAGCTACAACGGGAAAGAGAATTCTCATCAGTTCTTGAACCTTTTGGTAGGATCTTAGAAAGGTTCACGCTAAACATAAAATAAATTTTTTTCTCTATTTTTATGGTAGTATAAGCATTAAAAATAGCAATTCAGGCGAATAATCAATAATAAATTTAATTACTTTAAGAAAGACGTCCAGAAATAAAGCAAAACTAATTGTTATCACCTGGAATGTTTATTTTTTGTAGTGTTTTATATGCATGTTAAATATACCGTATTGAATGAAGGGGACAATCAAAAAACTTAGCGCCATTTGTACAATGCCTTTCATTTTTTTGAAAATAGACAAAACAATTAACAATAAGCGTTTTATTAAAAATATTAAAAAAATCAAATGTATGTTTTATTTTTTGGTTAACTTAATATCAAAAGTACTTTTTAATTTCAACATCTGGAAAATAAAGTTGATAAAAATAACTTGCTATTTATTCACTGCCATGTTAAATGTAGAACATGAATTAGAAATTTTCTCAGATACCCGTGGAAAGTTTGTTCAACGTCCACCATTGAGTCGAGTAATTTCAAACATTTATGCAATTGCGAAAAAATTATCATTTCTAAAATTTTATTTACAGCGATTAAAACTTTGCAACGAATCAATGTAAATTTGTTTTTAAATTTTAAGATATTAATTTATAGAAATAGTTTTATTTCAGTAAAACAATATTTTACCTTCATAAAATTTTGTTTAAATATTCACTTTACTTGAAAAAGTTTTAGTATTTTCTAATTAGTTACATTCTAGGAAATAAATAAAGTTTTTAATTTATTAATAAAATTGACAAGTCTGATTTTATTAAGAAATAAAATATAAACTGTGCCATGATATTTCTAAATGAACCTTTTTACAATTGTTTCAACTGAAAAACAAATCGTATAATACAAGTTGTCGCGCAAACCCAATTAGATAATAATAAGAATAATTGAAAATAATAAAAATTTAATGAGATTTATGCATCAATTAATGACTATTAATGACTATTTAGGTTTTTAGAATTAAATAGAAGATTTTTTGTATTATTTCTAAAGACTTAAGAAAAATAATTTTAAACTAAAATTTATAATATATAATTTTAATATGGTAATATATAGGGTTGTATTGAAGTTCTAGTATGTGTTGTGTTTGTGTATTAAATTTATTTTTTCTTTTACTATTACATTTTCTACACTAAACTGCAATGAGAAACATTCTATAAATTACTGAGTTGATATGAAAATAAACTTATTGAATATATATTTTTATAAATATAGCGGATTTCAGTCATTTTTGAGATGGTTGCTAAGTAAGTTGCTTCTTAAAGTGAATTTTAAGATTTAAATTGTAATTTCATAATGAAACGAGATCATTATTCAAGCTCCGTGATATATTTAATATATATATATACATATATATCTTTTATTATTCATTTTTATAAATATTCAAGAAATGATTTATTTTTTGGAATTAAAGTTAGTTTGAATTTTTTTGAAATAATAAAAAATAAATTTATCTTCGTAAATATTTATTTTTCAAACATCTTCTGAAAAATCTCCGAATATATACAAATTAGTTCATGAAATTCATATAATCTTCTTTCCTCAGTTTACTACCTATTGCTTCTTCCAAATAAACAAATATGCATTGGAAAGACATGGAACTGAATTCACTTGCCATTGATATAATTTTCTAATTGTTGAATTTCATTGAAAAATAACCTCTGCGTACTTCTAAAGATTTATGGATGTTTCCATTAACACGAATTTCTACCAGATATTGTCTGTCATAACACGAGTGTAAAAATAAACCAAGCATATTACTTTATGGGATGCAGTTACAAACTTGAAAAAAGCGTGGGACATTGATGTTCAACAATCTACCATAAAAAATCTGTGTTCTAAAGACAATCTTCCAGACGAAGTGTACAGCGCATGATCTACAGTGATTTTACTCATTCTGTAGTTATGTATTTCTATAACTCAAATTTTTTTCGTGAACTATGGTAATTCGACTTAAAGAAGTTCGACTGTACATAAATAATTACATATATAATTTTATAACTACAGCCGTTTTCAATAATAAGAATTAATCTATAATATAAACTTACACATAAACTAATCTGTGTATTTAATTTTAATATTACAATATATAAACTCGTATATTGTAGAAAGTGAAAGAAAAAATAAGATTTGCACATAAACACATCACATAGTAAAATTGTGCTTAATACCAGTTTGATGAATGTGTATAGAACCGAATGTATTTCACATTTTAATAATGTTGTTTATCAAATAATTAAAAATATTTTTTTTATTTGTATTTTAGCAATTGATTTTATGATAACAAACATGTATAATTTGGTAATTTTGTTCTTTTCCATTATTTATTTTTTTCTCGATGAATACACGAATCGAATAGTACAAATAACAAAAAAGTGAGTTTGACATGCTTGATTAAGCATAAATTCATGACACAGTAAATCATTAACAGAATATAATTTATAATAAATTAGAAATTATTTTACAATGAAGTATTCAATCACTGTAGGTTGTTATCAATAATCTTATTTTGTTTAAATACATTTTAACACATAATTTATTTTCCAAAGTCCTTTACAAAATTAAAAAGTTTTTTTGCCAAATGCTTAAACAACGACAACGAATCCCACACAAAAGTATTATATAATAGTATAAAATTTAAGAAAAACATTTTTGACAAACAATATCAATATCATTTATACTTACAGTTGTTTAATTAATACATAAATGGACTGTAGCTTAAAAATAAATATATTTATTAATAGAATTAATTTAATTTTTTTAATATATATGTATATAGTTTTATAACAACTTATCAGTAAAACAAAATATAAAAATAAAAATATTTAAATAAATAATTAATAATAAAATAAATGAATCTCCTCAAAAAATATTTAGGAGTAATCGGTATTCCTTGGAATTTAGAGGCTGTTGTCTAGCGTTGCCAGACGTCCCGATTTATATTTATTATAAAAATCAAAATCAAATTTATGAAATACATAATTAAATAATTGTTGACCGGCCCAAAATTAAAAATCTGAACGTACCCTGCTCAAATACGGTACATTAACTTATAATACGGTATAATACCTTTAACTTAGTTTGAAAATGCCAAAAACATCTTGCCAGTATTTGGAAAGATATACTGAAGAATATCCGTTTATAAAGAAAAGAAAAACAAACACCGAAGTATATTGACAATATTTATTATATTTTTTAATTTATTATTTATTCATTAGCTTAACTGAATTTTTATATAAAGTTAATGAAATGAATGTAAATGTTTGTGTTCCTATTAAATTTAGTTTATTTTTAAAAGCTTAATAAATTAATTCATAGAAAATAAAAAATTTTTATGTACTGTCCCGATTTGAGTTTTGAAAATTCTGGCAAGTCTACTGTTGTCTAACTTTTATGTTCCAATATGAAAGGCGGACATAAAATTTATATGTTAAATTAATTAAAATTTAATGGATATAAAATCAAAATATGCGCTAAAAATATTTCCAAATTTGTAAATATGAAAATCATTTTAACAATGCGGTAAATTAATTTCTTTCTTAGGAAAGTCTATCTGTTGTCTTTTATTTTCGAAATTTTATTTTTTAGTCTGTAATTATTTATAAAACTAAAATTACTATAAGAGTAGTAGCAATAAATATAAAGGTACTTTATTTATATATTTGAAAAATAAAATAAATATAATTTCATAAGTACAATGTTTAAAATATACATTGAAAACCTACAACAATCAGTGATATGTATTTTTTTCATTCTTTAGAAAGAGTGGACTTCGTCACCAAATTCTGTCAGACAAAATGGGACTAAAACTTCATTTTGAGAGTGGGACCTGGTTTGCATTCGAATAGTTGACGGATGAAATGTCTCTTGACTTTCAACGGTTCCTACATTGCAATCACTGTTATTAAACTTGTTACATCTAAATAATTTTAGAAAAGATTTTCTAAAGGACCGATCGAATGTAAAGTAAATAAAAAATTGAAATCCATGAGTACATAAACTCAAAAGGTAAGTCACCATTTTGTAAACTTTATAATCGTAATGACATTCAATCTTAACTGACAAGTGAAAACGGGCGGTTATTTTTGTGTAAAGTTGTTTGAATGAAAATGCTTGGGGAAACTGACCGATTATAAATATGAGAATAAGAAGTATCAGTAAAGTAGTCAACTGCATTTCAATTTCTTGACGTCGACAAGTCAACTTCGCCGTTATCTGTCGTTTGTTGAATAAGGACCTACTCTCGACAGCTCGAAATTCAATCAGCCTTGCGTGACTTTTAAATGATAGGTGAGTAACTCTTATTAGCAAACTTGACAAAAATGTCATCAAAAGAAGAATCACTATTGGGATGACGACTGTTCGACACCAAAGAAAGTTTCTATAAAAATTACTTTTTCCAAAGTTCGTAAAAACTGTTTTCATCTTGAATTTTGGTCGAAATTTAGTGAAATTAGAATATTCAGTCATGTTTGAGAAATGATCATTTATTTCAACAGAATGTTGGACGAAGAAAAACGGTAAATTCATAAAAATACACATGGCAAACAATACTGCAAGTATTGGATAGATGTAAATGGCCGGCTGCAAGTTATATTTCAACGAACCGTTCATGAAATGATATCTTTCCCATGTCAACATCAAAACTATTAGCATGGACATCATTTCTGTTATGTTATTCGCCGGAAATCCGATGTATATTGTAAATTTATAAATCCAGAATCTCAGGTTTCGAAATCCTACTGCCTGGCAATGATGAAAGAAATCAGAGCACCTGTTATAATTTATAATAAAGCTTTTTCAAAGATATTTACTATCAAAATACAACTTACCTGATCAAACCTTCCGGCATTGCAATGAGCAAGGTTAATAGATCAAAAAACGCCAGAGCGGTCATTAAATAATAAACCATCCGTTGAAATTGGCGTTTTTGAAAAACAACTAAACACAATAAATTCATCCAAAATCCAACAAAACAAATCATAGTTTGGATGTAAAAGTAACCGATATACTCAAATCTCAATAATTTGCATCCAGGGGTTAAAGAAGAAATATTTTCGTATTTATTCGTCATTTTGACAATTTTCGAAAGATTTTCTATTAATAAATTATTTTCGAAAACAATTTTGATTGGGTTTGTAATTATTCCAATGAAAAATCAATTATTATTATTATTATTATTATTATTATTATTATTATTATTATTATTATTATTATTATTATTATTATTATTATAATTATTATTATTTTTATTATTAATAATTGCAAATCCCCAACTAATAATAGCATATAACATCTCGCTAAATATTTCGATAGTTTCTCAGTCTTCTTCGCATTAACAATAATTAAATAAAAATAAGGAATATATATATATATATATATATATATATATATATATATATATATATATATATATATTATGTTTAAGCATAAGATTTTCAAACATGTAGACAAGACTCAGCTTAGAATGGTTTATAAATCTTACTAATAAATTTCCAACTCCAGTTGATCTATGTTCTGAGCTCGTGTATCTATTTTCATGTAGTGCGTGAATGCCAAACACCATATCCGCACACGAGTTCTGGAGAATTGTTGACTAAATGAATTGACTTACATTAGGGATTATTTTAGGAAGTTTTCCTGTAAGAAAATAGGTAATTCTGATTTGAATATAATTGAGAAAATCTTGAGTCAATAAAATCAAACAATTAAAATTAATCTAATTAAAGTTAGTTAATCGCAATCACCAATACATTATTAAACCATGTAAAAAAGCTATAAAACCATTTCCTAAGAAATGATCACCTTCAAATTTACGATAGAAAAATAACACTATTGGTCGCAGTACTGCTATATAGAAAGTGCATCAAATGTAAATTAAGAGCTCAAAATTCACTAATCCCGTAAAGGATTTTGCAAAATTCAAGAAAATTCACAATTAACTGAATCCCATATAACATCTTCGGCTTCACTCGTTTACCTCTAAGCGATTTCACGTACTATTTAACTCTCTCTTCAAAGTTCTTTTCAACTTTCCCTCACGGTACTTGTTTGCTATCGGACTCACACAAGTATTTAGCCTTAGATGGAGTATACCACCCAATTTGGACTGCATTCTCAAACAATCCGACTCATAGGAAGCATCAATAAAAGTTTCTTATACTCCAACGGGTCTAACACCCTCTATGGACAACATCACAATCAAGTGAATTTGAAGCATAATATTCAATTAAAGACACAACCTGTACACCACAATTCCTAGTATCAAGGATACAGGATTCGGTGCTGGGCTAATTCCCGGTCGTTCGCCACTACTAGGGAAATCCTTGTTAGTTTCTTTTCCTCCGCTTAATGATATGCTTAAGTTCAGCGGGTAATCTCATCTGATCTGAGGTCGGGTAATAATACAAATTCACATTGAAAATCTTCTGTTAATCACCTATTACAATTGACGGACCAAAGCACAACTCATTAAGCTGCGGCTCTGGCCAACTAAAGATCAATTGATTTTTAGCAATCCAAGAAATCCGTAAACTTGAGGCTAATTAACAATAAATTGATAATCAACCAAAACTTTATGTTTCCATAAAGGTGTACTTGCATACACTATCACCTTAAAAAGGCACTTTCGATAGAATAATACCAAAAGTGAACCTCTCAAAACATTACTATAGAACGTAATGATAAATATAATGCCGACCCTCAGACAGACGTGGCTAATGGTTAACCAAAAGCCGCCATTTGCGTTCAAAGTGTCAATGATCAGAGCGTTGTGCATTTTACATTAATTCACGTATTTTGCTACGTTCTTCATCGAGTGGTACATGATACAGATGCCGTAATAGCGATCCATATATAATTTAGATCGACTCAATTGTTAAATCGAGGATCAATATTACTAGTGAGTAATATGTAAAGTAAATAATAACGTTTTTATTGAGAAACAATGATCAGTCGAAAGGCATTTTGAATATTGATTTTGTTTATTAAATGTTTGTTGTTTGTTAAACATTTCTAACAAGAATTTTTATTATTAATGTTTGCGCTAAAAAAATAATTTAAAATGTTTATTTTCCAAAACATTATAAATAATTTTTATTTTTGATACATTTTGGATGCGATTATTATTAGTTAATTTGTTTAAATATTCCATGTTTTTATTTAGTTATATGTTAATATTATTTATATTCTGATAAACTGTTAAAATATATAACGAGATGTTCTATAATATATCTAATATTTGCCATCCTTCTTTTAATTAATTATTTATTATTATTAATACTATGATTATTATTATTTTTTCTAAATTTTCTATTTTTTTAATTATACTGAATACAAATAAAATAAACTAGAATAAATAAGGTTTCCGGTTTAAGAATTTAATCAGAGATTTTACCGAATGTTTAATTGTTAATCATTATAATTAAGTTTAACCTGTTTTCTGATAAAATAATAATAATAATAATAATAATAATAATAATAATAATAATAATAATAATAATAATAATAATAATAATAATAATAATAATTTATAAATAAATAATTAAATAAATATGGCATCGATTTAATTAAAAGATAACGCCAATAAAAAACTTTTCGTACGATATATTTCGATAGAATAACTATCATCTTCAGGTACTCAAAACCAACTAAAAATATTATGAATTAACATTTAATTTAAACAAATTATTTTTTATTAATTTAATTTTGTAATAAATAAATATTTATAAAATATATTCAAATAACTTTTAATTAATTTAAAATTTCATTTATATTATCAATTTTTAAAAACTTTAATGTAATTTAAAATTTCAATTATTTTAATAATATTAAAAAGTTTTTTTTTAAAAAACAATATATAAACATGATTTAACAAGCGTAAACTATTTAAAAACTTTCAAAACATTCGTAGTCACAGCACTTTGCACATTAATCTTTGGATCCAATGACCTTATCAACAATGTTTCACATATTACGCGTACCCAGTAATTATTAAAACTTTTCAACAAAATTCTAAAATCAGACATTCCTATTTACTTTTACAGCCTCTATTGTGCTCATTAATATTGGTCAAACCCTTCAATCGACAATACTCTAGAACGGGAAGTCTCTCCAATGTATGTGGCATTACACCCATTACATGTAAATTGATAAACGAGATCAGAACACAATCCAACCGGAGTTTTTGATATATCAATAAACATATTGCGTACCTCACACGAATTAGACGTTTTTTAATATTATTAAAATAATTGAAATTTTAAATTACATTAAATTTTTTAAAAAGTTATAATATAAATGAAATTTTAAATTAATTAAAAGTTATTTGAATATATTTTATAAATATTTATTTAATACAAAATTAAATTAATAAAAAATAATTTGTTTAAATTAAATGTTAATTCATAATATTTTTAGTTGGTTTTGAGTACCTGAAGATGATTGTTATGCTATGGAAATATATCGTACGAAAAGTTTTTTATTGGCGTTATCTTTTAATAATAATAATAATAATAATAATAATAATAATAATAATAATAATAATAATAATAATAATAATAACAATAATGGTAATAAATATATTTGTTTTATATAATTTATTAAGAAAAAAATATTAATTTCCAATTCATTTTGTGGATTTCAAAACAGTAATTTTATCATTATCATAATTGATATGGATTCAACCAGTGCGCACTTCCGGTTTAGTGAAACTAAAACAAATCAATGTTATCTTTGAGTTTGATTTATAATTAAAAAACAAGTAGAAAGTGGCTTACAAATTTTGCTACAATTTTGAAATATATTTTTATTAAATATAGATAAATATTTTTAATTTGTTAAAATGATTAGAATCTCAAATTTGCAAATTTAAAAATTAAACCTTTCTTAATTAAAACCAAACTAAAAATATTTAATGATTTAAATGAATATTCTCAATAAATTCGTTTTTGAGTAAATGCTAATTTTAGGGGATTATGATTAATTCACTAATGCCTCATATAAATCAATTTTCACATATTATTAAAGTTTATATAAAATTTTAAAATCTTTATAAATCAATTGTTCCTTCAATGCTCAGCGATATTACTCACGCATCTTAATCTGTTATGTTTCTGAACACGTATACGGGATGACGGAAGTCTCTTAGTATATGTGGCATTGTGCACATTATATAAAAACTTTTACACTAGATCAGACACTAAAACTGTTTGGGTTTGAGATTTTTTAATAAACAAATTTATTGATTTTAACGATTTTTCCACTATTTTAAATAAATTTGAGTTACCTAATAATTTTGTAAAAGAAAACCTAAAATATTTAAAACACTTCAAATATGAAATAATTGAAACATGAGATTTCATTGGCTTACCATCATTAAGTAGGCTATTATTTCAATTGTTTTTATCAGACGCAATACAAAAGCGATCAATGATTTCCTTAGTCAGCCTTTCTACAAAGTTTTAGAATATACATTTTTATTCAAACGAGAAACGACCTTGTGTATACTCTTGCTATATTTTCCATATTTCCCAAGAAAAGATTCAACTTCTTTTTCAGTTGGAAACTTGATATTTGAAATTTCAACAGTTCACGAAATGCATTTTCATTTAATGTCTGATACTCCTACATATTTTTTCCACAAATCACTAAAAAATGTCAATCGTTTCACATGATGCAACATTTGTAAACAAACTGGATACATCGAAAGACACATATAATCAGAAAAATCAAATAAACCAATACAAATGAATCTTCCATTCATTGGCAATTAATTGCGTGGATATGGCTTATGATGTCCCGATTTTATTCAAAAATATAACATTGGTCTTACTTTGGTAAAAGATATTTTAAACACAAACAAATTAAAATAATGAGGAATATGAAGATTTATTAAATGAAGATTTATTAGAAATAAACAATTAAATTTTATTCTTGATCTCGTTATTTTATTCAATTTATTTTAAAATGTTTATTCAATTTTTTTAATTCATAATAGATAATCTTTTCAAAATTTATCCTTTATTTATATGTGCTCAAACATTTTATGTTTAAAGATTAAAACAATTTATAAAAGACTCTGGTCAAATGCAATGAATACGAGAAAGTAAATGTGTAGAAATGTAAAGATAGTATAACAGTTGTGTCATTGAGAACAATTTCTTTGCCCAAGATTCTTCGGGAACCAAAACAACAAATGCGCATTGTTTGGAGTTTTGACGAACTTCTTCAAATCTCGCAAGCATTTAATAACCTTGTGTTTTTGGAAAGCAATTATCAACACAGGAAACTCTTAACAGTTCAAGCATTTCCAGGCATTACAACCAATCTTTACACAAAACTTAATATTCTTTTTTGTTTTATATTCATTTTAAGATTGTTTTTTACCAAATTCTATTTCACGACAAACGAAGCTTCTCAGTATCAAAATATTAATAAAATGTTTTAGAATTCTACTGAAAAAATATAATTTTTTAAAAATATCTCTTACTAATAAAAGTAGCAGTTTTTTTAATTAAAAATAATTTTAGTTATTTCTGGGACATTAAAGGGGGGTGGGGCATATTACTATCTTAACCCTTTCTAAGATGGTGGCAATATACTGTACACCATTTTAAACTAATAAAATATCTAAGTGTAACGCTGTCGGTAATCATTTTTACTTTTGGTACAATCATATTGCCACCTCTTCTCCGTAAAAGCCTCTTTTGTTTTTTTCTTTGTTTTTACTTTGTTATGATTATTTGTAATTATATAATTTTTATCAATAAACTTTGAGTTTTACATCACTTTTAGTTTCCTTTGCCTTAGAAATGGTTAAGTAATCGGAAATAGCTTCTTAGTATTATTTGTCTGAAATAAAATTTATTAATTAGTATCAATTAATTTTATTACATTCTTCAATGTCAGAATATATTAATAATAAACAAATCATGTCATTATCAAGTTGAAATATTTGCGATTGTAATTAATTTGTTACATATTCTATGATAAAGAAACAAAAAATGTTTGTAGCAAATAGTTACTAAGTTAGCTCTAATGTAACTGAATTAAAACAATTGTAAATTAAAGATAAATTTTTATTTTTATTAAAATTATTAAAAATTGAAATCAGATCAAGATATTATAAACAAAATGTTATTAGTACGTTCGATCAAAAGGCCAAATGGGTCATAAGTAGATTTTGTTTAGGACTACAAAAATATGCAATTCTTTATTTAACATTTAATTTTCCACAAATATAATTTTTCGTTTATAAATAAATAGAGCCACAAAATAAATCAAACTTTTTAAAGCTGATTTAAACAAATTTTTATTATTTTATAAAAAGACAACCCTTCCATCCATATTCACTTGAAATAGATTTACAGAGTTTTTTACTTAGGTTCATTTTTTTATTTTTTTTAATTAAACGTTCAATTTAAAATTAATTTAAAATTAATTAATTTATCAATAATATTATTACCTAAATAATAATATAATCCATACAAATGAAGATAAACGAAGCTTAAAACGATGTTAGCTATAAAATTTTCACTTTCTAGATTCTGTAAAAATAAAATCTTGCAAGCCTTCTTCTCAAGAGGAATTTAAAAACACTTATTTATCGATAAAGTAATTTACAGTTTTCTAAAAATATAATAATAAAATTAAATTGCATTAAATCATTCAAGATTTCCATAACATTGAAAGCAAATTTCTAAACAAGGCAAAAAACTTTCAATTTAAAAAAATCAATTAGGCTTTTTAAAATAAAATATTTTATAATTTCTTCAGAAATATTATTTATTAACTTTTAATTTAAACTTCGATATCTTAATTTCTTTGTAAATATTTCATATATTTTTGTTTTAATTGAGTAGACATCGATATATTAAACCATTAAGGTTGATAGAAACGGATTTCAGGAAATTGTTTAACTGTGAATATCGACAAAAACAAATAATTTTGACAGAATTGTTTGTACGCTTCAAATTGTGTATAAATCTGGCTATAATTAATGAAAAATATACTAATTCTTTTTAATTATAGTTTAAAGGACCTAATTACCAATCTGAAAATTTGATCAAACCTTCTACTTCTATATAAACTCAATCTCATTAATCATCTCAAGATCTTCGAAAATCTTTTTTTTGTTTGACAGGACTTGCCTGTCAAGGTCAGGAATTTCGCTTTTAAAATTAAATTAATTATGAATTTATTACAATACTAATTAATTAATTAGTTTGAATTTTAAAAATACAACCGTCTAGAGAGCCCATAGACTAATTACTATTTTGTTTATCTTTTCAGTTGCTCAATCCGTTTGACTCAAGAAATATATATATATATATATATCCAAATTTTATTTCAAATATTTTTTATTTATTTTGTAAATTTTTTTCAGTTTTGGTTTGTGATTCCTTGGGACACTTGGAATTAGTTTTTTTATTTTATCACCAATATATTTTCAATAACCTTGTCACCTTGTTCAATTTATCCCTGTGGACTGTTAAAAGTTCTTACTCTTGGTGAGTTAACTTGAAGGATTTATAAAAGAAAATACATCAAAATTGATAGGGTTTATGGTGTTGAAATAGCTAACAAACAACATTAAATATTGTCATAACTCACTGCATAGAAAAGTTACCTTTTTAAGCTTAAGGTTTATCCTAATTTGAACATAAGCTGCCGTCTCAGCGATCCTTCGTTGCACATTATTATAACCTCAATAGCTCATAAAAGACGTATTAGCATGTAATTTATCAACTCGCTCTAATGGCATGTTTTTATTTACACTGAATTGGTCAAAAGGACCCCGTAGTTTTCTGAGCCCTTATATATATATATATATGAATATTAAGGAGACTTCTTTTTTAATCTTTAATATTATCCAGAATGGAAGCAATGAATTTAATGGACATTGAAAACATTTTAAAGTGTAAATGAATTTGGGAACTTAGACCACTCTTCGAACTTTTCGAATAATATTCATTTAACTAGTGCCATGAATTAAAGAATAAAACCGATTAATAAAGTTCATATCAACTATCTAGTAAAACAAAAGTCAAAGAACATATTTAGGAACTTTAACGGAGAAAGAATATTTGGTTCGATCCTGAGATGTTTATAATAGGTGAAGGTTATTTTACGAATTACGCAAACAATTATTCTGGAATATATATTATCTGTTGAAAACAATTTTCATTGTACTTAATAAATATTTCTTTATAAGTGACTTCGTATTTCGTAATCTGACATGTTTACAAAGGACAAAAATATTTTTAAAATTATTTATCAAGATGGTTTTTACTCAGAAAAACATACAATTTAAATTTTCAGGAGTAGCTACAGATTGAGTACCTAGAATGGGTGTGAAAAATGAAGGATTTTTGGGAATACTCAACCGTAAACATTTTGAAACAGGATCTAATATGGGAAATTTATATATATTCCACTGTATTTTACATCAGTAAAATTTATTCTTTCAATTTTGAAATATGAATCATTTTATAGACGTTGTAAAAACAGTAAATTTGATTAGATTTCAAGCCTAAGTGGGACCCCCAGTGTGTATTACTTAATCCTTGGGCAGGTATTGGTGAAGAAGTCACACACACTATTAAATAATCAACGGGTTTTACATATCATACCTGATTAGGTTATCAATAAATAATTTTCGGGAATTACAAAACACATACGGTTACGTATGTACATAACCTATTGCATAACAGTCGAAGGTCGTATGACATAATAATTCACGGCCATATATTGTCATTGCCATTTTTGTTTAAATTAAAATGCTTAAATTAAAATAATTGGAACGGCAATTGAGAAGTAACGATTCAAGCCATTTTAATGAAGTTAAAAATTTAAATATTTCGGGAAACAAAAATATAAAAATATGAAAAAAAATATTTCAATGTTACTAAAATCTTTTCAAGATAGATTTTCTGAATTACAAAAATGTGATAAAGATTTGGAGATTTTTTTAAATCCATTTTAAGTTGATTCTAACACAGTTTGTTTTATTTCTACAAATGGAAATAATCGGGTTGCAGTGCACTGCTTAACTAAAAATTGTGTATGACGAACTATGTAAAATTTAATTCTATAAAATTTATGTCACAAAAGATGCTTTTCCAAATTTAAAATATAGTTTTTCAGGAATTTTTGCGAATTTGGAATTACAAAACTTTGTTAATCATCGTGTTTCAATTAAGGACGTGAATTCAATTAAATTTGAAGAATTAATAAAAAAGAAAAATTATATTATAATACACTATTTTATATATTTTGAGCAATATATATATATAAAACTTATAATTATAAATCCAAATTATTATTTTATTTTATTTTTTAATATTTTAAAATTTAAAACGATGTATAAATCAAAAATTAAATATGTTGATTATACATTTTTAGACAACTTTGAAATATTAAAAGAAATTTGCGGCTCTTTCATTTTTGATTTTTTTAAATTGGCTCTCCAACAGTTTTGGGTTGCCCAGGCTTGTATAAATAAAATTAAAACAAATCTAAAATCCAACATATATTTTTCAAAATATAAAAGTTATACTTAATTTCTAAATCAATTTAGATTAGCAAATATAATTTTGATTTTCACTGCATAAAAATTGCTGGAGAAAGGCATAAATGAGAAAAACTATATAAAGTCCAAAAAAGCTGAATCCTATAACTTTATTCAGTTTAAATTTTGCCAGAGTAAAAATTGTATAAGACATTATAAGTAAAAACAATAAAATACATGTGAATTTCACATGAGGAATCAGCAGCATTGCATTCTGACAGTATGCTTTCTGAAAAAAAGGACAATATATAAATAAATAAAATCAATAAATAATAATTTAAAATCCAATAATTAATAATAATAACGATAATAATAATAATACTAATAATAATAATAATAATAATAATAATAATAATAATAATAATAATAATAATAATAATAATAATAATAATAATAATAGTAATAATAATAACAATAATAATAATAATAATAATAATAATAATAATAATAATAATAATATTAATATTAATAATAATAATAATGATAATAATTCTAGAAATCAATTATAAATAGTCAGCCGTATGACAAATGAATGTCATTATTTCAATAGTTTGGGAATGCAACAAAATTTCATTGAATATTCGTAGAGCTATTATTGTCATGCTATTCATCACGGGGAAATAAATATTTTTTCTTCTTATTAATTGAAAGATTTTGGAAGGTTTTTCTATAGAAGCTTTTCTAATTATTTGACCTTTTTTATTAAATCTTTTTCACTGTATCTAATAATTTTTCTGACTTTAAAATGTGATAAATCTTTAGATTAACTCTTAACCATTTCACAAATGTAGAACGCATATGCCATCCAAAAACCTTTTTCGTGTATATAAACTATTAATAATATTAATGCGTAATCCGTAAAGTACTTTTGCTGATATTATTTCAGGCAAACCTATATAATCATCATTTTGCAAAATGAATTTTATTACCAAAATCTTTCTACTACTTTTTTTTTTTGAAACGTTAAGTAATTAAACCAAAATTGAAATATTTTCTTAATGCTAAGAATAAAAATTAATCAAACTAACCCGTTCTTTTTGACTAAACAAACTTATAGGAGATCCCCGATTTATCAAGATTTTAATCATAAAAGGAATTCCTAGCCCTGTGTTGATGTCAAATACATTTGACCCTATGGCGTTGGAAACAGCCATATCTCCGCATCCTTCTCGAGCTACTATCAGAGAACCTAACAAGTCCTATAATAATAAAAATAAATCATTCATATTTATTTGGGAAATTATATTTGATTTTTACATTTAATTATATTCAGGTGTTAATTTTGTTTTAATCTATAAATTATTTCATGTTTATTCATTCTTTTTTGCAAATAGTTGGAATATCAAATGTAGATGGAAATATCAAATTATGATAATCTATTTCGATTTCTTTTGACATTTATTTAATAGAGCAATTTCTTTTCATGTGTAACACAAATTTTCAGCACTATTTTTATCCATTTTCGAAAATTGAGAAAAGAATGGTTCTATAATCGCAATGAAAATAAATGAAATGTTAAAAAAAATAAAAATCAAATAAAGATGAGCATAAAATCTATTTCAACTCGTCTTTGCATTTGTGTCATTGTTTTATTTAAAGAAATTTTCTATTATGAAAAGTCTTTAAATGTGAATTATATTTTATTTTAATTATATCAATTGATAATTTCATTTTAATAAATTCACTAATCAAACCGTCAGTTCACTCAAAACTATTGTTGGTTTTTATAAAGATTTTTATCAATTATTTAGAGATATTTGTTAAATCACTTTTGTTTTAATCATAATATTTACGTCCCATATTAATAGCCTATGAACTCATCCATCTCGTTCTATTCATCAATGTCTACTTCTTAAGTAATTCAAGTTAAAGTCAAAATCATGGATAAATTTATGAATTTCAATTTTGTTTTAATTTTAACATTAAAAGATTAATTTTTATTTCTTATTTAATTTTTCTTTAACTGTTAAATATGACATAGATTTAAATTTTAAAAAATGTCATTTAAATTTTATTTTCTCATGAAATAGCTAGATTCATAAACAGTCATCAAAAAATTCTCAAGTTCTAAAAAAAGCATTCTGAAGCATTATTGATGTGATCTTCAGATCCTGAAAATGCTTTTAATGGAAGCACTTTAAAAGTTTTGAATAATCAGATTTTGTGATTTTATATTTTATTAATTTTATTTTTATCATTTTTACAAACACAATAACAACCATTGTTCAATAACAAAATACATATTTTGTTTAAATTCTCAGTTTCTAGAATTTAAAGAATTTAAAATAATGATTTTCATTTTTTAAATTTATTTTATTTATTCAGTATTATATTAGAAGATATCTTATTAAAGCTGATCAAACGCTTATGTTTGATTTAAGAATAGGATAATACCATCCTTGGAAAATATCCTCCTTGAACAATTCAATATTTAATATTAGGAGAAACTGCATATATGGTTTAAAATTTAAATATAAACTTATTTATTTAATCTCTTTTGTTTTAAATATAATATGTATGTTCCATTTTAATTTATACATAAAGAAACTAATATAAAGGATAATGTAACATAAATATAAAAATCTATATAAAGCAGTAATAATATTATAATTCAAAGAAATTTTATTAGTTACTGCAATGTTCCAAAATAAATCACATAATATGAACAATTTTGGAATTTCACCAAAGCGCCATATAATCTTGGGGGGTAACTTTCCTGATAGAGCTTAAATAGAGGAATAATAATCTGTTGTATAAAAGTAAAATAAAGTTTACGTATAAAATATTGAATAACAAATTAAAGCGTACAATTAATATATTGACTGAAAAATATGTTAAAAACAAAACAATTTTTGGCATTAAAATGAAATATTAATTAATCTCTGGATTAGTAAATTTCTGTTTAATAATATTCTTTTCAAAATATGAACGTGAAAAAAACATCAAAAGAAAACTATATCAACCATTTTCCATTTATTTTCGGTATTATAATATTTATTGTTTTTAATGAAACAAATAGTGAGATTAAATAATAAATTTGTTGGGGTTAACAAAATGCACTAAAGTAAAAAATGGGAAATCAATAGAAACATTGATATTCAAAATAATAAATAAAAAGGCAAAATCAATTAAAATTTTAAAATAAATATTTATCGGGGGAAACGGGTATGGGCAAATGCCGAATGACGAGACAAATCCAAATATAATAAATTTAAATCGATTAGGGTTCCCGAGAAGGAAATATTTAATAAAAATAAAAATTAATTAAAAATTAATTGGCTAATGGGAATTTCCGAGCCTACAGAAAACCCGAATAATGTGAGAAACCCGGAACGTCAACAAATTTTCTAATTACGGAAAACGAAATTATAAATCAACCACCCAAACAAATTGTGCACCAGAAAGGGACATCTCCCTTTGGAAGACATCTAAGCATTGAATTTTGTGAAATCGTGCAGAGTAATTGTGTAGAGTATTGTGAATTGAATCGAGATTTTGTGAAAGTTGTGAATAAAGTTGTGATATATAAATTCGAAATAAATTTTTTTGTGTTGAGTTAATTGAATCGATTAAAGAAGGACACCAAGGAGTCAGACCTAAGCACCGACTTTCTGTATCAAAACCCAACAAATTAGTTATAATAATAATAATGATAATGATATTTATGTTGGAGTTTAAATTATTTGTCGATAAGCATTAGCTCTCGATCGGACTTATCGTGTTCAGTTATTAAGCAAATAGAATTAGAATCCCAACACAATAACTTTATTTCAAACAAAACTGAATACACTTGACATAATATTTTCTACAAAATTTATTTAAGGTATTTACGAATTTTCTGCACAGCCTTTATCAAGTGATTTCCACTTTATTTATATAAAGTTTATTTAATAAATCTGATTTATAGTCAAATTTTGTAGAAAATACAATGTCTTTTATAAATAATAATAGTAATAATAGTAATAATAATAACAATAATAATATTAATAGCAATTAATAATAAATAATATTTTCTACAAAATTTGACTATGAATCAGATTTGTTTAAGGTATTCACGAATTTTCGGCACAAATTACTTAAAAAAGGCTGTGCCGAAAATTTGTGATTACCTTAAATAAATCTGATTTATTGTCAAATTTTGTAGAAAATATTATGTCACTTATAAAGAAATCAGAAGTGAAACACAAAATGTTCTTATAATATTAATACACTTGATCTATAGATAATTAAAATTTCAATAAGTAAATACCAGATGGATATCACCCACAATCAAAATACAGCCTTATTTCAGCTAATTCTCAATTTTTAGCACACTTTTAATACAATTGTTTATATTTTTCAACCGACTTGCAAGTTAAATCATTTTTCCTCTGTATTTATATGAATTTCAACTAATATATTATAAAGTTAAACTATCGATGTCAAGCTCTATGTCAATAAAATATTGGGTTTATTTTAAAAAATGATTTATGGTCCATAGATCAGTTACAATATTGGGTTTGTTTTCTACAATTTTATTTAGTTCCCATTTAAACTAACTTTCTCGAGATTCTCCATAATTTATGGACTTGGTAAAAATTATCAATCAATTAATAATTTTTTCGTGTCCAATAATTCTCTCTTTAATTAAAAATACATCAAATAGATTTCAAATTTATTTTCCACTTGGTATCAATAATCCCTCCCAAAAATATTGATTTTTACTTTTTGAATAGATTTTAACATTTTGTAATATCAATTGAAGAGACTTCCGATTTTGTCCTTTTAAAGTCCAACAATAACATGATTTAGTAGAAACAGTTGACTAAAAATAAATATCCCAAAAATTTATTAATTGTATAAACTTTGACCAATCTTCGACGTAAGTAAACTTGTAGTACCTGATGTTCGATTAAATATTGAATTGAATAGTATGCACTTTGAAAAATGTGAGTACTTTGAAGACGATAACATCAAGCAGAATAGATTGATGAAAATAAGCATTCCAAAGAAATTATTAATAGAATTTGGAGATGTATAAAGTGCAAATATTTTAACAAAAAGTTAAATATGTGTTATTTTTAATAACGCATTTTAATCTAATTAAAATTTAATAAAATTAATTAAAAATTAAATGTTGCAAGCACTACATCCTTTTTTATTCTATACATTTTTGTATATCCACAACAATTATTACAAAAATAATAATTGTGAAATAAATAATAATAAAATAAGTAGATAAAAAAGTTATTAAAAATATATTAAAATTTCAACAACCCCAAATTTATTAATTATATATTCAAATTTTCTTTAATGTTTCATTTTAAAGTCCCTTTATTTTTCTATTATTGGAAACATTTAAAGAAAATAAAAAAATTCAGCGAAATACTTACCAACATATTCATTACATAATGTATTCATAACATTTGATTTATATTTGCTTTCTATTTTATATTTACAAAGAATTTAAATTTCTTGATTCTTTAATCTAGATAATTATATTTCTTCATATTCGCTTTGAATTTGACATTGTTCTTTATCAAAGATTTTTTTTAAAAATTCAAAAATTTATAATTAAAATATCATGACACATGCGAAGAAATATTCACAATTGAAGTTATTGCCCGAAAATGTAAAGAATAATATTTTTCTTTCAATCTGTTGTTCATTATCATTTTTAAAATATTTTTTAATTTTTTTTTGCATGAATTGTGTTTTTATATTTTGAATATTATATGTAATATTTATTATTATTGTAAAGGTAAATTAGCATCATAACTATACAATTTATAATAAATACTTTTTTGTTTTTCACCTCTCATTTATTTTTATTTTTATTTATAAAAGACATTGTATTTTCTACAAAATTTGACTATGAATCAGATTTATTTATAATTTCCATAATAAATAAATCTGATTCATAATTCAAATTTTGTAGAAAATACAATGTCTTTTATAAATACAATTTATATTATATCTTATACAAGTTGCATCTTTGCTATACTTTATTTGTAGGTTTTTATTTTTATTCATGAGAGTTTAGTCCGTAGTATACTGTGATTTATTTCACTTATCCGCAATCCCTTTGGATGGCATAATAATGATGCCAGAAGTCAAAGTCAATTGCATTTTAAAAATAAAGGTTAAAATCAGTTTATGGTCAAATTTTTGGCAAGATCGCAATTATTATTTTTCAATTTTGAATGTTTTAATTTAAACATATATTTTAAAATTAGCATTAAAACAAAGTAAATCATTTTTTTCTAATTTCGAAGGTTTTAATTTTCAGAAAAACGTTATGAATATTAAGTAAAAAAATCGTCGTTTTCGATTTATCCAAAATATTCCTGAATTAAACGAAGTTGTTTTGAAAAATTCTAAAATTTCTAATAATAATAATAATAATAATAATAATAACAATAATAATAATTAAACGATAACGCCAATAAAAAACCTTTCGTACGATATATTTCGATAGCACAGCTATCATCTTCAGGTACTCAAAACCTGAAGATGATAGCTGTGCTATCGAAATATATCGTACGAAAGGTTTTTTATTGGCGTTATCGTTTAATTAAATCGTTGCCAAATTTAAATAATAATAATAATAATAATAATAATAATAATAATAATAATAATAATAATAATAATAATAATAATAATAATAATAATAATAATAATAATAATAATAATAATAATAATAATAATAATAATAATAATAAACATATAAAAATAACAGCTAAAAATGAAAACATAAAACATTTTTGATACATTTTAATTAATAAAAATGTTTATTTGAATATGGAAAGTTGGGATGATATTCGGGAATAACTATTTGATAAATATTTTCCAATTCATCCATGTTCGAGTGACGACAACTATAATTTACAAATGCTAAGCTTTATTTTACTCGCCCAAAAATTTTCACTGTAGCTAATACATCCTAAATTTAGATAGGTTCAATAAAGATTTCCCAATTTAACTAAGTCTATCTTTCTTTTACAAGACCTAAATCAGGTCATTACTCATTTTGAAAGTTCTCCTTAAAAGACTATGTTGTGAATGTGCCAGTAGTCACCTATCCACAGCTGATTAAGTTTAATACTCGTACATGAGTATTATGAGGACGAATTTCTTTAACCCAACTTATTGAAGGCACAGACAACCGTATGAATGCGAATAGATGGTGAGCATAAAATTGTTTATTACCATGAGATTTATAAAATCCGTCAATTTAACGTATCTCATTAAAACAAACTTTTAAAATTAATTCTTTTTTGTATTAATACATTTTTTTTCAATTCAATTTTCTTCAAATCCACATTTCAATGTAAATATTAACGTGACTGGATTTAGTGAAAATAAGTATGCAATTTCGAGCCATGAAATTTAAGAGAAAATTTATTATTTTAATTAAATTATTATTATAATTATTAATAGAAATATTTCAAATATTTTGAAAGTCAACTTTATTTTATTATTAAATTCATTTTATTCATTTGGTTATATTTCATCTGATTTCTTTTTTTGATATTTTTTTTATTTTTTTTTATAACAAAATTAATTTTGCTTCTAATAAAAATAGCTCTTTGGTGGTTTCAAAAATGTAATAACAACGAGAATAACATAGAAAAATGAAAGGGGGTATAGTTGTTCATCGTCTTTTTAAACATTGGGGTTTTAGGATTTCTTAGTAAATACGAAGATTCATTTATAAAAATCCATGTATAAAAGCTCACTAATTAAACATAAATTATGAAATATAATAATTATGTTCAATTTAATTAAACTATTTAATTTAATTAAAAATTTAATTAAACTGTCATGCTCATTTTTTTTATTAAAATATTAGATTATATTTGGTGAAAATGTGTTAAACACATCCAGGCCAAATTTGATAATACCTAAATTAAATTTACTTCGCCATAGAAGAGACACTTTATTGCAATTTCCACTGCTGAAATTTTGTTAGGTTTTAATTTATTTGTAAAAAATAATTTTAATTAAATAAATATTTTTTGATAAAAAAGGTTTGGTAAGATTTTTAAGTTGAAAAACCATACAATATTTGAATCCGATAATTTTCATTAAATTTATATCTTTTATTTTCATGTCAACCATAAAATTGGTTCATTACAAATTATATTAACTAATTATTCCTAAAATATTTTAATTTTTTAAGGTATAATACAGTTAATTTGAAATAGCTAAATTAATTTAAAAGGTACATTGTAAATTATAAAACTACATTATTAACTGTTATTTCTTATATGATAAAGCATTAATTTTGTGTTAAATACTAAATAAAAGAAAGCATTTAAACAAATTTAAAAAAAACATAAAATTATATAAAATATTATATATATATATATATATATATATATATATGAGTATGAGCGTTTTTAAATAGTTTGATTATTTAAAATTGTAATAAAATAATGTTGTTTGTGTTTAAAGCTTTTATTTTAAATAAAATGATCAATTGAGATTTTATACGGGTGAATTTATTTTATTTGTATAAATTTTAAACTTAATAAAACAAAAAACTTATTAAAATATTTTCAAGTTAATCATTTGTTCAAAATATATAAATTGAATTCATATCATTTTGGTTGATGTTCACCCGATAATGACTATCATGTCGAAATATATGGTAAAACGAATGTTTGAAAGGCGATTTAGGTTAATTAAATCACTGTCATGTTTATATTTTAAATATATCAATAAAATATTTTAATTTAAAATTATTATATTTTTAAAATTACCGGAAGACTGGAACCAGCAGCTAGTACGACAAGTGACATGACAAATGAATTGACATTTATTAAACATCCGATTTTGGTTACAATTATAACCATTGCAAACGTCAATGATCCCAGCCAAAGTATTGAAACAAAAAATGACATTAGAAAATATTTTCTAAAAATAAAATTTATATTTAAATTTTGTATATTAGTCAAAAACAAAAACTGAAGTAAAGTTTCTTCTGTTGTCATTTAGATAAACAAATATTGCTTAAATTTCCTAAACAACTATCAATAAATTCATATTGTAAATTTTTCATAAGTTTAAAAAATATTTTAAAAATATATAAATCATTTGAATTAGGCTACAAGAGGGGGTCAATTATATTTTCATCTAACGTTTTAGAAAACAATTGTGTTAATTAATAAAGAAACTGATTGTTAATTTGTGTGGCATAAATATTTCCCACATTCCTATAAAGGATTAACTAGTTAATTAAAACAAATTAAATTATGGATTCATTTAATTAATTAGTTAATTATTTTTAGACAATATATAAATTTATTAAATATTAAATTAGAAAATAAATTTTGTAAGGGAATGTTTTCTGTTGAACATAAAAGTTAATTAATAATAATTTTATTATTAAATTGCATGTTTTTGAGATAAGGTTTTATATTTTTGTGGCAAAACATCTGGATTTAAAAACCAATTACTTTACAAGAATTTAATCCCCTTTTGTTTATTTTACGGGTTTTCCATTGATTCATTCATTGTATTATCAATATGGGCAATTAGAATTTAACAAATATCAAAAAATGTAAAATTTACTATGAAATATTTTATGGGAATCTTTGTTTTTCATCGTATGCTAAAGGGTACTCAAATTTATAGCCTGGTAAAGGTTTCATTTTAATCAAGCATAATATATTTAATATCAGTGTTGTTTAGATCTAATTAGACAAATTCAAACAATTTTCAGTAATATTAAAAATATGGCAATTTTTGTTGAATGCAATAAATTCATTAAAATAATTAGAGTTGTTTAAATGTTCACCATGTCTTGTTAATAAATCATTTTGAAGTTTGACTAATAGTTAGCATCAGAAATTTCAAGTTTGAAAAAATTCCACAACAAAATTGATGAAAATAATAAAAATCATCTACGAAGGAAAGAAGAAACTATAGAAATAATGAAAATAGAATTTTGAAATTTTCTTTAGGTCCAAAGGTCTTATTTTCTAATAAAAGACAGCCTTTTTTTATAAAAGGTTGATACACATTAGACTGAAAGTTATCTCTCAGATGATAGCTTCGTGCCACTGACATTTCAATCAAGCAAATTTACCTGTGATCCGAACTTGTGGTTCCTCTCGTACGGAGCAGAAAAAAAATAAATAAAATAAATAAAATAAAACTAACCTGTCTCACTATGGTCTAAACCCAGCTCACGTTCACTTTTGGGTTTTAAAAAAACCTAAGTTGATTATTAACGGAATAATTTTTTTGTAATCAAAATTTTAAAAAAGATGTAATCAGCTACAAAAGAAAATATAAAAGTACATCGAATAAAGATCAAACATTAGGAAAATATCATTGAATTAGAAACTGCATGAGAAATATATAATTTATAGAAATCATTGTTTTGGAACCTTCTAAAATTCTAACAATATAAGATTTTAAAAGTTCGAGTTTCGTTTAATAAATTGAATTTTGACTATAAAGAGTTAGGAAATTAAGAAACCTGAAATCTTTTAAGGTCTTGGTAGTGTGTAAAAATTTATATAAAAAATATTATCATTCATTCAATTGAAACAAAATCGTATATTATCATAATTTTTAATAAAAATATTTAGGAAAAATATTTACTTATATTGTTGCTTTGTACAATCTACAATAGTGTAGGAGAACATGACCAAAAACGGAAATGCAACAACAAATATGATCCATTTCAAAATATACAAAAACCAAATATTGCTTCTAGAAAATCTGTGACTCTCGGTGGTTGGCAATTCAACCTTAGACATAAATTATTTTATTGCTAGAAATTGGGTTTATACTTACCATATAATCACTATATTTAGGAGGAGAACCTCGAATCGGGGGGCACATGTTACAAAGATTGCAACATTGGATCACAGGCTTAATATCATCACTCACATCTTCTTCTATAGATTCGATTATCGAAACGCTTCTGCTGAATGCAGGCTGCAATAAAACGAATGAATATGTTAAATATTATGTTTATTTGTTTTAAATCATTGGTTTCTTTATTTATTGATATTTCCTATTTTAAATACATTATTATTTCATTATATTTTCAAGAGAGATTTTTTAATTCACATGATTTTAAGGAAGAAAAATTAGAACTTTTGACGTGGCTTAAATTACAATATTTATTATGTAATGTTAAAATCAAACAAAATATTTGCTTTATTTACAATAAAAAATCTTTGCTCATTCACCAAAAATGAATATTTATGCAACTTATCTGTTAAAATATTGTCTCTTGAAGATAATAATTAGAGAATTGTTTATCGTAATTGTTGATTAATAGCCCCTCCCCCCTTCATTGATTTTATGTCAAAAAGATGCGAATAAATTATGGAAGTTAGGAAAGTTTCTCTGTTTGAACGTTTTAGAATGTTTCATTTACCATAATTATATATATTCATTTATTTCCAATTGAAACAGGAAAATACCTCAATAAAATTTTATTTTAATTTGTACATTGAAATTAGAAAAAGATTAAAAAATTGCAATGTTAACATTTCTAAAAATATTATAAAATAGCTTCTTTCCATTTTCAATAACAACAAAAAATAAAGTTTTCTTAAAATAAAAATGGAAATATCGTTACATTTTGTTACATGTTTAATTACCATCAAATTTTGTTTATCTCATTTGTTTATGATTTGAATTAAACCAAAGTATTATTATTATTATTATTATTATTATTATTATTATTATTATTATTATTATTATTATTATTATTATTATTATTATTATTATTATTATTATTATTATTATTATTATTATTATTATTATTATTATTATTATTATTATTATTATTATTATTATTATTATTATTATTATTATTATTATTATTATTATTATTATTATTATTATTATTTTTTTTTATTATTATTATTATTATTATTATTATTATTATTATTATTATTATTATTATTATTATTATTATTATTATTATTATTATTATTATTATTATTATTATTATTATTATTATTATTATTATTATTATTATTATTATTATTATTATTATTATTATTATTATTATTATTATTATTATTATTATTATTATTATTATTATTATTATATTATTATTATTATTATTATTATTATTATTATTATTATTATTTATTATTATTATTATTATTATTATTATTATTATTATTATTATTATTATTATTATTATTATTATTATTATTATTATTATTATTATTATTATTATCTTGATCATACTTACCAAAGACATTCTTTTTTCAGCTGGAAGTGAAATTACATTGATCAAAGTGTTTCGCCGATCATATTTTATTAATGAATTCAGAAATATCTAAATTAATTATTATTTTACAAAATTCAATAAATAAATATTTTAAATTTGGTAAAATTTAGTAACTCTAATTTTAAGACAATTAAATTTATTAATTTAAACATTTGTTTACAATTTCTCGCGGAAACCCGAAGAAAGTTAATGAGAGTTCATCAAAACAAAAAGTCAAATAAAGAACCGCTAAAATAAATGAAGACTTTTAAATTCTTTTTATTAGCAATTGTTTGGGCATATTTTTCTCAATTTATCGAAAGAATATTTTTTTGGAGAAAGATTAATTGAATTTTTATATTTTATTATTATATATTTGATATTCATCTTGATGTTGGCTTAATTTGAAAATTTTAACTTGATGTTTTATTTTTTAAAAAATTAATTTGTATTAAAATATTTAAAATATTATTTGTTATTAAATCCATTTTTAATCGTATTTTTTTTTCATATTCAGAAACATGAATCAACTTTCACCGCTATTTTGTATGTTATAATGACATTTCAGTAGTGTCACAGTAAAAATACAAAAAAGTTGTGATATCAAGAAGTGAAAACTCAAAAAGCACATTTCTTTGTTTTTATTAATAACGGTTTCAAATTCAGCAAAATCACTGACAAAATCATAACAGGTCAAATGGCTTGTCAAGTATTATTTATCATGTTCTTGATAAAATTTTGAGGACCAAGAGCTTCAAAGAACTTCTACAGTACTGTTGCTGATATTATTATTATTGACGTAAATCAAAATTTAAGTAATAGAATTGCAAAAGCAAAACATCAAACAGTCCACAAATAAATTATAAAGGATGTCCTAATAAGAGCAGAAATTTTAAATAAACCATAGTTTGATCGAGAAACTACCGAAATTTTTATCTTGTTATTTCAGTGTTTGTGTTTTTTCGGATTTGTCTTTGAAGCAAAATGGTCCAATGATGCTTCCGGCACAAATTTTACATCTGCAGATAAGTGCAGATTGTCGTTACTCCAAATGTGGCAATCTTGCTTGTTTACGAAATAATTTTCATGAAAATGGGTCTTACTAATGAAGATAATTTTTTTAAAAAAACACATCTTCACTTGCTATTGACGAACTCTAAATCTTTCGTGAGAATACGCTGCATAGTGCTCTTGAAATGTTCAATTCTTGACCACTTTGCCAAATAAGTTTTTTACCGGACTCTTGACCACATTCCGGCGAACTGCCATGATGTTTTCTGCTTAACGACACGGAAAAGCATGTTTTAACTGCATGAAAGGAATTGACTCAGTCTCCTCCGATTTTGAAATTATTCTATTCTATGCAATTGAAAACAATAATTCCAGTCAAACTTTAACCATTTTCGAAATAATGATTAACAATAAGAATGCTTTGTTGTGTAGAATGGTGATCCAGTTTTAATAATGGCGCTGCCTGCTCATAAACTTTCATGATGATTTGACTGTCAAAGCACAAAGGAAAAATGGCGTCATATTTATACTTTTAACTCTATTGGGAAACCTTTTAAAATTTTATGAATTCAAAAATAAATGGGCGAGTTTAGTGAGAGTATCAATTAAGGAATACTAATAAAATAATTAAAAACTAATTATTTGTGCTATCACATTTTGCTCAATCCTGATGGTGAATTATCAGTTTTGTCGCGTCTGTGTGCGCGATAGAGATGTTTTGTTTAGTTGATTATAACTGTGCGCAAGGTTGGATATAATTGTATCGATTGGAATTTATTGAGTTTTGAAATTTTGGTATATTGTGGATTTATGTTCAATTTGTTTAACTGGGTGAGATTTTGTGGATATTGATAAATTGTTGAATTTTTGAAACTGAATTTAGTTAAAGATATATTGCTGTTTTTGAATTAATTTGCTTGTATGACATTTTTGGATTTTTTGATCAATAGATTTTTTGGAATTTGATTCACAATGAGCAAAGGTGTATTGAATTTGGAATATGTCAGTTATTTGGTTCTTGATTAAGCGGATTGATATGGGTTTTGAAATACAAGTGGTCCCTTTAATGTACGCCGTTCGAAGGCAAAGACAAACCGTCATAACAAGTGACAAGTGTACGTTCGGTGTTCAAAGAATCATTTCGACTCATGAAAAATCCAGTTCAAGTCAATGTTGGAGCTTTGGATCTAAATGCCTGTCATACATTCGGATAATATGTGGAATATGTCGATTATCACGATAAAACTCTTTAAATAATTATCAAATATTTCATTAAAGAATTATAGAAAACTCTTATCCCAGAAAATTATGTATTTCCAAAAAAAATCTGTACCTGTCTATTGTAATGGAGATTTTACATTTTTCGAAACTAATGCTATTGGATATCACATGTAAAACGATGAAATTCAACACATTGATTACGAGGAATACATGGTAATCAGAATTCGACAATAAAATATCATCTTGTTAAGTCACTGTAGTTTTTTATGCGACATCCTAAAATGCAGAAAACCGATTATTTTCATATTTATTGAAAGGAAACATCAGAAATATTGGATTGCCAAAGCAAATAATAAAAAGAAATTACAAAAGCAAGAGAAGTAGAGAGAAAAAGAATAGTTTCCTTTATGAAAACTTGTTCAATTTGTTTTTTCTGAAGGAAAAGTTTCTTGAGAGAAGTTTTGTATAAAAAAAGATCACCTTTATAAAAATATGTTGCCCAATAACATTTCAATATTTTTCGGTATTTGTTCCTAGATTCAATGGTAAAAGGAGTCAGGTTCAATAATAATTATACCTGACAACTATATAAGTCCAACAAGGGTGAAATTACATTTTTTCCTTTTTCAAATTTTACTGAAACCAAACGGATTTGAGAATATTTATTTCTTACTTTGATCATTCGCAAGTGAAGTCCAAAAATTATTATTTAAGGTTTAAAGTGACAAAATTGAATAACTGTTTTAACATTCATTTTTAACTTTATCGTAAGCCGCGGAAAGTCAGTTTCCCAGAACGGAAAATGATATATAAACGCATATGTGGATATCATATTATTTGTTTAAATCTCCAAGACTCAAATTAAAATCCGGTATAGCGTGCTCCATGGGTGGTTGGCAAATCTTTTTTACTTATTCAGTGGATATTTTCCCAAAAGGTTCATGGAAAATAAAATTTATTAATGGTTTTTAAATAAATCTATAATTAAAAAATATTACTAAATAATAATTATACACTTTTAATTTTTAAATATATTTTCAGATTATATTTTGATATTTTCATCGTTCTAGCAATTAAACGTGTTTATTTAAATTTGAAGTAAAATAAAAAACAAAAAATAATTAAATCAACAAAACTTTAAATGATTAATGTGAAAATAAACATTGAATTAATATTTTTCTCGCTTGGTGTAAATATTAAATAAAAATTAATTCGTATTGGAATAAAGATGCCAGAATATGAAAACCTACAACTTTTGATTTTCATTTAGTAAAACCTCTAAATTTGATAATATTTTTGTATCAAAAAGGAATTTTAAAAAACAGATTATTTTTCACAAAAACATTCTAATTCTCATATGTGACTCAAGTTACCTTTATTATTATTGTTGATATTATTATTATTATTATTATTATTATTATTATTATTATTATTATTATTATTATTATTATTATTATTATTATTATTAATTATTTATTTATTTTTCTTTTTTATATTTATTATGATTAAAAATAACATTATAACTAACGTCATCGTCTTCTTCATTTAGTGGTTCGACTTTTGATTGATAACAGCTAAAATTATTATATTATAATGAAATTAATTCTAAAAAGTATTTAAGAAAATAAAATTTTGGATTCAGTGAAATTAAATAACTTATTTGATTATATGCATAAAAAATGATATTTTATATTCAATAAACTGTTTGAATAAGAGTTCTATAGAATTATGAAGAGAATAAATAAAGTACATTAAGACCCCGCTTAACCCGGCGTATACGTTCCATCAAATAGAGCGTTATTCGAAAGTGTTAAGCGTGGTTTAACTGTGTTACTTACAATAACGGCTACAAATGTTTGAAACAATCAAAATGCGTTTGTGTAACACCGATGGGAAGAAGCAATGCAGATAAATTACTTTAGATTTCGTTAAATAGTCAACGATGAGTGCGAGTTTCAGGGAATCCCATTATTTTAAAAAAACGGAGTTCAACCTAAACAGATCTTACTGTATTTGATATGAGTGTATTTTTCATTTATAATTATTAATTAATTTTATCGATATCTACTAAAATCAGATTTTATATATTATGTAGCTGTTATAAATTTATTAATGATATAAATATGAGTTGCTTTTTTATTTGAAATAATGTAACGTAGTTATATTAAAAATTTAATTATAATATAGTTTAGCATACTTGATCTAGAGAAGTAATTGTTGAACCCAGAAGAGTCTATGTTAAACCTCGTGTTGGGACTGCTTGTGTGCTTGTTAGGTAGTTAAAAAAAGGTTAAAAATTAAAATAATAAAAAAATAAATTTTACGACTAATTAAAAATCATAAAAACGAACTTATTTAAGGTCGCTAAAATGTGGTTTAACCCTTTTACAGCGGCTTTCCTTTTTAGGTTTTAGAAGATTTTTTTAAATATATTATGTTTATTACAGTCTGAAACATGAATAACTTTAAAGAGACGCACACTAAGTTAAATACCGTTAGATAAGATTACAGAAGACGATTTGGGATTCATATATCCCATTTTTTTAAATGTGTCCCAGCAGCTGTGAAAGGGTTAAGGAGCTACAAATCCAATAAATATTTACACTAAATTTTCTAATTACTACTATTATTATTATTATTATTATTATTATTATTATTATTATTATTATTATTATTATTATTATTATTATTATTATTATTATTATTATTATTATTATTATTATTATTATTATTATTATTATTATTATTATTATTATTATTATTTATATTATTATTATTATTATTATTATTATTGTTATTATTATTGTTATTATTATTATTATTATTATTATTATTATTATTATTATTATTATTATTATTGTTATTATTATTATTATGATTATTATTATTATTATTATTATTATTATTATTATTATTATTTACCTTAGTCCAAATGAAGTAAAACAAATATAAAGTTGTAATCATTACAGATATTAATAAAATAAAAATTACTTCCTGTAGTCGAAGTAATGTACATATTAATTTAAAATGTACTTATAAACAATGTTATAAAGCAAATAATTCAATAAATCTAGAAGTACAATAAAGGTAAATAGGTTTAGGTCAGGAAAGTAGCATAAAGTAAAAACTGTGTCATTTAAATCTATCGCGTCATTGTTTGGAAAAAATAATCTCCAAGAATTGTCTATAAGCTGCTGTTTACAATAAATGTAGTTTTAAAAAAATATCAAAATTAAGATTTTAATTATATACAAAACATTTGTAAAAAATATCATATGGACACAGTGTCATAACTGTCAATGAATGCCAATTCACATTGAAGACAAAAAGCAATTAAAACTTCCTTATATCATTAAAAACTAGTTGAAAAACTTAAGTTATATTTTTAAGGGAACTTTACATTTTTAAAACAGAGTTTGATATTTTAAATGAAAATATTTTTAAATGAAGAAATTTTTTTGAATATGGCATTTGAAATCAATCTGGTTTTAAGTTCAAAACTACCTGATGATGACAGTGAGGCTGTCGAAATATATTGTAGTAGAAAATATATTTGTGGATTGGTGTTTTCTTTTACATATTTGAAATATTAAATTTATTAAATTCGTTAAAAAAACCAACAGATAAAATGAAAAATTTGAAAAAGGCTGTGGCTAAAATCCATGTTAAATAAATGTAAAATATTGATTTCTAGTCGCAAAATATATAATATATAAATATATTATAATTTTATAAATTTGATATGATGAATGAAATTTTCCAATTAAAAAGTAATTATGAGAACTATGTATAAATGAAATTTGTTCAAATTAACTATTCCTTTATTTCAATATAAAAAAATATAGAATTTTATTTTTATGAATTAATAATGACATTTGTTTTATTCATTTAATGTAGCACAATAAATTCAGTCTCAATGAACTTATTTTTTAATTAGTTATTACAGGCTTCCTTATTTTATACACCAGCTGCCAAAATTATGTGTGTCAATGACACATATTACGGGAATTTGGTTTTTTAAAAATTATATTTTAAATAAAATATATAGAGACAGAGTTTGATATTTTAAATGAAAATATTTTTAAATGAAGAAATTTTTTTGAATATGGCATTTGAAATCAATCTGGTTTTAAGTTCAAAACTACCTGATGATGACAGTGAGGCTGTCGAAATATATTGTAGTAGAAAATATATTTGTGGATTGGTGTTTTCTTTTACATATTTGAAATATTAAATTTATTAAATTCGTTAAAAAAAACCAACAGATAAAATGAAAAATTTGAAAAAGGCTGTGCCTAAAATCCATGTTAAATAAATGTAAAATATTGATTTCTAGTCGCAAAATATATAATATATAAATATATAATAATTTTATAAATTTGATATGATGAATGAAATTTTCCAATTAAAAAGTAATTATGAGAACTATATATAAATGAAATTTGTTCAAATTAACTATTCCTTTATTTCAATATAAAAAAATATAGAATTTTATTTTTATGAATTAATAATGACATTTGTTTTATTCATTTAATGTAGCATAATAAATTCAGTCTCAATGAACTTATTTTTTAATTAGTTATTACAGGCTTCCTTATTTTATACACCAGCTGCCAAAATTATGTGTGTCAATGACACATATTACGGGAATTTGGTTTTTAAAAAATTATATTTTAAATAAAATATATAGATTTTTTAAAGGATTTTAATAATATTTTTATTTTTTAATTGTTTTTTAATATTTTTAATGAAATGAAACTATAATGTTTATGACTTTAAAATAAATTTTGATTTATTTTCAAAAAGATGAGATTTTTTCAATACATATTTTTAAATGTTTCTAAAAATACTTTAATTTTGATAAGAATTTTATGTGATTTTTTATGTAGTAATTTTCATCTTGTTGAATTTTTATCAATTTCTGAAGATATTAAGATTTAATAATTTCAATGACACAAACACAACAAAAAAGTGCATGCACAATTTTCGATCAATATAATTGTTGTTTGAATTAATAGCATTTTAAATTTTATTATTTAAAGTAACAATGATAGATAATAATTTAGAATTTAACGTTAAAACTGTACTTAATTTAATCTTATCATGTGGAAAACGGTTATTATTAACACCAAAAAGCACATTTAGTTCTTTGATTTTCAACATTTGAGAAATATACCTTAAGAAGTCAATATAAAATATAAATCACTATTTTCTGAATATTCGCCAAATTTGCTAAAATTAATACAAAAAACTGAAAATACGTGGCAAATAATATATAAATGGTAAATTTAAGTAAAAATTAATGAAAATTTTATAAATTCAAAAAATTCCAAAAGACATCAATTTTCTGATTTGAAAAATAATAATTGCTGACAAATTGAGAGTCGTCTATTGGTTTGGACACAATTTTGCGTTATAAAAATGTAGATGCAGTGTACAAGAATATTTAATTTTTTTCACAAAAAACATAATATGCATCATAAATCATGTGAGACAATGGCTGTTGGTATTTTTTGTATTTTTAATGAAATGAAATTATCGTATTTATTAGGGATTTCGAGTCATTTATGATTTATTTTCAAAAGAATGAGATTTTTTAAATTTTTATTTACACATTTTTAAAGCTCTCTGACAATATTTTTGTTTACTAATAATTTTTTTATGTGACTTTAGCAATTTTTCGCTAACTTTCATCAATATTTTTTATCAATCTCTTTATTAAATATATCCATTATAAATGCCGTTTTTCAATAATTTCCTTCATCATTTTCCATAATTTACGAAAATTTATCACCATCTTTCAAATTTCTCAACTGCTTTTAATATGGTAAAGTGTTGAAATATCCTCACGTTCATATTTTCACAATTAAAAAATCGTAATAAAGTTTTTGTCCCTTTTTATTATAGGATTTTTGGATATAGAGCATATGTGTTTGTATTTAATATTGAATTTATTTTCAGCTTTTTATAGTAAATTCACTTAATTTATGTCGGTGACCCATAATTTATTTCTTAATTTATGTTTTTTTCTATATATGTGGCTAATGATTCCGCAAATTGTTTGAAGACATTTTCAATCTTGTATAAAGTTATTCATTTGTATAAAAGAAATTAAGATAGCAACAGATTTAGTGATTAAGGTAACTAAAGCCGAATGTTTTAAAATCACTTTATGGTGAAGTTTTTCTTAACGTCAATGGTTTTACCAGGGTTTAAAAATGTGTAATGAATAACCCGAATTATCATTTTTTTCGTGTAAAGTCTTTTTAAGCTTTATATTAGCTTTCAATAGTTTAAAACAATTCCAATATTTATTTTAAAATTAGGTTCAATTTCTTGATTTGCTGTCTTTATCTCGCAGAAATTATTCTCTAACTATTCAATCCTTTTTTATTGCATTATGTAAATTAAAGAAATATAAAATAAAAATTATCATGTTCGGACAAATATAAAAAAGATCTTTTGAAAAAAATTGTAACTCATATTTATCACATTATTTTATATTACTTATGCAGGTTTATCAGAGGAGTAAAAGAAAATATTTTTTGGAAAATTAATTTTGAGTGTATTTGTGGAAAATTTACAGAAATAATGTTTGCAAAAGATTTTCCCCAAAAATAATTCTGTCTGTGTCTGTGATGAGAAATTTGGATTTTTTCATTTCAATTTTTTCATCTGTTAAAAATTAAATAAAGATATATAATTTGTAAAAATATTAAAAGAAATTGATACTAGAAATAAATTAAAATAATTTTTATATTACTAAAAACAATTGTTAAATAAATAACAAAACAAACATCTTTTTCGAATTTAAATAACTATAAATCTGTGCCAGTTATTGCACCTGGTTAAAAAATATTTATTTAAATGGAAATAATTTTGTCAATTTTTAAATTTAGTTTTTTCTTTTTTTATGCTTTTTCAAATATTAATTAGATTAACTAAAATCTATTTGAAATAAGTACGAGTTGTACAATAATAATTGTACATAATCATTATTTACAATATTATTATTATGCAACATAAATTAATTTTCATAATGTAAAAGCATAACAAGAATGAATTATAACATATTAATTGATAAACATTTATTAATTTAAATAAAAATTTAAAAACTTTTTAATATTTACCATTTAATATTTCTAATTTTTATAACACATTTTAAAATAATATGGTGATTTAATACTAGCCACCTTGATGGACTATTTTATTATTTTAAATCTTTTGTATGGAATCAATCAAACAAAACATAGCAATTCATTTTAAAGAATGACATAATATAATATTATGTGAATCCATTAAAAATATGAAAGTTAACAATTTTGTCAAAATTAATACACAGAAAGTTTAAATTGAATAATTATTAAAATTATAATTTAAATTAAATTAATATTATTTTCTCTCCTTATCTTGAAAGAAATTTATTATCCAAAGCCTATTGTCAGTAGAGTAAAGAAACAAAACAGTAGATTACTTGAAAAATAAATATTACGTCATATTAGTTCAAACCAATCAACATTTGTTTATTTATAGTAAATTTCTATTTAGTGAAGCATATTAAAAAATTAATTATAAATTATAATTCTTAACCATTTATCCCAATTCCTGTTGCATCGTTTCATAATTTTCGCATTAAAAACCATGAATGTTATGTAACTGGCATAAATGAGCAGCATAACGACCGCATCATACCACTAGATGAAAATAAAAAAGTTAAATATTTACTCAAAAATTTACATTTATTATTGTGTCATGAACTGAAAAAATTAACCAGCCAATCGAGATTAAATAAAATGCGCAATCTCTTGTTATGGGTCTCCAGTCGAGCTTAAGGACGGATTTAGATACAGCGGCTGATAAAGAAATTATCACCAACAAATTGAAGACAGCTGACCTTAAGAAAACAATAAACAATGAAATAAATAAATAAATATTTACTTACCCAGTAATCGTTCCTATGCCAACATCAGATTCAAACGTCACCGCTGCAATTGATGAAAATAGCTCCGGAGAAGAACTTCCGGCCGCCATAAAGGTTGCTCCAGCTACATCTGGAGACAGTTTCAATTTCTCTGACATAACCTCTAAAGACGGCACAAAGAAATCATCGCAAATTACTGCCAAAGCTGAATGATAATCCCTATTAAATGATTAAATAATTTTAATTCTATTTCACCAATGAAAATGATAAGTGTAATCAGAATATACAAACTTATCCAAACGCCCGTAAGATTCGTTGATTTTTCAAAATCACAATTTTCCCAAAATACCTGCAAAATATTCGGAATTGTCGTAGTGTTCGTGCAGTTGCTATAGTAGTAAACGTTTTGGACACTTTGTAGAAGGTTTCTGTTGGTGAAGCCAGTTTTGTTCCTTGGAAAACTCAGCACCATTAGACTGACAAGGCAAACAATAGAAATCCAAAATGTGAGGGAAATAAGTACCAAAGGCTTATATTGAAACAAATGCTCCTTGTAATGAAAGGCATAATTCCAACGATTGTTGGTTTTAACACGTTTCATGTATAAAAGGTTTTCTATGGTAAGGACATAGTAAAATCAGACTTTCAACTTGTTGATTGTGGCGCTTTATGTAAATTTGATAAGAGTCACTATTTAAGGTTATTTATGTCAAACTTACTGAACCAATTGCAACTTCCCAATGATAAATAAAGTATTCAATGTAAAATAATAGATAAGCTAAAATAAAAGTGTCTGTTAAATTCCATAGTAACATTTTATTTTATCATAAATTGAGAGTCGTTTGTTCAATATTTCAGTAGAGGTTTATTAAAAACTTTTTATTATATCATTTATTAAAACAATTACATGTTATTTTGTTTAAAACTGCTCGAAATAATTTACGGTTTATAATCCAATTAATCTTTTAATTTTTGTACAATAAAAATTAATTTTTTGATTTACTTAAAACATAAGTTTTTAATTTTTGAGAACCAGAAGTTTTAAAATTTATAGTAATTTAAAGTATTTATAGTATTTAGTAAATTTGTATTATTTAAACCAGCGTATAAGTTTATAAAAATATAAATAAAGGAACACCATTGTCTAAAATATACTTTTGCAATATATTTTGAGAGTTTAGCTATTATCATTAGGCACAATTTCAATAAAACCTTATTGGTTAATTACTAATTATATAATTTTATTATGTTAAAGAAATGATCTGCAAAAATATAATTTAAAAATATTTTTTTTTATTTGAAAAAATTGTCATTTTATTTATTAGCTTAAATCTTTTATAAAAAATACATTTATACATATATGTGAAATTATTTTCTAACTCAAGTGTACGTAATGCAATATACTAAAAAAAATTATTTCTTATTCGTATAATATAAACTATGTTTTCATATTTTCTTTATTATTTTGAGTATGAACCTAAGACAAGGACAATAAAGTCATTTTATACGAGGTCTATACAAAGGTAAAAAAAATTAGGAACCCCTGAATTTAAAACAAAATGTAGAATATGGAGAATTTTCTAATTTCAGTTTAATTTCAGCAAGTTTTTAACAAATCTTTTAAATGTTATTTTAAAATGTTTATATTGATAATTTTGCCATAAATTTTGAAATAACCGCGGGAAAATTATTTTATTTGCATTTAGGTGAAAACAAAAATTTATCCTTAAATTTTCCGATCATATTAACAATGTCATATGAATATGTTTCAATTGTTGCGGAAAGGAAATATGAGAATTTAATGGCAATGATTAATTGTTATTTGACTAATGACCTTGGAAAATTTGTTTGGTATTTGTGTTTTTCGAAATTTCATAGAAGCAAGTTTATAGACTTCTTTAAATGTTTTTTGGGTTGTTAACATTGTCATTTTGAAGATAAGCTTACTGTTAAAATTTTGTTAAGGAGTGCAATTTAAATTTTAATACATTAAATTAAGTTGCAAGTTAATTAAAATTGGAAAAATAAATTTAAGTGAAAAAATTAATTAAAAATTTGAAAAATCAAAAACGTATGAGTAGACTGTGAGTGAACGGATAAAGACGAATATAATAACTTCAAATTAACACGGAGTTCATAGACAATGTAATTACGCAAATACTAATTAATTAGTTAATTAAAATATTTGTTAACAGTATTTAACATTTGGTAGGAAATATGGCAGCATGCTGTCAAACTGCGGTCAAATAATTAAATTTAAGGTACTCAATTTGCAGATATGAATTGGCAGATTGCACTTTAATTCTGATTATTGTTAAACACAGCTTTAAAAATTTAGTCAATTTAAATAAATTTTAAGATACTTTGACTTGGAAATTAGTATAGATTTTAGTGGCTGTTTATTTTGTCCAAGTTTGTTTCATCATTTTGTCGCATCTCAATTATATAAATAATTAATCAAGTATATAAATCACCATGCCGAAGAAAACGTTTCTAGTAGGTAGTTAGAAGCACACGGGAACATAAAAAAAACATAGGGGGAGGGGGGGGGATTATCGCAGATTAAATTTCGGATTATCTTGATTACATAATGATGTAATCAACTTAATTAATTTTGTGTGTATTTTTTTTTCGAGTTTTTGTGTGTATTTTTTTTCGAAATTTTTTTCGAGTTTTTGGCGCGATTTTTTTTTTGAATTCAAATTTTTGGAACATTTTTTTAAATTCAAATTTTGGCGAATTTTTGAAATAAAATTGAAATATATTTTTGAATAAATTTTTTTTTAATCACACTATAGTCAGGGGGTATTTTTGAAAAAGACTAAAATAAATTGGCTTTGTTGGACACACAAGGGTTATTAAATCCCATTTTTTTCGCTCGTTATCCTGCTGGGACTCTCAACTTCAATGACTAGCGAAAAACCCCCGGTGCGCCGCACGACTTCAGTAACCATCGTGTACCCGTGACCGAAATCACGTTGGTACCGTACACAATGGCCGAATGCCATTCGAGCAGGTGAGCGCCATTGCCAGCACTACTCCTCGAAGGACCTTCGTCTTTCCCGAGCTATTGCTGCCGTTAGAAGGGCTTACGCTTTTGATCACGGATTTTTCGTTCGCGACAACCCACGGAGAGAAGATTACGGATGACCACCTAACCCTGATAGGGGTCCGCTATAGTTTATCCCTTCTGTCACCGCTACACCTCTCATAAACTGATTCATTTAACCAATCCCAACACAAAATTCATGAAACAAGGAGGAAAATAATGTATTTATTGACGATTGAAGTATGTTCCAAATAATTAGACAAAAATTGATCAAAATTAGTCAAGCCAAGTTTTAGGGAAGAAGGTCCCGATCAAACGTTCTATTTGTAACAAAACCATTTCGAGTTTCTTTAATCATCTTCGTCGATGTCGGTGGGGAAGTATTTCCGTTTCATGGGCCGGTATGGTGGCGGATTCGAGGATCGAATCTCTTCCCTTCGCGTCGAGGGACCCGCGATCTCTTGTGCCGCGGTGGAGATAGGCACTTCGCCCGTGAGAACGGCGATTTCTTCGGTTCCGAGCCCAAGTCCATCGAGGATGTGGGTGACCGGAAAAGATTCCGGGTCCTCGTCGATCAAATCGATGTGAATAGACCGGGCCGGTGATCGGAACGTGACCTCGGGAGCGTAGAGAATATCCGGGTCGAAATCCGGAAATTCAAACTCCTGGTATGGTGGAGGCGGATCGTTGGTCGGACGAGAGACTTCAGGGGGTTCCGCTCCGGCGAGAACCTCTTCCACACGCCGGCGTCGCTCGCGGCGTCGCCGATTTCGATTCGGTCGCCGGCGTATTCGCACGTTAGCAGTACTCCTTGCGTCCCTAACAGGTGGTTGAGGGACATCGGGTTCGACGGGCTGACTGGGGATCTCAGTGATTTGGTTCCCGGGAGATGGGAGTGGAGGCAAGGCATCGAAAATAGGGAGATGAGAGGCTGGGATTATGTTCAATTGTCTGGCTCTAATGCTTGCCGGGACGTAGGTTTGCAATTCCGTATCGGTGAACGCACGTCGGAGCGCGGTCGATTGCTCCTTGATGAGCAGCCGCTGAGTACGGGATTCGGTGATTAGCTCATCTCGCGCTCGAGTGAGCCGTTCGATTTTCTGTCTCAATGCTCTGATGGCATCTGGGGGAGCCCAAGTACCTTTGATCCGTGCATACTTGGTTTGTAGCGCCTCATAATTTCGTTTTAACTCCTCATACTGGTGGCGGATGGCCACGATCGACGGTGGGAGTCTGGGTATTCTTGGTGAGCTGTTAAATCTGGAATCGGCATTACTATCCTGCATTCTAAAAAGGAAACAAGAAAACTTGAGGGAAATTCTCTGAGAAGTGAAGAAGTAATACATGACGGGAATATTGATGAGGGTCCGATAGGGACAACCTAGCCCTTACTTTCGTAGGTCTCCCCTATATTTCATTTTAGTGCGATCAGTTACTCTTATTAAGTGAGGCTATTACCATTTTATTTATCAGTCACGATTCCATGGTCAATCGTGTTAGGTCAACTTATTAGTACGATCACTTCTTCCCCCCTCGATTGGTCCTTCCTTAATCGGGGATTTGGTCCTTATGCTTTTGTTTAAATTATTTTCGGTTCCGTCGATATTTTCCAACGACATTTATTGCTATAATTTAAATGATTTATTACCAATCAAACGTTAATTATGTGCTATTCCCTATTAAATTCGATGATTGTTTATTGTTAGGTTACGCCAGGGTGTCTCAGCGTCTGTTACTACGAGCCAAATCCTTAATCGTTTATTGACTACATTCTCACTGAGTTGGCGGATTTATCGTAAGAGGGTCGACAATTATCCTTGACTTTTACCTAAGTTCATTTATTTTGACGCGAAAAGAGCATACCTTATTGGTGGGTTAACCCCTAAGTACTATTCTATTCGCCCGTAATTTTGTAAACGTTTTATTCATTTTATTTATCACGATTACCGTACTCGTAGGATTTATTATCATCACTACCATTATCTTATTCGCTCTATTGGTTCCTATTATTGTAATTATTTTATCCGTCTCGTTCATCATCGTTATTATATTTTTGTTAATTGTCATCAAGGCTATTAGTGTGCTATCCGTGCTATCTATTATATATATATATATTTTTTCTATCATGCTCACAGTTTGTCTAAAATCTCAACAATTGTGTAGGACGGTTACCATTCCATTTGATACTTGGTTCAAAATTTGGCTTAAATCGTCAATATACCAGCTGAAAACTCAAATGTTTTAGAGTCGTTCATGCTTGACGGTTTATCATTTAAGTAGATCTACTAATTTCTATAGTGGTATCTGGTGGTTTGTAAATTTTTGGGGTCTCACATCGTTGCTATTTTCTCTATTCGGGGTGATGGTTTATTTCTGTTGGGGATAGATTGTGACGTTTATTTTGTGCTGACACTCTCATAGCTGTTTTCTCCTTATTTCACTCATTTTAATAAGTTTACTTTTCACGGGGATCTCGTGGTCATAATACCTGTTCATTGCCTATTCCTAAGCTTACCCCTGCTACCCATTCCTTATAGAATGTCCGAAAGAAAAATGATTCGTATGATCTAGTTGCGATCATTCCTAAATTCCCCCTTTCTCTACTGTCGCATCTTCCCGAAGGTTATTTCAACTCGTTCCGGCCACATATTTCAGAAGCCGCCCCGAGTATACAACAGCGCCCTGCGTAGCGGTCCTGTGCATTATCACCAGAACCGACTGCGGACTGCCGAGGGGTCCACGAGGCACGACCCGCGAGCCCAACTAAGGGTTTTCACCCACTAGTTAGCCCGAGATCCGTCCCATGGACCTTCTATTTCAATACCGTATTATATAATAAATTAAATGGGTCGGACTATAGATATGAATATGATTAATTAACATGATAATTAAGCAACATAGAAGTGAACGAGACATTTAATAAAAAAAATTGTTACGATGTAAACATATAAAATTAAAAAAAAATTCACAAATAAGTTCCTTACTATAGCTGTTGCAAGATTTTCAAAATCGGTATAAGTGTTTGAAGTTCTAAAGTTCAATGTTTTTTAACGTTAAAAGTTATGAAATTCATCACTGTATTTATACTATTTGTATGCGTGTGTGCGACCAATAGGCGATTTTTCGCCATTTTAAGGGCTTTTTAATCATTTTATTACTTAAAAATCATTTTTATTATTTTTTGTATATTTTTCTTAATTTTTTGATATATACTTTATTTTATGTTTGAATTTTATTTTTATTATTATTTCCTGATAATATTATTTTTAGCCCTTTTTGTTTAATTTTCTGGTCGCCACTTCTGCCTATGTTTTTTCTAAACCTTATTTTGCAAGGTTTTGGCAGTTTATTTTATTTTTAATATGTTTCTTTCTGCAGCTGTCTTGCTTTTTTCCTGATTTTTATTAATTATTTGTTTTATTTAATTTCTGTTATCTTTTATTTTTTTTATTTATTATGTTATTTATTGATTTTTAATATCTTGGTGCGGTGCATGTTTATGTGCAGTGATTCCTTTCACAACTTTTTTACTTTTATTTTTGTTTAAATTGTGGCTCTGAGCCCAACAGCTTGAATTGCCTAACGATAAAAAAAGAATAAAATTAAAATTGGCTTAAATCGCCTAAAATGGTCAGAGAGGGTATTTTCATTCACAAATTTTTTTTAATCACACTATAGTCAGGGGGTATTTTTGAAAAAGACTAAAATAAATTGGCTTGAATTGCCTAACGATAAAAAAAAGCATAAAATTAAAATTGGCTCAAATCGCCTAAAATGGTCAGAGAGGGTATTTTCATTCACAAATTTTTTTTTAATCACACTATAGTCAGGGTGTATTTTTGAAAAAGACTAAAATAAATTGGCTTGAATTGCCTAACGATAAAAAAAGCATAAAATTAAAATTGGCTCAAATCGCCTAAGATGTGATATAGTCAGGGATGTTTTTAATTCGTAATAAAAACTAATGCAATATTTGGTCTCAATACTTTCTATAGGTAAATATTGACATAAAATAAAAATGGCTTGAAACGCCTACTGATAAAAAAAATTGACAGGGGTATTTTATAGGCTTGTTAAAAAAAAACAATTGAAATATTTGTTCACACAATTTTCATAGGCAAATTTAGGCTCTAGATAAAAATAATTTAAAATACCTAAAGTAAATTAAAGTACATTAGAATACATTAGAGTATATTAAAGTAAATTAAGGTAAATAAAAGGGTCTAAAGTAAATTAAGATACATTAGAGTAGCGTTTCCCAAAGTGGGTTCCGCGGAACCCTAGGGTTCCGCGACCTGATAGCAGGGGTTCCGCGAACTTTTTGTAAATATATTTCCAAAAAATCTTTATAAATAATTTTCGATTCCATTTGATATTGCCTCAAAAAACATATATCCATTCTATTTTATATGTCCCAATTCCATTTCATTCAGCATCATCAGTACAACAATCAAATGAATTTATTAATTTAATTTTTTGTATTATTGTTTTTTTGTTTTAATAAATACTATAATTTTCTATAATAATATATAGCTCATATTAATATTTAAAATTAAAATTCGAATATATTAGTATATAAGGGTTCCGTCAAAAATTTGAAATCAAAAAGGGTGCCGCGGTGAAAAAACTTTGGGAAACGCTGCATTAGAGTATATTAAAGTAAATTTAGATAAATTACAGTAAATTAAAGTACATTAGAATACATTTAAGTATATTAGAGTAAATTAAGGTTCCTCTAGTAAATTAAGATACATTAGAGTACATTAAGGTAAATTAAAGTAATTTAAAGGGTCGAAAGTCAATTTAAGTACATTGGGTACATTTAAGTAAATTATGGTTCATAAAGTAAATTAAGGTACATCAGAGTAATTTAAAGTACGTTAGAATAAATTTAAGTAAATTAAGGTTCTTAAAGTAATCTAAGGTGCCTAGAGTAAAGTATGGTAGGTTAGGTAAGAATTTTTTAAAATTAAATAGAGTCAACAGTTAAGTTACATAAGGGTAATTTTTAAAGCTGAAAATTTTAAAAGCAGTTATAGTAGGCAAATTACATAAGGTAAGAATTTTTTAAAAGTAAATAGAGGGTCAAAAGATAAATTACATAAGGTAAGAATTTTTAAAGTTAAAGAGTCGACAATATTGCATGATAAAATTCATTAAATAAAATTTTTAGTACAGTTTTATCGATCAATTTTTATACATATTTTTAAATGATAAAATTTTTAACATAATTTTACAATGGAATTTTTTATACATGATTTTTAAAGACAAATTTTTAGGATAATTTTACAATGAAATTTTTACACATGTTTTTAATTGAAAAATTTTTTAATGTAATCTTACAATCAAATTTTTAGTATAATTTTTACTATTACTTTTTATACATGTTGATAACGATCAAATTTTCAAAGAAATTTTTCAAAAACTTTTTTCAAAGAATTTTATTAAATTAAATTTTTGAGTTTCAGTGTTACATAGTATTGCCTAAGGTAGGTAGTAGTCATTCGCAAGAGCAACCCATCTCCTCCACTCTGCAGCAACCCATCCTTAATAAAAAAAAATAATAAAATAATAATAATAAATAATAATATTAATAAAATAATAATAATAATAATAATAATAATAATAATAATAATAATAATAATAATAATAATTATAATAATAATAATACTTTCAGAAAATATAAAAAGTTAAATTACTTGGTATCAACTTCTGAACACTGATAACCCATACACAGTGAATAATTCATTAATAACTGAACAACAATCACTAGGTACTGTATACAAATAACCGAGTACTGTACAGCTCTCTATATACATATTAGGCATTGAATAATTTACTTATTTATTAAAATGACATATTTAAATAATATTTACTCTTTCAACACAGATATTGAATCAACTCAACCCACTTAAAAAATAAAATTTTCTCTCAATCATTTCCCTTTAAAATACTTAGTTATTCACACACTCACAATATGTTATCAATAACTAGTTACTGAACATGTTACTGATATGACCAAAGTATTTATCTATTCAATGTATTGTTTACTATGCTCCTTTATTTGTTTGACTTTCTACTACATTCTTCCTACTTGTTATATTGTATCAGATACGCGCGCGTGTTTATTGTTTTTAATAACTATTCCTCCGCCCATAAGTGTCCATCAAAAAATATATATATATATATATATATTTAAATATAATTGACCGATGAAATCAACTCAATTGTTAATAATTTTTAATTGAAGTTTTAATTCATCCACTCTTATAGTACGTTCATTATCAGTGCATATTTTCATCTTTTAAGTATATTTGTTGATCAGTGAATAATTCAGACTCCATTTAAAGTATTTCCAATATTTAATTGATATTTCATCTCATCATTGAGAAATTTTACCGTCTAATTTATTATATGCAATTCTCGATTCACTGAATATTTTTTAGCTTCTATCAATATTTTACGTTATTCAATGATTGTTTTCCCTCTTCAATAAATATTTTTTCTCTCCAATGAATAATTTCTCTTAATGAATATTTTTCTCTTCAATGAATAATTTCTCACTTTAATTAATATTTTCTCATTTAATGAATATTTTTCCTCTTCGATGTATATTTTCTTCATTCAAAGTATATTACCCTTGTAAGGTTTTAATATATCAATTGATATTTCATCTATTTAGTAGATATCTTTAGCTATCCCACTTTTTCCAGTAATTTCAACGATTTTAGACACTTAATGTACTCTCCAACCAATATTACTTCTTCACTGGAAATTTTCTTTATAGAATATAATCTCTACTAATTAAAATTCCATTTGCTGACTTGTTATTGACTTGACATTTTCACTGAAAATTTAATTAACTTTTAATAAATTTAAATACACACTTAAATAGATTAGGTTGTAATCGACAAAAATAAAATAATTTTAGGCTATGTAAATTAATTAGAGATTTTAGGGAAATTTTATTATAATTTAAGTGATATCTAGTTTTACGAGGTATTTATTTTAGTAAATTTTAATCATCTATGTGAATTTTATGGTTTTCATTTGAATGTTAATGGATTTGGGGACTATTATGTTTTTGTAGAAAATATTGAAGAAATGAGGGTAAATCTATAATTTTAGAAGCACTTAATTTCTTGATAATTTAATAAACTTTACTTGATTTTAGGATTATTTTAAATAAAAGTTAAATTTATGATCAAAATGTTTATGAAACATCTATTTAAGATAATTATTTAAGAATTAGAATCAAATTGACTGATAGATTTTGAATAGTAAATGATATTTTAATTATAATTTTATGTTATATTTAAATAGTTGATTAAATCAGTTAATTTTTAAAAATATTTTAGTGAAACCTAAGATTTTAATTGATTTTACAGTGTAAAAAAGGAGATCAATAATTATTATCATTTTTCATTTATTGATTTCGTGGATATCAATCACAAAAGTAGTATATTGTAGAGATTTTTAAGAGGATGCTCAGTGTGGTTAACAATATACATATGAAAATCGTTGAATTATATCTATGGGTTGACTGGTAATTTTTATTGAATTTATACTTGATTTACTGATTAATTTTAATTATTTGAGCAACATGATATATATTTTATGATTTTACATTAATTTAGTGAAATTAAATTTATGTGGGAAACATAGACTTTATTCGATTTTAGTCATTTTTGATGAATTTTTTATTTGATTGAATTTGTTGCCAGAATCAAATTGTGGTGATTTTCGACGGACAATGTTGGGTATCGATAACAATTTTGTAATACTTTAAAGAAAATTTATTTTTATTGGTAAAATTAAGATTTTTATTTTAAGGAAATTTATTGGTTGAATACATATAGTAAATATGATCCAAATGATGAATTTTTAAAGATCTTATTCGGTTAAATATAGATTTCTAAAGAAATTTTACCTTGTAGGTTATTACCAAAAATATGTGTATTGTTGGTGCAGTGAATGAAAATGTGATTTCAAGGGAAATGATTGGTTAAGGGGAAATTTTGTGATATTTTAAGGGGAAATAATCTATTAAGAACAAGTTTGTTGTCGTTTTTAAGGGAGTTGAGTTGGTTGAATATCTGTGTTCAAAGAATAAATATTTTATAAATGGAGAATATAGAGGAGGAATTTATAATATTTTTAAAAGGTTTTGTTCAGATATATATCAATATCTGTGTAAATCTTTTGAGAGAGTGGAAATATTGTCATTTAAAAGAGAAATGATTGTTTAAGAAGAGAATTTATGATCTTTTAAGGGGAAATAATTGGTCACGAGATGGATTTCAAGAAATTTATTCTGTTGAATATCGATATGTTGGTGATTTTTATGAAAATAATGAATATAGCGGGGATTATTGTAATTTAAAGAGAAAAGATTGGTTGAGAGGTGAATTTATAATATTTTTAAGGGGATTTGATTGGTCAAGAGAGGAATTTTATTTTAAGATGATTTCAAGAGATTTATTCGGTTGAATATCAATATGTCGGTGATTTTTTATGAAAATAATGAATAAAACTGCGATTAATCTCATTTAAAGAGAAATGATTGGTTGAGAGTAAATTTTATTTTAGGGGAAAACAATTGGCTAAGAAGAGAATTTATGATTTTTTAATAGGAAATGATCGATTAAGAACAGGCTTGTTGATATTTTAAAGGGAAATGATTGGTTGACAGTAAATTTTATAATATTTTAAGGGGAAACGATAAGATAAGAGGGGAATTTATGATATTTTTATGGGGATTTATTCGTTTAAATATCTATGTTAAAGGATGGATACTTAGTGAAATCGATACATTTTCATTGGTTTAAGGGTTATCAAAATATATCAATAAGATTTTGGTTAATTTTAATGATATTATTGGAATCTGAATAAAATATACGATACGTGTTCGGTTCTAAGAAATAGTTTGATTCATGTAACTATTTGTATACAAGTAAGTATTTATTTGATTTTATTATAAATTTGTAATTTAATTTAATTAAAAACTAAATTAACTAGTATTTAAAAACTTTTAATTACTCATTACATATGTTGTTATTGACAATTTTCTGAATAATTTAAATATTTACGATTATTTCCAGGAATGAAGAGAAATTGTACGATTAAATACTATAAGAAGTCGATAATATACACTAATTTTTATTCAACAAGTACCTTGAATAAAATTTTAAAAAATGATCTAACAAATTTTTTCAATTATTTTACAACTTAGTTTATTTAACTTTTTAATTGATAAGTACTATTTTCTTTACAATTTGCTAGTATGTTGAAACTTTTTTAAATTTTTATTCAAAGTACTAACAAATTTTATTAAAGATCTATCAAAACTTGACAAAAATTATAAAACTTTGGTAATTTTAATATGTATTACTCAATAACAACTATTTTCTTACCAATTTGCCGAAGGTCTTATTTTAAAATTTCAAAGTACTAACATTATTTACAAATTAATCAGTTTTATTTAACATCTTAAAATATTTAAATTTAATCAAATTCTATTCAAATGCTAATCATAATTTAAGGATAAGTCTTATTTTTACAAAATCAAATATTTTACAAAAATTAAACATACATATTTGGATTTTTAGTAGATTTTATCGGTATCTATCAGTACACAAGTACCTGTTCCATGTGGTTTTTTAAGCTTTGTTAGAAATTCAACTTATTTAGTGGTTGGTCGATAACCATTTAATTTTTAGTAATGTGGTAGATGATAATTATTTTATCTATTAACTTTATTTAATGTTTAGAAACTTAAAATCTAATAATTTACAATAAATATATGAAAATTTATTTCAAGTACAGTGAAAGTAATGTATGTTTTGTGAAATTAATTTAAAAATATTTTTCTAATCAAGTTTATACTTACTAATTAATTTGTCATTCAGTAAACAACAACAGTGTGAGTGAAAAGAAAATCTATAAAAATAAATTTAAGTAATTTTTTTGAGCTGTTAGCAATTAATTTATTTAGGGCATGTGAAAAATAAATGAAAAGGTTGACATTCATCTTTGAAAATAACTTTTAATAAATGTTCATTGTTGGACGCAATTAAAAATATTACAAAAATGGTAGAAAAATTTCAAAGTTTTTTAACTAAGTTTTACAAAATAATTTCAATAAATCACATACAAGACTGTAAAGAAATAAATTTTTATTCAGAGAAAATACAACAATTGATTGAGCTTCAATGATTAATAGTTTCTTGATAGCAATCAGGTAACTAAACAACAAAACAATTTGGAGACATCAATGATCGATAAAAGAGTCAAGAAGTTAATAAAATTTCAACTTGTATTTCTTTTGTTCAACCCTTTATGTGATTTATTTCAAAATTAGTTGGTCAGTAACCTATCATTAATATTTGTTGGTTCAGTAATTAGTTTTTGATATTGATTTGTTCGGTAACTAGTTATTGATAACATATTGTGAGTGTGTGAATAACCAAGTATTTTAAAGGGAAATGATTGAGAGAAAATTTTATTTTTAAATGAGTTAAGTTGGTTGAATATCGGTGTTCAAAGAGTAAATATTATTTAAATATGTCATTTTAATGAATAAGTAAATTATTGAATACCTAGTATGTATAGAGAGTTGTACAGTACTCAGTTATTTGTACACAGTACCTAGTGATTGTTGTTCAGTTATTAATGAATTATTCACTGTGTATGGGTTATCAGTATTCAGAAGTTGATACCAAGTAAATATAACAATGGATTTGGTTTCAATGAATTTGATTAATTATCGCCTGATAACGACAAGGTAACTAAGCAACCAAAAATTTTACCAATTTGGACACATCAATGATCGATAAAATAGTGAAAAAGTTAATAAAGTTTCAACTTGTATTTCTTTTTGTTAACCTTTTATGTGATTTATTTCAAAATTAGTTGGTCAGTAACCCATCATTAATATTTATTGGTTCAGTAATTAGTTTTTGATATTGATTTGTTCGGTAACTAGTTATTGATAACATATTGTGAGTGTGTGAATAACTAAGTATTTTAAAGGGAAATGATTGAGAGAAAATTTTATTTTTTAAGTGGGTTGAGTTGATTCAATATCTGTGTTGAAAGAGTAAATATTATTTAAATATGTCATTTTAATAAATAAGTAAATTATTCATTGCCTAATATGTATATAGAGAGCTGTACAGTACTCGGTTATTTGTATACAGTACCTAGTGATTGTTGTTCAGTTATTAATGAATTATTCACTGTGTATGGGTTATCAGTGTTCAGAAGTTGATACCAAGTAAGTTAACTTTTTATATTTTCTGAAAGTATTATTATTATTATTATAATTATTATTATTATTATTATTATTATTATTATTATTATTATTATTATTATTATTATTATTATTATTATTATTATTTTATTAATATTATTATTTATTATTATTATTTTATTATTTTTTTTATTAAGGATGGGTTGCTGCAGAGTGGAGGAGATGGGTTGCTCTTGCGAATGACTACTACCTACCTTAGGCAATACTATGTAACACTGAAACTCAAAAATTTAATTTAATAAAATTCTTTGAAAAAAGTTTTTGAAAAATTTCTTTGAAAATTTGATCGTTATCAACATGTATAAAAAAGTAATAGTAAAAATTATACTAAAAATTTGATTGTAAGATTACATTAAAAAATTTTTCAATTAAAAACATGTGTAAAAATTTCATTGTAAAATTATCCTAAAAATTTGTCTTTAAAAATCATGTATAAAAAATTCCATTGTAAAATTATGTTAAAAATTTTATCATTTAAAAATATGTATAAAAATTGATCGATAAAACTGTACTAAAAATTTTATTTAATAAATTTTATCATGCAATATTGTCGACTCTTTAACTTTAAAAATTCTTACCTTATGTAATTTATCTTTTGACCCTCTATTTACTTTTAAAAAATTCTTACCTTATGTAATTTGCCTACTATAACTGCTTTTAAAATTTTCAGCTTTAAAAATTACCCTTATGTAACTTAACTGTTGACTCTATTTAATTTTTAAAAATTCTTACCTAACCTACCATACTTTACTCTAGGCACCTTAGATTACTTTAAGAACCTTAATTTACTTAAATTTATTCTAACGTACTTTAAATTACTCTGATGTACCTTAATTTACTTTATGAACCATAATTTACTTAAATGTACCCCAATGTACTTAAATTGACTTTCGACCCTTTAAATTACTTTAATTTACCTTAATGTACTCTAATGTATCTTAATTTACTAGAGGAACCTTAATTTACTCTAATATACTTAAATGTATTCTAATGTACTTTAATTTACTGTAATTTATCTAAATTTACTTTAATATACTCTAATGTATCTTAATTTACTTTAGACCCTTTAATTTACCTTAATTTACTTTAATATACTCTAATGTATTCTAATGTACTTTAATTTACTTTAGGTATTTTAAATTATTTTTATCTAGAGCCTAAATTTGCCTATGAAAATTGTGTGAACAAATATTTCAATTGTTTTTTTTAACAAGCCTATAAAATACCCCTGTCAATTTTTTTTTATCAGTAGGCGTTTCAAGCCATTTTTATTTTATGTCAATATTTACCTATAGAAAGTATTGAGACCAAATATTGCATTAGTTTTTATTACGAATTAAAAACATCCCTGACTATATCACATCTTAGGCGATTTGAGCCAATTTTAATTTTATGCTTTTTTTATCGTTAGGCAATTCAAGCCAATTTATTTTAGTCTTTTTCAAAAATACCCCCTGACTATAGTGTGATTAAAAAAAAATTTGTGAATGAAAATACCCTCTCTGACCATTTTAGGCGATTTGAGCCAATTTTAATTTTATGCTTTTTTTATCGTTAGGCAATTCAAGCCAATTTATTTTAGTCTTTTTCAAAAATACCCCCTGACTATAGTGTGATTAAAAAAAATTTGTGAATGAAAATACCCTCTTTGACCATTTTAGGTGATTTAAGCCAATTTTAATTTTATTCTTTTTTTATCGTTAGGCAATTCAAGCCAATTTATTTTAGTCTTTTTCAAAAATACCCCCTGACTATAGTGTGATTAAAAAAAAATTTATTCAAAAAAATATTTCAATTTTATTTCAAAAATTCGCCAAAATTTGAATTTAAAAAAATGTTCCAAAAATTTGAATTCAAAAAAAAAATCGCGCCAAAAACTCGAAAAAAAAATACACACAAAATTAATTAAGTTGATTACATCATTATGTAATCAAGATAATCCGAAATTTAATCTGCGATAATCCCCCCCCTCCCCCTATGTTTTTTTTATGTTCCCGTGTGCTTCTAACTACCTACTGTTTGTTAAAAAATTATTATAACAAATAAAAATTTGGGAAAATAAAATAATTAATTAAAAATAATCAAAAAATTAAAATAAATATTTTCCGGGGGAAATGGGTATGTGCCGATGCCAACTAACGAGACCAGTACGAAAATAATAATATAAAATTAATTTGGGACCCCTAGAAAAAGTTATTAAGAAAATACAAATTAATTAATTAATTAAAATGATGAAAACAAATAAATTAAATTATTGAGAAATTCTCCGATTTGGATAAATTTAATTACGAAGGGAAATAATTATTTCCTAATGTGATTTATTTCGCAGTCTTCTCCCGGGGAACGACCGAAGCGGCTAAAAGATGAAAGTAAATTGTTTAACTAGTTCCCAGGAGACCAATGTAAATTGCCGTAAATAAGATTAGTTGTTTGAGGAGAGATTCCTTATATAAGGGAGTCTTAAATCAACAACAGAGACAAAAGTAATTTCGAAAATTTGCGAGTAACAGAAAAGTTAAAAAGATTCGTGAGATTGAAAAAGAACTAGTCAGACTTGTCAAGGATATTTTAGAAGTTAATTGAAAAGGCGGCTTCCCATGGGGATTCTTGCCATTATTGTAAAAGTAACATTCGAATTGTTGTGAAATTATTGGTATCGAATAAAAGTTTTCCGGTGTTGAGTTATTCAAGTATCATTTCAAGAGCACATGGAGTCAGAGCAAACAGTTCTACCGAACAAAATAAAATTATAACTCAACCGTAATAAAGAAAGTAATAAGACCGTTTGAAGGGTTATGTCTTTAATCAATAAAAAAATGATTTAGAATACCATTCATTATCAACAACTCAACCAATTTATCAACACTTTTTACTAAATTGGTAAAAGTAGATGATAAAGAACATGAACGATAAATCAATCCCTTCACCATATTTCTTTTATACTTAAATTCACAAAAGCTTTCTGGATTGTTTGTAATTTTAAAGTAAGTTAAGAAATCTAATTGTGATCTTGAATATAAATTGAACGAGTAAATTTCAATTTTGTAAAGATGTTTTTTGAAAATAATACTTCACTGTGTTGGTCTTGTTATTTTTATTGTAAATATGCGAATCTGTTTATCATCATATTGTTTACTGAAGTTGTTTATAAATCAAGCATATATGGTTTAATAAAAATTCTGTGATTTTTAATTTTTTATTAAAATTCATCAGATTAGCTAAAAGTTTTAAAATTATTTTAAAATTTCACATTTTTCTTTTTTTTAACTAAAATTGTTAGATGTCATTAAAACGTCTTCATCTATTTCACAATCAGAAGTCATTAACCAAGTATTTATTTTATTCAAAACTGATTTCTCTCGTGATATTTAAGATAAAAGTTAAGAGCGAGCAATTTATATTCATTTAATTTAATTTTAATGTTTAAATAATTAACTTTAAACAACTTCGAAATTTTAAATTTTAAACACTAATTTTACCATTTTAATTTTAACTAATTTAGAATCTACACTTTCTATCTTATTAAAAAATTTGAAATAAAAAGATCCGAAATAGTGTCATTTATTAGTGAATGTAAAACTTATTTTCAATTATGCAACTTGGTACAACAAGGCTATTTAGATTTACTAATCAAAAACTCCTGTATCCAAAAGCAGGTCTAAACTATTTCTACTTCTATCCATTATCTGTATTTTCTTCTTAATTAATTAAAATAAGTTAAAAAACTGAAATGTCAGATTGAAGCTTGTCGGGTTATTGCAGTTATATGAAAGTATGGCTTTTGCGAACATAAAGTGAATTAAAACATTAGTCACTTTGAGTTGAACAAAAAGCAGTTAAGAAAATTTTAAGTATATTCAAAACTTTGACAAAACGAGATAGATTCAAAATTTTCATCAAATAAACAAATTATTCTACTTTATCCTGTAATGTTAATTAGTAAAAATATATAACAATATAAAAGAGCTGACATTTTAACTGTTTAAAATATTTATTTGAAACAAGTATTAATATCGATAAATTTAAACAAAATATCACATAATCGAGTTCAGTGCAATTAAAACAAATTGATAAAGTAACAAAATCACGTCTAACATGTATAAAAGAGATATAATTTCATTTATATTGGCACTAGAGGTAAAAAGGAAAATATAAAAATTATGTAAATTTTATTTGGATGATCGAATTGAAAGTCGTTTCAAGAAAGAATTAATATTACAGAATTGATTGTCCTGATCAACTACTGATCCGTCTAATGCAGAAATTAGTTCAGTAGTGTTGAAATTCAATCCTAATTTTTGATTCAAAACTGTTGAAAGTTCAAATAATTCTTTTGTCGGAAGAATTCCTATACAAAAATTTTATCAAAACTATTTTTTGTGATCATCTAACCTTTTCTATTGACGTCTTTGATGTAAATCAGGTCTACGAATTTAAGAAATTTGTTAAACCAAGGCTCTTCGTGTGCTGTTTCTTTTAAAGTGCTCGTATTCTGCGAGTAATTGTCCGCCTGAATTTACAAATTAAATAAAAATGAGATTGAAAATAAAATTATAAATCAAATTAAAAAAAGATGAGGCTTAAAAATGTTTAAAATTGATCAATTAAAAGTTTTATATAAATATTTTACGTAAAACGCCACATTAACAACTATTACTAAATAATAAATTCCCAGCGATTTTCTGAAATATTTTCTCACCTTTAAAACAAATTTTCCTTTATACATTTCGCTGATTGTTTTGTTCTAATCATTCTAAAATTTGATAATTTAACTATTTTGGTTGCCAAAGCTAGTGTAGAATAACGTCAACAATAACGTCCAGTCCAGAGTTGTAAGAAAATTACGTTCAACAGAGTTGAAAAATATTATAAGTCAGTTCATTCAAACAAATAAAGGTTTGTGAAATTGTTAACCAAAATAAACACTCTAGAAAAGACAATTAATGCTTTATTCGGAAAACCCTATTTAGCAACCATTTTAATTCCAGATCATTTGTTTTCACTATAAAAAGATGTACATAAAGGCAATGTTTTAAAATTTAAAAAAAGTTAAATGTATAGCTTCTCTCTTGTTTAAACGGTTTAAAAATTATTCATTTTAGTCAATATTAAAGTCAATATTATACCCTACCAGACGAGTATGGTATAGCGAGGTCTATTAAGTTTGATTAAAGTGTATTTATGGCTACAGATCAAGGAGATTCGAATTAAAAACTCAATATTTACAGAAAATGAATATTATAAGGAACGAGAAGTAGAGGATAGCAATCAATGAGCTGAAGGTAAAGAAAACTTTAATCAACAATTAAATTTTAATAAAGTCCTACGCAGAAACGGATACCACAATTCAAAACTAAAAACACCTATGGACAGAACACAAAAAAAGAAATACTTTTATCTAAACATTCTATTTATCAGTGAGACGCTCGGCTTCAATATCCGGAAAAAGCTCAATCGCACTGGCCTTCCAATTCGTATATCACACAAGTCCTGAACACTAAGGCAAGCACTGGCAAGCAACACAAAAATAGAGAACATTTGCACAATGGAAAATTGTCAAACACCAAAGAAAATATGCTTGAGAAAAAACGTCGCCTATTGCATCAAATGCAATACATGCAAAGAAATATACATGGAAAGCACACTTTGGAACTTACATTAAAGAACACCTAGACCCTGCAGAAATCCTCGGTATACAAGCATCTCCAACAATAACAACCAAGGAAAGAAAGAAAAAGTATTTCAATCAAAATCTTAGTCGGAGATAATCTCAGATTCAAAGAGGTAATTCTTATCTTAGATAAGCATCCATCAATAAACTCTAAAGAAGAAATTAGTGAAATAGCCAATCTGATCTGTTGTTGACTCTGATACTTTGATATAAAAATTAAAACAATTTTGAAACAAAAGAAGGAAAACTTTTAGGAATGAAAATCAGAGCAGAATAGTATTTATGTCTTGAAGTTGTTTGTGGACTGTGGTTTGGGAGCTTTTCTTTTTTCTTTTTTGAGAGGAAAGCTTTTTGTTCACTTTTCATATACTTTTAAAAACTCAGGAACAGATTATTAATTTGCTCTGAATTCTATATAAAAATTTTTTAGTTTTATTTCAATATTAAAATTTGTAGATAAAAAAGATTTTAAGAAAGAAAAACAATTTTTAACCTTCACTCTATGCATTGGGGTCTAATAAACCCCAGTAAATTTAAAAAGTGTTTCAAAAAAAAATGACCCAAGAAACCCGCCAACTCGGATTGCCTCAACTAATATCTTTTAGACACAATACAAAAAATACCTAATCGAAAACCATTGTATATATTTGTTACGACAGTTTCAAATAAAGTAAACGCATTTCGGTGGTATTGGGTCCAGTTGACCTCATATATTTTTCTAAGCATTTTGTAAGTAACACTAGATTTTTAGCTGATACTTTTGAAATTACTTATAATCTTGCATAATTTTTACAGTTAATTCTCGGATTTTTTTATGTTGTTCATATTATTAGAACAATATACTTTAGTTTTGGTCTAAAATTCAGAAAGTGTACACGTAAAATTAGAAACAAAATTAGTGAATTATTTTTTTACTTTCAATATACAATGAATTTTTTTGTGGCAAATATATTAGTATTTTAGTTTTCAATTATTTAATATTTTTATAAAAATAAATAATTTTTAATTGTTTGATGTTTGGTCTGTTAACGAAAGATATTTTTTTAAAATTATATATATATATATATATATATATATATATATATATATCTTTTAGTTTCTGATGACACAAAAACGACAAAATAGCCTGAATATTCGTGACATCTTTGAAAATATTTCAACGTCAGATCAAGAAGTAGGAATTGATAATTTTGACTCTGAATTTTCTGATTTTGATATTGATGACAAAGTGGAGCAGTTAGACTTATATGGTAATAATTATAATTCCGGTGAAGAAAATATAGAAGCTGCTGGAGAACAAGAAATAGAAGAAGCCTAACCTCACACTGGTAATCTATGTTCCGAAGGCGAGCAAGAATGCCCTCTTACTATCTACTTTACACAACGATAATAGTGTTGACCTGGTTACAGATTCGCCAGAAAAACAAGACGACGAAATAATAGCATCTCATACTAAGTGTTATATTTTATTTTTATGTATTAAATCTGAATTATATTTTGTTTATTACATTTATTAAAGCTTAATTATCTTACGTTATAAATATGTTATTATAATTAATAAAAATTTAAATAAATTCTAAAATTTTGTTAGTTTTCCTTACAAAATATATCAAAATGTATATGGGGTTCAACTGATCCTTATGTACGAACGGCAGAAAATTTTCAATGCACAGAGTAAAGGTTAAAGAAAATAAGTTATTCATACTTTTAATATGACTGTAAATTGTTAATATCCATTCAAAGATTTTAAAAAGTGTTTTTATTAAAGAAATAGAGATTTGTTTTTCCAGTAACTTCACAACAGTGTGCTTATTCTTCATTAATGTGTCAGAAATGGATATTAGATATGGTCATTTGCAATTATCAGTAAAATGGAAACGCCTACTGACTTATCTTTAGAGAAATAGCTATTCTTGATTCTAGATAAAGATTTTAATTAAAAAAGGTTTTTTATGCTTGCAGTGTAAGACTTTGTGTTTCGAGAAAAAGCTAAAACGATTTACTGTTAAAAACTCAATAAACTGAATAAGACATTGTGAAAAAAGCGTTAGTCTTTAGTCAAAATAAAACTCCTTCCCCAAGATATAACTAATACTTTAATTATTTTACATTTAATTGGAAAAACCAATATTCTAAAAAATAATAAATTCAATTGGTATTGAAGAATGCAGTAATTGGTTTTTATACCCGAATACACTATTCGGAATATATTAATATTATTATAGGGTTATGTACGGTTATTTAGTAGTATAGTCTGGCTTGTCGACCTCACATTATAAATCAATGAAGAACAACTGAACACAGTAAATCTATTTGAGCAGAATACACTAATTATCACACAATTAGTTCAAAAATCTGCACTTTACTATCTAAACGATAAGGCAGGTAATTTATAAATAAAATGAAAATGTGGCAAATAATATAAAAAAGTAAATATTAGTTAAAAATCATAATTTAGTAAATTCATATTTTGAAAAAATCATTTTGTAAAACATTATGAATTGGTTTGCACACCCACTTGTGTTATAGATTTTATACGTTATTCCATAAAACTAGGTGAATATCACTAACTCAAAACTTTAGTAATACGTACACCCGGTTTCGTTCTATTGACTTTTGAAGTTTTTGTTGAACTGTCACACAGTACAAGACAATGAGATTTATTTGTTATTTGATCATATTATCTCAAAACTTTTACTTTAAATTCTTTTATCGTGTTAACCTTCCTAAGACTGGCTCAAATTTCTTACACGGGAAGACCACTTGGAGTAAATTTGTACCTCATTATTTTTTAACTGTGCTATTGCTAGTTAAATTTTTTAATTAATTTTAATGTTGAAAAATAAAATATATTCTATTGAATAGAAATATATTATAGAAACAAGTGTTTACAAAATGGACATTACTTATATTCTTATATATAGTAACATATTACTTATCACAAGTTTTACATATTATAATGCTAGTGGAATGTTCTGTGAAAACAAGTCGGCCGCATGTGCAAATAACGCGGAGCATATGATAGCACGAATAACCACTTGAAGTAAATATGTACCGAAAGTAGATTCTTTACAAAAAATGCGAACATGATTCTTTTTTGTGATGAAATTAATGGAAAATTAAATGATCACACTTGGAATAACTAAATGCGACTACGTTAGGTTCTAAATTTAACAGAGATTTTCTAAAAAATATGATGCAATTGGTTCTCTACACATTCTGGCCACAATTTACGCCAACATCCGTTTATGCTTTTTGTTTTTACTTCACCTTAAGATAATGCAATAAATTTAATTCCATCTAATATAGTGACATTTTTCCAAAAGATTTTCATAGTAATATTATCAATTCCTTTAGTGGCTGCGAAGAGTTCCTTAAAGGTTCGCCAAAGATAATACGATTTAAAATTAGATATAGCCATTGATCCATAGGTTGTATTAATGCAGTTGTGTTTGGTGGTAAATAAACAAATTTAATATTCTCTGAAAGTTCATCTAAATCCTTTGGGTGACTTTCTGAATTATCAAATACAATTGTAATTATAAACTCCAACTTTAGTTTATCGCAATGTGATCTCAACTCTGAAATGGCACAAGAGGACACACAATCACGAAACAAATTAGCAGTCATCCAGGCGTTTTTATTCCACCGATAATATACAGGAAGATTTCTCTTTTGTGTACCTTTTAAAGCTCTGGGATTTTCAGAAGCATAAATTAAAATTGGTTTAAATTTATAATCACCAGCAGCATTTCCACCTAATAGAAGTGTTAGTCGCTCTTTGCCAGCTTTAAATCCTTGTGCATTTTTTTCCATTTTGAAATTTATGTTTTGGTAGGCAGGCGTTTCCAAAATAAGCCTGTTTTATCTAAATTAAAAATTTATTTCGCGCAGTTTTCTCCATTTCGAATTATATATTTTAATCTTTCTGGAAAAACTGCTGCTGCAACAGTATCTCCCCTTGCAGCTTCTCCTTTAAGTCTTAAATTATGCAAATTTGCTCTGATTTTGAATCGAATAAACCAACCATTGCTAGCTTCAAAACTCGTATCCTCACTTGTGCTTGGTTCTGGTAACCTTAGATTGTCATAGATCGGTTTTGCTTTTGCTTTGATAATTATTTTACTTAGAGGCATCCTAGAGTAATTTTGTTCTTGTATCCACAATGTTAGAAGTGATTCCATTTTGATCATTATGGCGGATCTATTACGTGTACATTGTTGAGATAACATTGCTGTAGCATTTTTAGCACTTTCTTTTATTTTTGAAGCATCCCATTTCCAAATACTTTTAACGGTTGTTACTGGTAAAGTAAGAGCCTTAGCAATATCTACTGCCTTATGTCCACGATCAAAGCGCTTAAGTATGTCAAGTTTTATTTCTAGTGTTAAAACCTTTCTTGAATATTTACGTTTACTGTTCATATTAACGATACAATTACTACAAAAATTTTAATTTCTTAATTGAAAATAAATAAATAAATTTAAAATCGATAAATATCTTTTAATTTAAGTTTACTCTCATAAGATTATTCACAGAAAATGAAAGAAAACATCTAGAATATACCGTTTTTTAATATGTTTTTAAAGACAAAATTAAAAAAAACATATAACAACGCGTAACTAGAAATCGACGCAAAGCGGGCATTTTGTTTTAAATAACCGACGCAAGAGCGAAAAGACGCATAACGAATAGACGCATAGCGGGGCCCTGGTGTATTAACTTTTAATAAAACATTTTGAAATTGAAAATGATTTTTTTATTTTCTGAAATTTCCTCATTCATTTAATAATTGCTTTGCAGCAAGGGCGTATTTTATTATTTACTTGTCTGATATTTTTTTCTGTTTAATAAATTGATATATTATTTGGAAAATGAAGATAGAAATATCGAAAATTTATTTCAATATACATAATATATAAATTAAGTACCGAGATTCGTCCAGTATTGTAATTTATATTGTTTGTATTGACATAGGTTTGAGGAGCTGGTGTATGTTGTTGACTGAAACTAACAAGAAATAGGTTTTGAAAATTATTTCCAGTAAAAAAGTTGTTTATTTTACTCATGTTTGTTTATATGTTTTATATTCGGTATTCGAAAATCGTAGTTGCTTCCTCTCATTTCATGGTGGATATCAGGTGATTCAGAGTGAGGCCAGCTTGATGCAGGGGTAGGAATTTGCTTCACATAATCTAATGGCATTTTGCTGTTTGGTATTTGAAGGCCGGTATTAATCGGCTGCACTTTTTCAAGTAAATCAACAAAACTCTGCCAGCTTCAAGAGAGATTAATAATACGTCATTTCAATCAAGAAAAAATATACTTAAATTGGCCTCCTCCCATGTACTTGCTCCTTTGCAATAAATTTTCAAATGTAGATTTTTTTAGATTTAAATTTTCGGAAAAACAAATGTCTTCAAGCTTTTCACAAATTTAATTAATTTAAACTTTAAAATTAAATTAACTTGTTTTGCTGACAAAGTTCCTCTATGAAAAGAATCGTTTCTTTGACAGGATAACCTTATTCTTTGAATAGGAATAATATAAAAACCAACGTCATCATTTATTTTCCTAATAAGTTCAGTTTCATCAATTGGAATTAATGAGTCCCGCCTAAAATAAAATGCATTAAATTACTTTAAATATACTCAACTTTTATTCTTAAGAATTTGAAAACAAATTTTTAAAAACCATAAATTATAAGCTAGGAATGTCTTGGAATGTACAGTTCATTACCAAATTCAATTAGTCATAAGCAGAAAAATGCATATACAGTCCGATAAATACATACATGTTTACTAGTGGCATGTAGTTAGAAACACAGGTAAAACACAAAACACATCGATTTTAACAATATATTTTAAAATAAAAAATTAATAAATACAAATTGTTTGCTTATAGAAAATTCTGGAGACCTCAGAGAATGCCATAAATGCTCCTTATATCCGGTTATATTTAAAAATCAAATAAATTCATTTCCAGTTGAGGGATAATATAAAAAAATGAAATTTTCTTAGGTTTACAAAAAATATTTACATAAAACTGCGTTTTAAGAATCAGAATGAAACAATTAGTAAATATTATAAACACTCACATTCTTTCAGTTGACCGGAGGTCAGTGCAATCTTCATCGTGGAAATAAAGAGGATGTTCGACAGTCTCGCGATGACTTTCTCTCAAGGGTGACTGATTTCTAGCTGGTGACCTGAAAATATTTTAAAAATAATTCAAATTTTTGTTAATATTTATGTTGATGCACAATTTTATTTACAAGTTGTTATTCAATAATTCACTTATAAGTAAATTTGTAAATAAGTAAATAAGTAAAAATTAAATAAAAATAATTTTAAGTCAACCAAAAATTATTATTATTACTATTTACTAAATTTTTGTGTATTAATTACGATTTTGACTTTGCTTCGAAAAGTGTCACACACAAAAGATTTTTTGATATTTTGTCTGTAGAATTTGAAAAATAAAATTATTAATTTTTTTATGAAATTTATTTTAAATACTCATAATTTATTAAAAATTTTAATAACTTTTAATATTAATTTAAAATAAATAAATAACGAGCAATTATAACTCAAATTCACAAAATATTAAGAAAAGTACAAAAAATGGATCTTGACTTATGGTTATTTTAGTTTCCTCCTTTACTTTCATGCTAAGTTTCTTCTATTTTTGACACACAATACAGTTTTAAATTGCTGATTTCCCTTCTTTTATTAAATCTTCCATGTCAAGATTTGTTAGATATACTTTTTTTACTTTCTGCACTCCTTCATGTCGTAAAAAATTGTGTGTTTCTTCAATCCTATCTCATCTTTCCGAATTTGGTATCCATAGTTTGTTCATATTTGTATATATCGTATTCTATTTTAAGATAAATCTTCCGTTTCTGCATTTTTCTATCTCATTCTCTATTTTTTTATCAAATTTTAGATTTCAACACTTACACCTCACATATATAAATATTTGAGCATTTTTTGGATAATGTTTAAAATGGAAATACTCAGAATAATGCTGCTATATACACCATGCAACATAAAGTAAATAAGTGCACCCAGCCTCTGGAATAATTGCGTTTTGGAAGGGATTATTGAGCACTATTTTATATTTCATTGACAATTTTGGGATTAATATCTTTTACCATAGTAAATATCAAATTTAACTCCTCAAATTTTTATTATTTTTCTGTAATTTAAATTTTAATCAACAGAAACATACAAATTTCTTTTAAAAAATAAATTTAATAACCACAGTACTCATAAATTATAATTACTATAATTTATTTTAAATTATAATTTCTTGATAAAAAATATTATTATACATGATGTGCACATTTTTGTTGTAAAATTTTATTGTTATTTGTTGTGAAAAAGTATCAATATTAATAGAATTTATAAATATTTATAATTTAAATTAATTATAAAACTAACAGACTGATTCAACGCTTTCATCGATCTTTGAAAACGTCTATTAGATGTATTTCGATTACATCAAATTGTACAGATAAACTACTAATTATTATGTTAGGATAGTGCAATATGATACACTCAGCTACAGGTACTTCACACGCTCAATTAACTTTGGAACCGGAAACACTTTCCCGGTTGAATTTCTCGTCAACAACACCGAATTTTCATTAGAACTCTTAGACGCAGTCATGCCACATTTGCAAATCCGTATGGTTGTTGCTATAGGTATATTTTATTATATTATGTTGTACAGTAAGCCCTCTAATAACACGGCACTTGAATAACACGAAGTTTCGGATAACACGGTAAAAAATTGCGACAACCCTGCAATAACACTTTGTGATAACCCTTGAATAATACTGTAATTTTTTTGGGAAATTCCCAAACAACATAGATAACAATGTATTATTAGCAAATTGTATTGATGTATTTAGATATTTAAATTTACTGATTATCGTACATTTTACGGAGAAGAGCCTTCAACACAAATTTGAAAATATTGCTAGCTCCATACGAAAAACTTTTAAATGCATCACAAAACAATCAATCGTCATTTTCCAACTTTTATTTTATTCAAAAAAAAGAATACGACTTTTGGATGATGACAGCGATTAATAATACTAAACGAAACGTTGCGTTTATAATTTAATAAATAATTTATTCGTTTATAGTTAATGTTAATTGTTATTAATTGTTATTTTCAATTGTAAATGAATTGTTATTTTTATGTTATTTTTGTGATACAGTAACATATAGAAATGTGTAATAAAACTTCTGCTGATTTCCAACCTTTGTATTTTAATTATTCCTAATTTCAAATAACACGGTTAGTGCCGAAAGAGACGGTTTTAAATAAGACGGCACCGATTAACCGTGTTATTCGAGGACTTACTTATTGATTGTTGAAATATGTTAGAATCCAAACGAGTATGTGGTAAAAAAGGGTTTCGGGTCGGTCTGGGGTGATTGCTGTGTTATTAATTCCTGACGAAAAAAATAAAAATCTTTAAAAATAAATCATGATACAAAAATTTATTAAATTCAACTTACAAAATAAAATCAGTTCAATAAAATCATCATAAATTTATTCGGATTTTCTCTTCAATTTTCTTTCTAGTAGGTTTTATTTATTCTTTTATTGTTGACATAGGTTTATTCGGATTTTCTCTTCCATTTTCTTTCTAGTAGGTTTTATTTATTCTTTTATTGTTGACATAGGTTTATTCGGATTTTCTCTTCAATTTTCTTTCTAGTAGGTTTATTTATTCTTTTATTGTTGACATAGGTTTATTCGGATTTTCTCTTCAATTTCTTAATTTCCCTGTTTAATAATTTTATTTTCGTTTTAAATTTTTAATATCGATTTTTTAATCTATTTCTTCTTTTGCTATAGTAAGTCGCTAGCTTACTTTTACTTTGTTTAAAGATAAAAATAAAAATATAAAATTAAATAAATAAGGGAGGCAGGTGATTTGAACACAAACCAAACACACAATTGAAAAATATAATAAATAAATTTAACCATTACAGATATTATCCAATGACACATATCACATGAAACATAGATACATAGAACCGTACAGAAAATATTTTCAATCGAAGACAACAACACTATTACTTTTTTTAGAGAAAATAAGCAGGTTTTATAAATATCGAAAATGTAAAAAATTGCCCACGGTTTTGATGATGATAATACAAACTTAAATGAGTCGATAAAGTGAAAAGAACTAGACAAAGATGCACATAAGGAACACACATATATCTTTCAAAAACATCACGTTCTTCAATCAAAGATAACAATCTAGAATAGAAGAAACACATATCCTTTTTAGGATGGTTCGAAGTCCAACCTACATACTTTTCAGGTAATAATCTATGTTTATTGCTCGGCACATTTTAGTTTTAAAAAATTATAGTAAAATTGTAAAAGTATCAATCTAATTCGAATTTATAAATATTTTTAATTTCAATTTAATACAAAGTAAATTGAATTAAAATTAAAATTCTGAAGCTAAAACTAAATTCAACCAAAATGAACAAGTTGACGAATCCAATTCAAAATATGCTTAATGAAACTTTCGCCGAATTTGAACAAATAAAACAAGCTGCAGAAGCAGAAATTGTAGTTCATTCAAAAGATTTTATGAATAAATTTATAAACGAAATTTTTTGTTTATTACATTTTACTGTTCTAGAAATGTTGTTAATAATGCTTTTATTTATTTTTTTATATTTTAATTATATATTTTGCGATATATTTTTAATATTTTTGACATGTGTTTAAATAAAAAATTATTAATTATTTTATTCCATAATAATAAGTTTTCAGTTCCTAATTTTTAATTAATATTTTAAATAATCAAATATACAATTAATTTGATAAAAAATATTTCATATTTTAAAATTATTTTCATTAAAATAAATGAAAAAAATACTTCCCTAAATGTGAATTTTTTTAAAAATTAATTGACTTCTACATGATTTGACTCCATTAATTTCAACAGGATCAATTGCGTTGAAATTCTACAGATGCCTTTTAGTGTAAATAATAGAACTCCATTAGTATAATCAATATTTCATCAAAAATGTTTAATTCTTACTGCCAGTTTTGAAATAAAATGTTATTATTAAAATATTAATTCAAAAGATAAATTTAAAATTTAATTTATTGATTTTTTGGTACAAGAAATTTTGGAAAAAATTATTTTTTTTAGCTTTTAGACGATTGAGATTTAAAAAATTGAATTATAACAATTTTTATTTAATTTTACAATAGGGTTGCAATTATTTATGGAAATAAGTACGGCGGTTCTTTTAAGTGATACTGAAATCGTGAAATTGTTTTAATAAAGAGGAAAGATAAATTCCAAATATTCAAATAATTTATTTACTTTCATTTCTTTTATGATTATTAATAAACTAGCGGTAACCCGTCAAAAATGACAGCCTTTCTCTGTTTGAAGTTTAGATTTACATTAATTAGTTATTTTTATTTTTCTAGCGGACTAAAAATCCAAACAATTGTTTTGCTATAAAGATATTTTTATTTATTTATGCCTTTAGATTTTACAAAAACTTTGTCTAGAATATAAATTTATTATTATTATTATTAATTATTATTATTGCTACTGACAATTGTTAGTAGATCATTAATTTATATAATTTTGGTTGTAATGAACGTAAATCATTACAACCAAAAAATTATATATATAAAAATTTTTATTATTTAACACGAATTTTTGGTACTGTCTTTTTCAAAGATTTCTTTATTTCGTTTGCTGATTGTATCAATCTTTAATAATCTTCATTATTGTATTTATTGTTAGTATGTTGAGAATACCTAAAATAATTAAATTAAATAATTAAAAATTATTTGGAAATAAATAAATATAAAATGGAATGTTGTTGAAGAATTCTGGGAAAATCAAAAAATGGAGAATAGTAGAAAAACTAGTGTTGGCGAATAGGGTTGATTATTATTTATTTTTTCTAGGGTTTTTATGCATCTACCCCCTAAACGCCATCACGATTATTATCTTATCCCTCCTATGTACCCATGGTGATTGCCATGTTGGTACTGTACATAGAGGTCGAAAATTCATGAGCAGGTGAGCTACATTACTAGAACTACTCCTCATGATATTTTCACTTTCGGGTTCTGAACTGCCGATGGAAGGTCTTACGTCTTTCTCTTTCTATATCCTGGTCCTTACTCGTCTGTTCCTACAATTTCCATGCCTATTTTTCATCTTTACGCGTTATTTATAAATGTATCCTTCAAAAATTTGGGCAGCGTTCCTCCCTTATTTTTTGGTAAATTTCCTATTTCATTTGTTTAATCCCGGTATCGACTACATTTTTCCTAGTTTACCTTTATCTTTCCTTATATTAACAATTTGATTAACAATTCCTAAATTCCCGGTACGTTTCCTATGATTTTAAGTAGTTACAACCCTTTATAGTCACTTCAATGAATATTTTTCTCTTCTGTCAGATTATATCATTCAACTTTTGGAAAAATACTTTCAACTTTACATTCCTGCACTATCCTATCCTTTCCTACTTGATTTTCTAATTAATTTCCTGAAGATGTTTTAAATTTTCCCTACAAACTTTATTCCCGCTTAACTAAAGTCGCACTTCCCATGATTTTAATTTCTGCTCGTTCCAGCCACTTTTCAGTAGCCGCTACGAGGCGTTCAACGATGCACTGAGTGGAGGTCCTGTGCAATTGCCAGACCCTACTGCGTACGACCGAGGTTTCAATGGAACACAACCCACGAGCACAACTAGGGAACTTAATCCACCAGCCGGCACACGATCCGTCCCATTGAGAGCTATTGAAATACGTATTATAAATAAGATTTTAGCGGGATCTGTCAGTGGCACCAAAAGATTCCACGACCATCCAGAATGAAATCAAAACTTTAACACCGAAATATATATTTATACAAAAAATAACAGTACTTACAATCCACAGGCATACAACCAGATTTGAAAAATTGGCATAAATTGGCATAAAAATTTTGACTACAAGTGATTCACTGTTTATCTAAGAAAGTCTAAAAATTCTGTAAGTCTGTAAGTCTGTAATTCTGTTTTCTGAAATTCGGTTAGATTGTTAGAAATTATGAAAATGACTGCCGTATATATAGTATTTTTGTGCCTGTGTGCGACCAATTGACAATTTTTCGCCATTTTTAGGGTTTTTTAATTATTTTATTTATTTCGAAATATTTTTGTAATTTTTTATATATTTTTCTTTATTTTTTGATATATTAATATTTTATTGTTGGATTTTATTTTTATTATTATTTTCTTACGATATTATTTTTTAACCCCAATATTTTGTTTTCTGGTCGCCTCTTCTGCCTGTGTTTTTTCTAAACCTTATTTTGCAAGGTTTTGGCAGTTTATTTTATTTTTCGTATGTTTCTTTCTGCAGATGTAGGCGTTTTAATGATTTTAATTAATTATTTGTTTTTATTTAATTTTGTTATATTTTTAATTTGTTTTAATTAATGTTTTTATTTTATTTTTGGTATCTTCTTGCTGTGCGTGTTTATGTTACGGCAGCCATATTGACAATTTCCAAACGTCATTAATTATTTTGTTTTAACTTATACAATTTTCACCTTTTTGTTTAAATTGGTTTTGTAATTTTGTTTTAATTTTTGGCTCTGAGCCCAACACTAGTAATTGGACTATAATAAACAAAAGTCATTTTTAATAACAAGTGAAAATCGGAAATAAAAATTGGAAAAAAACTACGAAAAAGACATTTTTTATCTAATCAGTTTTGTTGAGGGGAAAACCCGAAAAATACGAAATTTTGATTGGTAATCAAATTCAATTTTAATAAATTGTATGAACGAACAACAATGTTTTTAAATACGGGAACTATAAAAATTATGAGAGAAAATAAAATTCCGCATAGAAATTATATGAATTTAGAGAATACAATTGAGTGAAAATTGCATGGGAAAATCAAATTGGAAAAATATTAAAAACTTTGGAATTAAATTCAACTAGCAAATTGGAAGAACTTTTTTTGAGGATTTTTTGAGAAACAGATATTTTTTGTTGTGTAAATTTAGGAGAAACTTTAAAGAAAATAGTTAAAGCGTAATTGTACCGGGTGACACCATAAAGGATATGTGACATCAAAAGCGTAATGTTAAAAAAAGTAATTTAGCATCTTTACAGTTCTTGGATGTTTAAAGAAACATGCTTTTAAAGTAAATTATTTTGTTTAATTTGTTTGTCTTATGTCTTTATAAACGTTTTGATTTATTTTATCAATATTACTATCGGTGATTATGCATGGTCTAATACAGGAAAATGAAGAATACGCCTATGACTCTATTATGGAAGTCTGGTCTCTGTAAGGGTGAGTGGGTAACACCATCAGTTTACCACACTGGGTGACACCATCCGAAGTGATGCTTCTGAATAGCGAGACCTTATTTACCCTTAGAAAAATATACCTTGGTTTATAAGCCCCTGACAACTAGTATGATTGCTTTGTAATTTTTTTGGCTTCAGTTGAATTGGTTAGTATTATTTTCAAAATTATTTTTCAAACTTATAGAAATTCAGTAGATGAATAAATAAATTTCATTATATTCAGTAAGTCATCCGAAAACCAAAAAATTACTTTCCCCTCTCGAATGCTGTTGGAAACCTAAATTGTATTTACACCTATTTGGTGGCTCAGGAATGATAGGAGTTTTCATAGGCCTAATTTGTTAGTTATTAAATGTATTTATTTACATTTAAAAATGATGTATTTAAAAAATGGTGATATTTGATGCGGTCTTGTGGTTGATGGCTCAGATTCTGGAATTCAATTAAAAATTTAACTATAGTTTAGATTCTAAACTTTAAAACTTTCTAAATATAACATATCTGGTATACTTATGAAATCAATACAAGCTTTGTGATAACCATCGCAAATCCAAATGTTATAGTAGTAGATTATTGGGATTTGCACTGGTTATCACAATGAAGTATTGATCTCAAAAATAATTTATAATATTTAGGCAATTATTAATATAGATAAAAGTAATTACATTTTTTCAGTTTGGAAGCTATTGAAAATTGCTCCCAAAAATGATATGGGCTTTTCATAATTCAGAAATTGCACATCGTCACGGCTTGAAACTATGAATAGTGATGAGATCACTCTGAGGAGGTCGAAAGAAATGTGAACCTAAACTCATCATTATTTCGAGAGCGACAACCAATAACGCATACGTTGTTGTGGTAACAAGCGTCAACAAACTCTTTAAAGCTGCACAACCCGGTCAAATTTATATCAATTTTAGCTATCATTAAATAAATACGTTTGAGATTAGCAATAAAGTCAGGTATGTCACAGATTTCATTCTTGGCTATGTTAATTAGTGAAATTTGTTCATAGTTTCTGAGGGATATAGATTTATTAGGTAAATCTTTCCCTTGTGGCAACAGCGCTACCAATTCAGAGAGATTATAATTTCTTTCTCTTGCGGAAAAGATAGGAGGTAAAACTGGCTTGTTATTTATCTAATAATAATAATAATAATAATAATAATAATAATAATAATAATAATAATAATAATAATAATAATAACAATAATAATAATTGTTTTGTAAGAATTAGAAAATTAAAGTTTTTTAAATTTTGTAAAATTTATGATTTATAAAAAGCATAATATTTATAATTTTTGATAAAATGTTTTGAGAATTTAAAAGCAGAAATTTGTTATAATGATTTGTTCTAAATAGTTTAAAGTTCAAGACGAAGTACCTGACGATGACTGTTAATCAGTCGAAATATATTGTTGATGAATATATATTTTGGATTGGTGTTCTCTTCAAAATAATAATATTAATAATAATAATAATAATAATAATAATAATAATAATAATAATAAGAATAAGAATAAGAATAATAACAGTTTTGACATTTTCATCTTCATTTGAAAATTGAGATGCGCAATTTCTGAAAAATGTTATAAATGGTTAATAAAATGTAATACAATCGAACCTAGCAGAAACACTAGTTTCGTCTTCAACTTTTCTATATTTAGAACCTACTATTTTTGTCAAGAACTCTGGTGTATAATTTGTTCCAAATGGGGCTTTCCTCTGAACCTCACTGATCCCATTTAGAAAGTAGAGTCGTTTGTCTTTTGAATTCTATAAAGATTTTATCATATTTTAACAAATATTCTCTATGAAAATCTGTTAAATATTAATAACATAATATCACAAAATATTAAATAACGTCTCATGGATAATATGTAAAAATTGGAGTACTTAAAATAATATTTAGCATTACTGTATAATATATATTCACAAAAATTTATGATAATCAGTTATGTTCTGCTAAGAATTTACACCTGGTCTGTCGAGCCGGTTCCTTAATTTATTTTGGTTCAGATATCTTGTTATTAAAATACGAATTTTTTATTGCTGTTGTGTGTTTGTTAAAGACGAGACATAGAGACTAATGAATCCGTAAAAAAAGAATTTAAAAAAGCACAAAAATGTAACGTTAGCTACTAAATTTACAATTTAAATCAGTGGTTCTTAAGCAGGGGTGCGAGCTAGCATATCTGGGGGTGTGAGTTAAAATTTTATAAATTCACTGTAACTAGTAGGTACTTATGCACTTTAGTACCTACCGGGTTCGAATCCAAAAAAAATGCAAAATACTAACCCTAACTGGATTTTTTTGGACCAGAACTGACCTAACCCTACACCTAGTTTTATTTTCGAACTCGGGGTACTAAAGTACATAAGTGCGCTTGTAAAATAAAAAAATTAAACTTAAAAATTTATTTTGGTGAGTAAATTTTTTTAATTTAAACATTTTTAAATATTTTTTGTATTTAATTTAAGTAAAAAATAAAAATAATAAAGTACCCATAGAAATTAAAGAATATATATTCTTTCTGCGATTCAAAAAATTCAAATGCGTTTCTATAGAAAAGTTTATATTTTCTTTATTTTAATCAATTGTTGTGATTATTTTTAAAAATATAAAATGTTGCGCAAATTACATCGAATAAATATTTAAAAATAATTTAAGTTTTGTTGTTTAATATTAAAAGTTAAATATTAATAAAGGTTGATTTTACAAGTTTAGTTGAATATTATGAAAAATATAATATTATTTATTAGCAAGAAGTCAAATTCAAAATATAAAGTAAAATATAAAAATAATAAATGAAAGATTTGTATTTTTTGAGTGTTTTATTAAAATTTGGAATTTAGTTTACCCCATATGTCGAATAAGCGATATTGGAATGACGACTATATTCGTTATGGATTTACTTTTATAACGGAGAAGGATGGAATGCAGTGACCACAATGTATTTTGTGTTGTAATAAATTTTCAAACTCAAATCTTAAGCCGTCGAAACTGAACGAGCATTTTATCAAAAAACATGGTGGGCAAGATTCTGTCCATAGTATTGAAAGTTTGAATTCTAAACGGATGCGATTTGATAAAAATGGAACTATCACGAGTTTTGGTATTATATTACATGAAAAACCATTGTTGCAACCATCTTATCAAGTTGCATATGTGTGCCAAAAAGAAAAAATCACATGCAATAGCTGAAGAACTTATAAAACTTTGTGTATTTGAAATAGCTAAAATAGTGTTGGGTGCAATTCCTCTGTCAAATGACGTAATCCGTACTAGAATTTCTGATATAAGTAAAGTTATCGTACAACAAGTAATAGAAGACATTAAATCTAGTAATTTTCCAGTTTCTGTTCAACTGGATGAATCTACAGATGTACAAAATATTTCTCATCTGATGGTGTTTGTACCATATGTAAACGAAAAAGAAGTTGTTGAAGAATTTTTGTTTTGTGAACCGTTAGAATTGACTACGAAATGAATTGACATATTTAATAAAGTCAAAGGGTTTTTATCAAAACATAAAGTATCTATAAACAAAATAAGATTAATTTGTACAGACGGTAGCACTTCTATGCTAGGAAAAAATTCTGGATTTGTAGCGTATGTAAAAGAAGTGCCTCATGTTACAATTACACATCGTATTTTGCACCGACATGCGTTAGCTGCAAAGACTTTACCGGAGAAATTAAAGAAAAAATTATTCTCTTTGGTAAAAATTGTAAACTTTATCAGAAGTAGAGCTTTAAATCATCGTCTCTTCAGTGTTTTATGCGAAGACCTCGGCACCGACCATACTGTCCTTTTATTCCACACAGAACTTAGGTGGCTATCGCATGAACGTATGCTAAATCGTGTGTACGAATTGCGAAGAGAAATATCACAGCTTCTTAATAATCAAGGCAGTGATTTAGCTGATGAATTCAACAAGTTTATAATTCAGCTAGCGTACTTGGCAGATATATTCACTCATCTTAATGAATTAAATATTTTGATGCAAGGATTTGGAGCTAACAATATAACAGCGAGAAAAAAAAATGCCTTTAGTTGAAAACTTTCAATTTGGATTAACCGTGTTGACAAGATTAATTTTGTTAACTTTCCATTGCTTGAAGTTCTTCTTTCAAATGATTAAAAAAACCTTATTTCCACTGAAATTAAAGATCATTTGAAAAGCTTGAGCGAATCTTTTGATGGATATTTCTTTACTGGATATATTGATAATTCAGAAAAAATGATATTAGATCCATTTCTTTTTAATCTGGACTCAAAGGATGACAGTGATTTATTAAAAGATGATCTTATTGAACTACGCTTAAATGGACGCAACCAAATGGAATTTGAAACAACAAGTTTGCAAAATTTCTGGACCAACCTGTTTTTTTGACCCATTGGGTCAAAAAACCGGGTTGGATAAAAAATAAATAAAAATTATATTTATCCAAATTTTAACAAGGCAAAATGCATATTAATTAAATATAAATTCGTGGATTATAAAAATGGAGTTCACACCCAGAACATCGAAAGTTACAATAAAAAAATAAAGATAAAGATAAAAAAATGCGAGCTTCAAAAGAAAATTGCCGAGAAGATTTTCTTGTGGAGTTTATGTGGTTGGATAATAACAAAAATGATTGTTTTGAAAAACATTACATTTGATTAAAAAGTTCTAAGTTAATAATTTGTTATGTTATTAATGTTTAAAAGATATTTTCTGATTTTATAATATTGTGATTTTATTTAACAATAATATAAGTTATAATTTATTTATATAAAAAATTTCTGGGTCCAAAAATCGGGATGATCCAAATTTCTGGTGTTCTCAATTAGTAGCATATCCAAACCTGTCTTCTCCCTTTTGCCACAACGCATTTGTGTGAGATTGGGTTCTCTACACTTTTACATATAAAAACAAAATATAGAAATAGACTTAATGCTAGTGATGATATGTGTGTGGCTATTTCAAAAATTCTTCCACGGTTTGAAGCAATAATTGATCAAAAGCAACAAAATAGTCATTAAAATAAATTTTAGAATTGATTATTTTAGAATCTAAAATTTAGATAATAGTTAAGATTTTTAAAAAATTGTTATGCATTTAATATTAATAAAAAATAAATTGTGCATTGTTTTTTTTTCAATTTATATAATTCCTTATTTTTGGTAAGGGGTACAAGAACTTTGTTTGAACACTTTAGAGGTGCCGGTAGCTGAAAAGGTTAAGAACCACTGATCTAAATAATACTTTTGAATTGAATACCTATCAATATTAGCATTATAAGATAAATTATAAAGCTCAAAAGAAATGTAAATTATTTCATAGATTATATCAATAATATTTTAAGAGATAATCGCGATAAACTTCCTGAAGCTGCTAGAAAGCTAAAAAATAGTATTAATACAATTGCAATAAGCTCTGCAGAGGCAGAACGAGGAGTTTCGTTAATGAATAATATTTGTTCAGAAAAAAGCAAAGTTAAGTATTTGACTAATTGACCGTTAATTTGATACGTTTGCCACTGACTTCAGAGATTCCACATCTTTCGTTAAACCATGGCCCAGAAGTCACCATCATACAACAGATAATAGACGAATAAAGCCCCTCGCGGTTAAAGTTTCAAATGAAAATCAAAACACTATTTGGAATGAATTTATGTAATGTAACCAAAAAAATTTGTAATGTATGATAATTTCTTATTAATTTGAAAAGAAATTATTAATGTAAATCTAATTAATATTACATTTTATCAATGAGTAAAATTGGCTTAGAAAAAATTCTATAATGCATCAAAAATGTTTGTTTCAATTTTTTTTATATATACTATTATATTTTAATATATATTCTTGAAAATAATATATTTGCAAAGCAAAACTATTATGTGCATGCATATGTAATATAAATTAATATTATAAAATTTAGAATTTTAAAAAACTAATGATGAAATAATTATAAATAATAATAAAATAGCTTTTTAAATTATAAAAAAGCAGATTGATGGAATTATTTAAATATTTTTGCTTAACCAAAACAAACCTGTTCCAGATCCTTTATTAAACTTAAAAACTATATTACAGTAAACAATTTCAACACAATTTTTTATTAAAATTTATAGAAAAAATTATTCTAACATACCGGCCGCCCTAATTTAGGCATTTGAATTGTTTGCAATCAAGGTTGCTAATACATTAAAAAGCACGAAATATTTAAACAACTATAAATATAAACAAACCTTTTGAAATAATTGAAAAAATTGTGTCAAAATTAATATTGAATATTTTAAGCAAACCACAAATAATTCATCTAATCAAAGAATATCAAGCAATAATGAATGAGTTAAATATTTTTGTTTACAATAAAACCTTAAATTTTGTCTTATTCACTACTAATTTATGTTATATAATCTTTATTCTGTTATTATGTTATATAAGACTTTTGATAAACTAACTATGTTAATCTTTTGATATATCTTACTTTCGATTTGATATATCATGTAATTAGTTAGATGAGAGAAAATCTAACTCAGACTCAACCCCTCATCGCCATTTTAATTTTTCAAAGATGTGACGATATCCATTTAAACAAAGAACATCTTCGGATGAGTAATAGTGTGAGTAGCGCTACTAGTAAACAAAAACTATGAATCGCCGAATGAGTTAAAAGTATTTTTTCAAAAAAAAATTTAATATTAGTTGAGGAAAATGAAAAATTTCAAAAACCTCTTCGGCCATTTTGAATTTTTCAAAAATTCGGTTTTGATTTTTAAACAAGAGGTTATATAATTTTTTATAAGAAAAAGATGTAATTGTATTTTTGAACATAATTTTTTCAGAGTATATATAATTGTATGTGCTATATTCAATGGTCTTATTTCAACCTTCTCTGGGTTTAATTCTAGTATGTCAAAACCTTCAAAATGGTTCTACATTTTTGAATTTCTTCTAGATCATTTATGATCACAATTATTGGGTCCTCTTCATTACTTTAAGCATTGAAAGTTTATCCATTGTGCGTCAAAATCTTTAAATAGTCAAAAAAAATTATACTTTAGATTTTGCTCAGACATGTTTCAAAAATTGGTACCATCATAGGTAACATGTTGGACAATACCTTCCAAGGTATCACGAGGATTGAAGGTTATCAAGGTCAAAAGCCCTGAAAATTACCTTAAGAATCTTAAAATTTATTTCTAAATATTTAAAAAAAATTTTTAATTTTACAAGCTTGATAAAAGATATTTAAAATTCAAAACTTGAAAAATTATGTAAAATCTTATTTTATAAAAAACGTGTCATTGGAAAGAGCAAAAAATTTGAATTTTGAAAACATTTAAAAATTTTTCTATGATGTTTTATTATGATAATTCATGTATTTTTGAAAAGATGAACCAAATATCTATCTAAAAATATATTTACACAATTTTTCTAAAGTCTTATAAATGAGAATATTGAATATAATTTTTCAATTTCACGATAATATTATATTACGATGAATCCTTAGTAGCAGCAAAAATTAAAATATCAGATAAGCAAATAATAAAATAAGCCCTTGATGCAAAGTTATTATTATGCTGTTGAAATAAATTTCGATTATTAAATAATCCTCTTCAGTTTTTATATTTCCTTGGAATTGAAAAATGATATTCAAAATTTTCATTTATAAAATTTAAAAAAATTGTGTAAATATATTTTAATGCAAAAATTAACTTGTGATATGTTATAGGGATTCATAAAGCGAGTGTTTCATTGAAAATTATATATCTCTAATGTTAAAAGTCGAAAAGGAATTACGAGTGGAGTTAAGAGCGTGCAGTTAAGAGAAAGGACGCTACAACAAATTTTGCACTGAAGTTAATCGCTGCAGCGGTTATCGTCACCGATGGTGATGATGAATTTGATGATGGCTAATTATCAACTGACAGTGAGATTGAGTGTGACAGCATCATCATGCCATCAGAATCTGAGTAAAGACCACAAACAACAAAGTTCAATAGACTGAGAATAAGAGGCATCGTGGATGTGGTTACACGGAAGGTGATGCAGCACTCGATTGTATCAACACTATTGACAGAAAGGAGGCTCATATTTTTTTAGTTATAGCATCAACTAAGCAGCTGCAGCAAGTTGTCAAATGACTCGTCATCATTCGCAGTCCAATCAGAAGAGCTAGAATAAAACATCGTGAACTGTAAAGGTTTAAACAAGCTTTTAAACAAGGTTTCCTTTGATTAAGTTGTTACATTAGTCTTGCATTGGGATCGCAAGATCATGGAAGATTAGTTGATGTATAGTAATTATTAACCATGCCTCAGAATGAGAAAATATACCTTACGCATATCTAACTTTTCAGTATTGTTGATATCAAATTTCCATATAGAATCTAGAAATTAAAAAGTATTAGTCCTATTAATAAAATCATTTATCTTTCTGTTCACCTTTAATCTGTATTTCCCTTAAAATGCAGATTTTTCGTCATGTAGATTTTCACGATATTTGAAAGTTTTCAAATTTAAATCTATAGACGAAGTCAAAAAAATATATTAATCTACCTCCCATTAAATGGTTGAATAAATAATTATAAATAAAGCGTTTCAAAAATAAATTTTTTTATTAATTTTGATACTACCTCCGTTTTGGTGAAATTTTTTGTTCAAAAATGATTGTCTCGTTAGTTTTATATAAAATATATTAACTTCAATTTCGTTTTAGACAAGGTTATTATTCATTTTATCTCTTGAAAGATACAACCGTTTTTCGTCGACATGTACGATATTCTCCATCGATTTAAAATCATTTGTGGTCTGGTCAATATGTGATAAGGCAAACTCCAAACACCGTTTTTGTTTTGCGGTGTTAACATTAGTCTCAGAGAGTTTTTGTGTCTCTTGATTACATTTTCCTTTGTTAAATTACACGGTGTACCCAAGGAAATCGCGGGGTTTTTTAAATTTATGTTCCTCGTGTTCATTCTGTCGCATTTTATAAGTTCTAAAATTTTGTTTTGAAGCTCTTTTCGACATAATTTCCTTTAATTCAGGAACTAACGTTGGCAAATTTCATGCCCTGGAGTCTACATTGCCCGGATTTCACCAAAAGTCTTGAAATTGTTTTCGGGGACTTTTTAAATTCTCCAGCAACATATTTAATTGTTCATTTTGGCATTTTTTTATTGTTAGATCGCAACAGAAGTGTTTGCAGGATGGTATTTCTCTCCTCGTCACTTAAATTTTTGTAATTTACTCCAGAACATTGGATTTCCATGATTTAAGTTTATTTGTGCTGCAAAGAAAATAGCAGTGTATTTTGGTACACAGCCAAAAATTATAAATTTCAGAAATTGCTAGTTATTTATGAAACTATAATAAACTGAACGTTTACTTACCAAATTATTTTATAATTCTATTGTTCAAACACAAATGACATATTGTCATCTTATATTGTTAAGTTTGCAACAAATGTCAATTGAGACAATCATTTTTAAACCGAGGTAGTATTTACTAAAAATTATTGTTGCTATTATACAACAAAATATATGGAATAAACTTAGGCAGAGTATTTAAGAATTTAATATGGCGATGGCTTTAAGTTAGGTTCTCTGTAATAACCGGGAGACTCCTAGTTCCGTCCTCTGTGTATTGCACTTTATTATAGAGTCAAATAATATATAGTTTGTTGCTAAATACTGGACGAATAATAAATTACGATAAAATTTTCAAATAATTAACACAGTGGAAAAGGCTTACCCATCCGTTTGAGATGTGTTTTTATAAATAAGTTTAAAAACAATAAAAATCATAAAATATTGAAAATTACTCCAAAAGTGACATAAATGTTTATTTCAAAAACAAATGATTAAAAAATAAATTGAATAAATAAATCATGAACACATTTTTTTTGAACAGGCACAAATTTTAATCCATTCGTACATCTGAATTCGGTTGATTTTGTCCGAGCATTCAAACTCAATTCTTTTCGTTTTTGATGAAACCGGCTCACAACAATGAAAACAGGCCCCACAGAATCTTGGACGGAACTTTCGCTTACTTAAGCACACAATTTCGGAAAAGTTTTCATTTCCTTCATTTGGTAAAACAATTTGAATTTTCGAGGAATTCGCCGGTCGATTTGTTGGAGTACATATTTGGATTTTCTAAACAAGAAATCACTTATTTTTTCAATAAATCTCCACATTATTTCCCTAAACTTCTTTTGACATGAATGTTGAATTTTAGGTGAACGGAAATTTAATTATGATGCTTTTCAAATTTGTCTCTAAGGATATCCGTTGTTTTATAATGAAAATTTTAGACAAAACTTTTAATGAATAGTTAATACTAGTAATAATTTGACTCAATTTCGAAAAATAATTCTCTTTATTTTTATTATTATTATTATTATTAAATTGTTTTTATGTTGTAAATATGCCTAAAATTTAAATTTAGAATTTCTAAAAAAAAAACAAGACTGCCATTATAATCTTTTTTGTTTTTGCCAGATAAATCTGTCGAAATATATAGTATAAATCATGTTCAATTGATGTTTTTAAATATAACATGTTATTATTTTCATAATTCTGAACACATGGAGTTAGAAAACAAGTAAAGATCGACAACTGTTATTTAATCGATTTTGTATTAAAAATCAACAAAATTAATATTTTTTCTTTGTTATATTTATCTGAGAAATAAATTTACAACAAATTTTCGTTTTTCCTTTTTATTTTAGACGAATTAAATTGAAATAGTTTGGAATAAATTATGGATGAAGCTTACTTTCATAAGTTTGTTTATTTATACAGCAATGTTTACATAAATGACTATTAAATCAACTTCACTATTTATCCTCATTTCTCATTCGTTTCAGTCTATTTTGTAATCCCATCCTTCTAGTGTTTCGTTAAGACGATTATCTCAAACAATTAAAACTTTACAAAATGTTGTTGTTTTAATGATTATTAAAATTTAATAAAATTGTCTCAATTAAAATAATTTTAAATCAATAAATTATTTATTTCTGTTAGTAATTATTAATATAATATAAAATTACCCTTCGAAACAGGAAATTTTATTCTGAATTATTTTTAAAACACGGAAAAAAATTATATTAAAATAGCGCAAGAAGTTTTAGTTAATTTTTTTTATAAATTTGTCACTATTATCAACACTTTATAAATCTAGTTTTCAACGGAAATGTAATTTCACTTTAATATTAATTTGACAAAAAATAGTTAATCTTTTAATTATAATTATTAACTTTGAATTACTTGCTTTTTTCTTAGGGTTAATTTAATAATGCATTAAAAAACACATAATTAACACAATATTATTATTATTGTTGTTATTATTATTATTATTTAAATTTATTGTCAATTGATAAATTTCTATGTTTTAGGTTACTATTCATATCATTAAATCAACTATATTTCTGAACGTATGTCAGTGATGAGTCTCTTTAATGTATGTGATATTGCAACCATTATGTATAAATTTATATCATTAACTTATTGTAGTTTAAAAATTATTTTTTAACACAATTAACAATTTTTAGGATTACGGACATTATTTAATAATTTTAATCGTTTTTAAAAAATTTATTTTATGCTGTTTTGTAATTGAATGCTTCAAATTAATTTTTGTACTAAACTAATATTTTCTTTTAAAAAGTTTTTTATTTTTTTAAAACAACTCCGGATGATGACTTTAAAATTCATTAAATTTTAAATAAATTAAAAATTTAATTCAATAATTAAAATATTTAAAAATAATCAAAATTAAGTCACTTAAAAATTTAAATTATATATCATTAAAATTTTCAAGGCTCCTATATTAGAATTACATAAAAAGAAATATTGTTTTCACCCTTCATGGCGCGTTGGTACCCGGGAGTCAAACGAATATACAGCTACAACTATTCTATTTCAAGAGAACAAAGTAAAAATTAATTTTTTTTTTATCATTATGTTAATATCATTCAAATGTAATTATTGCAGTATTATTTTGCTTTATTAAATTGCCAAAATTAAACTATGCCTTGTGATAGATATATTTCCTGTTACCTAAAAATGACATGATAAAGGTACTAATAGTAACTTTTGCATGTATTACAATATAATTTAAGTAAAAAAGACTTTAGGGCTCCAAAATACTAGTAAAAATCTTAATATTTTAACGAGAAATTTTTCAAGAATATATGCAACTTAAATTACTTCATTAAAACATTTTTGTTATTTCTTACATATTTTGGACATTTTCTGTCTTTACAAATTATTTGATTTTTTTTATATCGCTGTTTTTGTTTCGTTTGTAAACAAAAATTTATATATAAAATTCTCAATGTTTTTTTGTTTGCCACATGCTAATAATTTTAAATTTTTCGTTGTTAATCATCATCTTAAATATAACTGTAGCAAATTTAACTGTAACAGCTAGTTCTAAATAAAAATATTTCTACAAAAATCCACATGAGAAACTCAGAAAGCCGCAAGTTCCAGGCTGTGAGAAAAAATACCTTGTTGTAAAAAAAGCATTATATTATAATACCTCTTTACTTTGATTTTGAAATTCTACATAAGATTCAACAGTTAAATATTTTAATCATTTTTTTAACAAAAAAAACAAAAGACAATGTTTCATTAGCATATTGTAAGAATTTGTTCATTTAGTGTATAAAAGAAAAGAATAGCTAATTTTAATAAATCTCATATTCATGCAGATATAATGAATGAATTAAGTCAAATTGCGGTATTTGAAGCATATTTAATTATATAAATTGGTGTTATAACTATAATTATTAAAATCTGATTAAACTGATATTTGTTTTATATTTTGTTAGACTTTACTTTCATCATTCTCGCGATATGTATTTAATAAAATTCAGGTAAAAATTTAAAATTAATAAAATAATTTAATTGTCAGTCCAAAAGTTTCTAAATGTCTTATTTCCTATGGGGCTTGATGTCTCCTCTATATAATATAAAATAAAATTCAATAATCTTATAACATAAATATATAACAACTCACCTTGATGGTGTTCTTTGAACGTGCAATGAGATAAACTCTACACTATAGAAAATTAAAAAGTTGTGGAAAAATAAAATAATGCACATAAACACAACACATAATAAAAAATACATGTGAACTTTGAGAAAAACCCCTATTATAAATTAATTTATAGATATTTTTGATTTATAAGTTTTCAAAAATAATCATGAACCTTAATATTTTGTGCAAATTCGTAAATTTTTTCCCAGATGTCAAAAAAATCCATTTATAGCGATTAATATTTTTTGTTACTTAATAAAAAATTTACTCACTTTATTTTGAATTAATTCAAAAAACTAAATCAATAAAATAAACAATATATTTATGAAATCATAATAACTTTAAAAAATAGAATTCTGCAACAACTTCAAAAATGTCTGAAATCCATTGAATTTTTGCAAAATAACAAAATCCAATAAGTTGATTTACGTATCAGCTTGTATTATAACGGAATTTAGCTCATCGCGGTTTAGTGTATAATTAAAATAAAAAACTACATAAACCAATTTAAAATAAATAACTATATAAACCAATTTAAAATAAATAACTATATAAACCAATTTCTACAGTCTTTATTCAAATATGAAATATTTTGACATAAAATTATTATTATTATTATTAGTATTATTATTAGTATTATTATTAGTATTATTAGTATTATTATTAGTATTATTATTATACTGTCAATGTAATGGTGAATTTGTAATCTCGAAATTGATAGTGTTTATTGGACAGATTATATTTTTGGATTATATTTATTGCCGATTGCTGTGTAAATATTTTTTGTCATTATAGAAATGTTTATTTGAGCATTATTAGAAAATATGTTAAAAATTGTATCCATTAAACTTTAAATTAACTAATTACTGCAATTAAACAACGAAATTGATCGGAATTATAAATGAATTTTTTCCAACTTGACTCGGCCTAAAATACGAATAGAGGAGGTGGATTTATAAAAGGGTCTGACATTTTTCAAGTCATTATTTTTATAATGAAAGTCAAATTCGGTTATCAAATGTATTAATGAACGCTTTAAATAAGAACTTATTCCACAATTAATACGGTTTTATACTAATTTTGAAATAATTTCGAATCTTTGTCAGTGGATTATATCTACATTTAGACCCTATATTACACTTAGTTATTTCTGTTTATATTCTTTGACTTCAATTTTATATTCACATCTTGTATCGTTTTACACTGATTATATTTATACAGTTTTTTTAGACATTTATTTTCTTTGTAAATTGACCATTTTCTATAATCAGTTAAAAAAATATATGTGTATGTGTTTTTTCTTTAACCTTCTGAAAATATAAATTATTATTTTGATAGTAATAAAACTATTCATATACTAATAACGTGATAAAAGATTCGTTTAAAATGAATGTAAAATTTAAAACGAAATGAAAGAAGAAAGACGTTTATGTTCGTAAATATAAATAGCAGCCGTAGAATCTTTCTTATTATTATTATTTTTATTATCATTCTTTATTTAAATTCAAAATTATATCATCGAAATAAATAGTCAATTATAATAAAGATTTAATATTGCCGAATGATAAATACAAAAAATCTAATAATACTAATAATATTTCATGTAATTTAATGTTTATATTAATTATAATTATAGACAGTTTAATTTAATATAACATCGAACAATTATCACACTTTTATTATTATAATTATTATTATTAGTAGTAGTAGTATTATTATTATTTACTTGTTTGAAATTTTAATTTATGAATCAATATTTTATTATTATTATTATTATTATTATTATTATTATTATTATTATTATTATTATTATTATTATTATTATTATTATTATTTTCTGTATATTTTATACAAGAAATCAAACCAGAAAAAATTATCAAAAAGAAAAGTTTTTTTTATCTGAATATTTTTCGTGTCGTTTATTTAATTTATCGATTGAAAGTCATCCTGCTTACCAAGTTCTTCGGAATTGCTTCAACTTTATTCGGGCATTCGCGATACATACAAAATCTTTTCTGGGTTACATTTACACATAGAATATTATTCGTTGATGTTCTCGTGGAAATTCCCATTCCGCATTTTTTACTGCATTTTGACCAAGGAGTGTCAGCTTGAAGTTTGTTGTTGCATAGTTTATTTGAATTATTATTAATATTATTATAAATTTTTCCTAAATTATTTTTTAAAACCATTAAAAACAAACTAAAAAAATTACGTTTTCTTAAAAAAGTCACAAGTTGGTCTGATAAAACCCCCAAATAATCATTTTTACACGACCATTCTCGACAGCACTGATTGTCGCTTGAAGGAATTAATTCAGCTCCATGTGGACAAATTGAAATTGGCGGGGGTGCACTTTGTTCAATTGCTTGACACAAATCTTGACAGGAAACTAAGCCATCTGTGCATTGGCAACGATGTCTACAGGAAACGGAGAATCGGACTGAGGACTGATAAACCATTCCATTGAATATGCAAATTTTTTCATTGTTTTCTTCATAACTACCTAAATTATACATTGAATGATAATCTTGTTATGCAGTTTGATAAAACTTTTAGTATACTTTAATTGTACATTTTTACAGCTGCTATACCTTTAATCAAATTTTCCATGTATTTACAAATTCCATTATTTGATGATTCGTCAATTTGGCAGAATAGCTGCCTTGTATGGTCACAGAGATTGACAGCGTCACAGAATTCTCCAATAAGTCTAAGACATGATTGACAGCATCCACACTCATCAAACTGAGGGCAATAAATTAATTCTTTATAGCATTGAGAGCAGGTTTTGTTGCAATTAATATTCTAAAATTAAAAAAATATATTATTATTAAAACAGAATTTCACAAAATTGGCAATGAAATAAATTAAAGAATAACAACACCAATCCAAAATATATATTAAGCTACAATATATTTCGACTGAATAGCAGTCTTCGTCAGGTAGTCTTGAACTTTAAATTATTTAGAGTAAATCATTGTTATTTAAACAAATTTCTACTTTTAAATTCTCAAAAACATTTTATCAAAAATTAAAAATTTTGCTTTTTTTTAAAATCACAAAATCCAACAAAATGTTAAAAAAAATTAATTTAAATAAAATTTTCAACAAAAATATTTAAAAATTGTACCAAAAACTATTTTACACTTAGTTTCACCTGCATCAAAAAATTGCGCTTACTAATATCAATCAATTCCATCAGTCGACTATGAGACCTTGAGAACGTAAATGACGGGCAGTCATTCCAATGTATGTGGTATTACACCCATGACATTTAAATTGAAAGTCAATCTCCAAACAAAATCTAAGTAGAAATTGAAATCCACTTATAAACGCAAAGTTCAGACAACAATTGTATTCACTGGTACCAATCAATTCTTTCAGTCGACAGTTATCAAGAACTTGAGAACGAATATGACTGGCAGTCATTCAAATGTATGTGGTATTACACCCATGACATAAATATTTATAACCAAGATCTGAATACCATCTAAGTAAGACTTGAAGCCTATCAATAAACACGATGACGATCCTAAAATGTAAAATACAATCCCAAAAACAAACCTCGCTATTTAAATTAAACACAGCTAATTCAATCATTGACAGTTTTTCATTCATTGAATTTTTACTTTTCTTCCTCATTGATAAAACAGAATCACACAAAATTGGCAATGAACTACATTAAAGAATAACAATAATAACCAATCCAAAATATATATTCAACTACAAATATTTCGACTATTAGGCTTAATTAAAAAAAATTAATTTTTTTTAATATTTTAGAGAATTTGTGATTTTAAAAAAAAAGCAAAATTTTTAATTTTTGATAAAATGTTTTTGATAATTTAAAAGCAGAAATTTATTTAAATAACAATGATTCACTCCATGTACGAATTCTAATCCTTCTTAAGATTGAACCTAATAATTTTGCAAACAGAACAAACAACGTGACCATTTCTCTACCAGATAGCTTCAAATATTATAATTCTTTTAATATTTCTTCCCAAATCTAGTATATTATTTATTATACAAACTAGAAGTTTGTGGAACGGATCTTCTTGTTTATGATTAGAACTATACGTTATTAAAATAAAAAAAGGTTTTGAGGATTTTAATATAATAAATACTTTTAAAGTAACGAAATATTTTCCATTTTTTTCTTTAAGCATTTGCTTATACGAATTTTGAGAATAATGTAATAAGAATGTAACCAAAAGCTACAACAAATTTTCACAAAAATCTAGTTAATTTAAACAATCAAAACGAAGCTATAATTTTTTGTCACCTTTTAAAATTGAATTGGACAATTTAGAATTAGGTTTCATCAGTTGTTTAATTATTTTTAAATAGAAATAGAAATATTTTTATAGAAATTTAATTACTAAAATATAAGCAAATTCGTTTTAAGAGGAATTTGATAAACTAGCAGAAGAAAATATTATACTGGAATTGTTTATCTAACGCTTTTATTTGTATGAAAGATATAGAAAATGCTATATTTACAAGGTTTGGATCAACTTAGTTCTGTGAAGCACTATTTTACTCAATGAATCACTTAAATCATAGAACTGATTCGATTAAGCAATTATGGTATCAACATAACAATTTTATATTGAAATAAACATGACAAAGATTTAATTATTAAAAAACGCAACTGAAGCATTTAAAAATATATTTCGACAGTTACATTGTCATCATCAGGTAGGACAGAAAACATATTGTAGATTAATTAAATAAATTATTATTATTATTATTAATATTATTATTATTATTATTATTATTATTATTATTATTATTATTATTATTATTATTATTATTATTATTATTATTATTATTATTATTAGTTTTTAATTTAATTTATATAATTATTTATGATTAAATTAGACATTACTTTTCAAAAAAACATTTTTTAGTTATTCGCACACAAAATAATTGTAATTTAATCACGAATTCAAAAATTTTAAAATTGAAGTGGTTTAAACATAACTATTTACATATTTAATACATTTGAAAATAAAAACAATTTACTAAGTCCAATTCATCATTTATACTAGAGCATCTTAAAATTTTTCATATAGTGACCCTCTTCAAGCCTCGATCATTTTAAACGAGCCCCTACTTCATATAATGAAATTTATATCTATCGTAGATGTATGTGTAATATCGAACATTGTAAAATCTACACTGTGGATTCTACACTATAGATTTTACAATTTCAATAAAGTAAGGATTAAAGAATACATACCCATTCGTAACAATTTTTCTTAAATATAAGAACGTCCAAATATTATTAACATCAAACATTATTAATGTGGCGGATGTGCTTGTTTATTTTTACACAAATAATTAAATCTAGGCTCAATTTTAGTTAGTTTAGTTCGTAATAAATTTTCAACGTTTATTAAAGTTGAATTATATCTTGATTTTATGTATGTTAATGTGGAAAATGCTGATTTGGTTATAATAAAACTAAAATAGTATTTTATATTATTTTTATTTATATTAATATTTGTCGTAGTGTGTATACTAATTCTAAAAATTTATAAAGACTCAAAAGTAGCAGATCTTTGCGATCCCCTTTTAGTAGTCTCGCGACCCCTTGGGGGGGGGGGGTCGCGACCCACAGTTTAAGAAGAGCTGATCTATACTGTTTAAAAATCAGTATAGTTATAAAAACATTATAGTTGTATTTTGTAAATTATAATTTTATGTTGCATTAGATATTAGTGTTTAATATAAACTTTTACTGTTTAAACCCGAAATTTTTAATTACAATTTTTAATTTAATTCCGACTCACCACCAAAAAAGGTTTTCTATGTCTAGTATATTTTAAATGAAAACATTCACGTTATGTCCATTCAATTGGAGGTCATTTCTAAGAATAAAGCTGAGGAGAACATTTTAAATTGGTAAGATTGTTACGGGGGATGATTTTTAAAATGTTATTATGACTGTTCAAAAGTTTCCATTGTCTTTAAATTTCTAGCATTGTAAGAATTCTTTCAATTAAAATATATAACAAATCATAAAACAATCTAAAATCCATTATTAAGAGAATTAATTATGAAAAATTAATTTTCAAGGCAAATTTTATTCTGCATGCATTGTAAATTTCCATTGAACTGCTTCCGTCACAGAAAATATGAAAATAACATTTCCCGTTTCTAATGCACAGTGCGCATTCAAGTTACCGCCGAGCTACAACAATTAATTTATTATTTTTTTGGTTTAATTTCTTTCATTAATGTTAAACATCAGCTGGGAAGCTTAATAACTCAAATATGTTACATTCGCCATCAGTGTATAAAGATGGCGAATGCATTACTATTATTAAAATTGTAAAATTTATGTTTAGCTTGTATCTTGTATAATCGCAGAAAATGATAATATAATGTAACTGTTTCTCCATTCATTTATTTTTTAATTTAACCTGATATTCAATTATTATTATTATTATTATTATTATTATTATTATTATTATTATTATTATTATTATTATTATTATTATTATTATTATTATTATTATTATTATTATTATTATTATTATTATTATTATTATTATTATTATTATTATTATTATTATTATTATTATTATATTATTATTTATTATTATTATTAAATTTTAGGGTTTTTTTAAAATTAACAAGCTCATTTTCTTAGAAATCAGATTAACGAACTCACAAAAAATTATAAATTTACTGAAACAAATGTCAATAGATGACAATTTTTTTAATACATACCAACAATGACGCAAAATCTAAGTAAACCAACAATGAGACGGCCAATGCCAATGGGATGGTTTTTGCTTTACGATTCTTCTATATACTTGCTTTTTCTTCACTTTATTATCAATCTCACTCTTAATGAATTACTAGCAGCTGATTTTTGTTACTGATTCTTTTACCCATTAGGGACCTTATGAGTATTCTATGAAATAATTGATATTTTTAACTTTAATTAGGTTTTATTTATTGATCAACAATAATTTTTACTTTTTAACCTTGAATGTAATTTTTTATTTCATGATTTGACTTTGTCTTACAATGTTAAAGTTGTTCATTTTGTGAAAAAATGGTGTCGTTCTTTGCAAGTATGTTTTTCATTTCTCAGAAATTATTTAAAATATGAAACCTGAGTAGTTGTGTTAAATTGTATTTTCATAGCGCAAAATCTATGTGATCTCGTTTGAGATAAGGAAGTTTGACCCACATAGGGTGAAAAGAATTCCATGAACTTTTGGTTTTCATAGTCAATGACATACCTAATTAAAAGACATCGAGACATATAACAAAATAAAACCCAAACTTATAACGATGCATTTTGCATATTTAACTCAATATAACTGCAATTTTACCTCATCCACTGCTTTCACTTGAATAAAATTATTGTGATTTGATCGGCCATAACTATGAAGGTGATTTTATTTTAAAATTTGGTTTGATTTATCTAAGGTTTTGTTTAATACCAATTCGTTTTATATTTAAAAATTAATTTCGGCCTCAAATATCAATTTTCTTTTCTTTAAGGTTTAAAGGGTCTCGACTGATAATTTGTTATTATTCTTATGAGAAAGAAGTGTAAGAAATATTTCATATATTAAATGCGGCTCATCGGGATATCAAGTTTGAGAAATCTGGATGAAAATGGATCACTCAATCTATTAGATTTAAGAATCAAAATAGAGGTAAACATAAAAACTTACGGATTCTACAAAAAAAACCGGGTCGCAAAAAAATAATTATACACTAAATATAAGCACTTCCATATTTACAGGAAGTAAATTTTATAAGGCATGAGAATCAGAGAATAGCCAATCGATGTACTGAAGAGGAAGATAACTATAAACATCAATTAAATTTCAATGAAGTCTTACGCAGAAACGGATATCACAATGAGGGCATTGAAAGAATGAATTCAAAATCTAAAAAGCCTATGGATAAAACACAAAAAATAAGAAATACTTTTATCTAAACATTCCATTCATCATTGACATGCTCGACTTCAAGATTCGGAAAGAACTCAATCACATTAGCCTTCCACTTCGCACATTACACAAGTCTTGAAAACTAATGCAATCACTGACAAACAAAACAAAAAATGAGAAAACATTTGCACAATGTAAAATATCCAGACAGCAAAGAAAATATACGTTGTCTACTGCATCACGTGCAATGCCTGAAAATAAATATACATTGGAGATACACTCATGGACTTAAATCAAAGAATTAAAGAACATTTAGATCCTTCTGAAAAATCCTTGGTATCAAGCCTCTTAACAATACTAACTTTGCAAAGAAAGAAAAAGTATTTTGGCTAGTGTCAGCATTCAGAAAAAATCAGACATCCAACAATAAACTCGAAAAGAATAATTCAGTGAAATTGCCAGTCTGATCCGTTGTTGACTTATATACTTTAATATTAAGATTAAACAATTTTTAAAAAAATAAAGGTTTTAGTAATCAGAGTAAAGATGTGTTTATGTCTTGAATTGTTATGGAGGATTATTGGAGGGCTTTTTCGTTGTTAAAAGACGGTAGCGTTTTTATATACTTTCCTTAGGCTTAAAAAATTATTTTGCTCTGAATTTTATATTAAAAATTTAAAAGGAATTTAAAAACAAGTTTTAAATAAAAGTAGATTTTAAAAATTTTAAATTTTAAATTCCATGAAAATTTAAGATATCTTATTTAGGAAAATTTAAGCCTATCAAAAAACAAAAAATAAATTTTAAATAAAAACATGAAAGTATTTGAGGAATGGAGATAGCTATTTGATAATCGAAAATGTTTTCATCAATATAATAATTACTTTGCAGTAAAAGCTTTTTTTATTATTTACTTATCTGATATTATATTTATTATGATTATTATTATTATTATTATTATTATTATTATTATTATTATTTTATAATTAATAATGATTTTTTTAAAATTCAATAATTCCCATTTAATGTAATGCATTAATTATTTTTTAATGAAATTCAAATTAAATATTACAAAATAAATAAATAGTTATAAAATCAATAAAATTTATTTTCCATTGAATATTGACAATTCGGATAATTTAATTTAGTAGATATATTTTATCGGTGACAGTCATCAGTTCATTATATTACAAATCAATTTACCCTTAGAAATTTTTTATTTTTTTTAATAATATTATTTATCTCATTATGTAATTTTTTTTATCTTGAGTTGTCTCATATTGAATATAAACTTATTTGAAGTCGTATTTATGGGGGCCGAGTGATAACTTGGCTAAGGTCCAGTGAATGCATAAAAATTGGGTTTCTCACAGTATTATTATATATTCTTTCTTAAATTTCTGGTTCTTTTATTTTAACTTTGGTTCTGGAGCAAAATTGGCATGTTGTAAACTAAAATATAAACATAATACGGATTGACTATTTCTTATTCCAGGGACTTTGGTTGGGGAGCTGTGAAAACCGTATAACATTTAAAATAAAACATTTAACTCACCTTTTGAGAGGAAATTAAATCCTGGGAGACATCCAATTTTATCATGAAATGACATAGAAAAATAACATAAAAACAAACATTTTTAAACATTTCTGATTAAGAAACAATGAATATCACTTTGTTTTTAGGATAAATTTAATCTAATGTAATTGATTGTGATTGGGCGAATCAGATATTTCAATTTATTAAATTTATATTTTCAAATTTGTTTTACTATTATGATAAAAATTTAGAATTTAACAAAAGAAATCATTAAAAAATAAAATTTGATAATGTAAATTGTTATTGAAATTTATTTTTAATAAGATTGGTATTTTAAAGTTTATTTTAGTTAATTTATTTTTAACAATCCAACGTACATTAAACTAATATATATTTCTACAGACTCATTGTGATAATCAGGTAAAATTGAAATTCAAACTATATTAATTTAAACAAAGCTTTTTTAAGCGTTTTTTAAACAAACTTATTCATGAATTTTTTTAAAAATATATTCTGTTAAAATATTATTAAATGTATTTTCTAAACCTCAAGTTTAAAAGTTTTATTATAATATTTATAAAAATCGAAATTTAAACTAAATTTTAATAAATATTTTAATAGTATACTTTTACATTCATACATTAAACTATTTTACATTTATTTTCATTGTGAATCACATACAAAGAAAATAAAACCCCCAAATATCTGTTCACAAATATCAATCCATCTCTTTGGTTGACTTTACTTCGGATTTTTTTGGACACTGACTAAAACAAGACGTTTTCATTAGGAAAACCTATACAAGTTGATGATAGAAGCGGTAAATATTCCATTATATTTTTTGAGAAGAGTAAATTTCCAGTTATGGGATATAAGGTTTCTCTTAAATCGGATGATTTAAATAATAAAATACAGGATTTACAAATATAGTCAATCACAGTACTGTTGATATCGGCAAATTTATAAAATATTTTTCGAATTATAAAGTAAAGATAAATGTATGTTTGAACCAGAAATATGATCCAGTCTGTGTCAATGTTTTTTTAAGTGGGAATAAAAACTTAAGAAATCCATATGAGATATAAATGCTTTAATTAATAATTTTTAATTAATTTTGTTTGTATTATTTTCGTTTTGTAAAATTCGAAAAATGTCGAAAAGTAAAGAATATATTTTTAATTATAATTTCTTATTAATCTTTATATCTATTTTACTTATGTGAAGTAATTTTAAAGAGGATTCACCAACTGTACAACAGAATAAAAAATACTCTTAAAGTTACTGGTAAGTAAAATATATCGCTTAATATATAATATCGCTTAAAATATATAGCTTATGAAGTTGCATTGTTTACAAAAATTCTCAAAAATTGTCATGTCCAAATGGGTGTCCATGTGATCACGATTTTGCAAAAAATCAAGCAGTACTAATCCTAATATCCGAAATGTGTAAAGCGTATTACACAGATGGTTTTGAAAGTATAATGTATTTTTAATTGTTGTTTTTATTTAAAAGAATTTGCTTGTGTAACTAAAATTTTTAACTTTTTTTAAGTTTATAAGCATTTATAAGACTATTTTAATGTGAAATAGTGTGATATTTTTATTGAGTTATCTGATTTTTTATTATTCATATTATTATTATTATTATTATTATTATTATTATTATTATTATTATTATTATTATTATTATTTTTATTATTATTATCATTATTATTATTATTATTATTTTTGTTGTTTTTCACCTCTTATTTCTTTTTAACTGATATAATATTTTCTACAAAATCTGATTCATAGTCAATCTTTGTAGAAAATATTATTATTATACATAATAGTAATAAATTATAAAAATAAATAAATAATAATAAATATCTTAAAAATTTTCATTAATTTAGTAAATATGAGATTAGAGGAAAAAGCCTTTTGAATTCAATCGTTTCCATAACACCAGAATTAATTGATGATTATCCATTAAGAGTTAAAATTTTAATTGAGAATATTTTTGATTGCAGTTTTTTTATTTAAGAGCTGGTGGATGTTTAATATTCAACAGTTTATTTTATATTACACGGCATATTAAGAAAAGCATTAAAAATGATATAAATTTAAATGAATAAGTGAATATAAAAAAATTAATAATTAATAATGTTGTTTAATTAATAGAATTGTTTAATTGTAAAAATTACTTTGTTAATTTGAACTTTGTTTTATCGAATCAATTATATTGATTGTTGAGGAACTTTTTTAAAAAAATTTGTGAAACTTAATATGAATAAATTTTTGGATTTGAAGTTATTTGGTAGAATTAATGATTATCTATTAAATATAATATTTGGAAATATTGGTCAATGTATTAGTCGTCATATTATAAGGAATTTTCGTTGTCAAACAAACCCATATGCGTTTATCGAATATTCTTACCAAGTTTCTGCAAGCTTATCTTTATCTACAATGGATGGAATTTATATGTGCAACGATCAAATTAAAGTTAACTGGGCAAGTGGATCTAGTACGATACCAGGACCTGCAGCTGTAACATCTGTCAAAATTGACTATAGTGATTTAGTACAAACATTTGTTGGTGACATTGGCTTTGATGTAGATGAACCGATGCTGAAAGAAGGATTTAGTCATTTTGGGCAATTGATCGATGCGAAAGACGTTAGATTTCCTGATGATAAATCCAGAGGACTTGCATTCGTTTCATTTTCAAATCTCAATCGGCAACTAATCGAGGAAATAAATAATAAAAATGAATAATAAAAATAATAATAATAACTTTATTAATAATAATAATAATAATAATAATTTTTAATTAAATATTTTAGTAAATAAATATTTAAATACTTTTATATTAATTTTAAAAATGTATATAAATATAAAAAAAAATTTTATAACTAAAAATTTTAAATTAATATTAAAAATTAAAATATTTAATCATTTTACTTAATATAATAAAAGTAGTATTAAAAATTTTAAAAATTGAAACACAAAAAAACAATAATTTATCACAATTTTACATAATGAAGCTATTTAAAAATATTCAAAACATTCGTAGTCATAGCACTTTTCATATTAATCTTTGGATCCAATAACCTTATCTACAATGCTTCACCTATAACACGTTCCCAATAATTTTTAAAACTTTTCAATAAAAGTTTAAAATCAGACATGCCTATTTTACTTTAAAATCTTCTAATTTGCTCACTAATATTGGTCAAACCCTTCAACCGACAATGCTCTAGATATAAATAATATTAAAATTGTATATAAAAATAATGAGTCTAAACTTTTGTAAGTATTGGCGTAATTGGAAGGTTTTACAAATTATAAGATGAAGTTAAGTAAACAGATTGGGAATTTAGATTATAGGATGTTTTTAATACATGTTTATTAATAATATGTTAATTAATAAATCAAAAACTCCGGTTGGATTGTGTTCAAGATCTCGTTTATCAATTTACATTTAAAGGGTGTAATGCCACATACTTTTGAGAGACTTCCATCATTTCTGTACTCAATTCTAGAGCATTGTCTTTCTTACCTTAATATTTATTGTTAATATCATTTATGTATATTTTTGCCAACTCTATCGTTCAACCCAACAATATTTGATTGCACTCAGCAACAACTTTGTCTCAACGAAATTCAATCTCATAATTAATTATTATTATTGTTAATTATAAACAATGATTTCTTGATAGTGGCATAAAGTAAAAATATTTTAGACAGGTAAAAAATATATTAAAGATATATTTATTTATTTAATATATACTTTTCATCTTAATATTTTCTTATTTAAAAAAATATTATTATTATTATTATTATTATTATTATTATTATTATTATTATTATTATTATTATTATTATTATTATTATTATTATTATTATTAATAATTTTATTATTCAAATATATTGACGATAACTTGTTTCAACCGCTCATATTACCCGAGTCTTGCATCACAGCTTTGGTCGACTCTTATTTGTCCAGGTTAAATTCATTATAATAAAATTATTGTAATCGTAACATTTTTCATGGCAAGTCTTGAATGTTTATCGAAATAAATTATATTATCTGTCTAATTAGGCTTTAGCATTTAATGTAAAAAAGAACTAACTGAATATTTCAAATGTAAAGTTGAATTTATTCAAACAAAAGTTTGGATAAAGGGGAGTTTCTCAATTTCCAAGAATGAATATTTGCCACAGCCTTTTATTGATGGGAATGTACAGGTTTACTGTTTCCACTTTCATGATTTGAAAGTAAACTTTGAGACACATTTTCTTAATCTAATGGAAAATTTATTATTGTAAATTCTTTTATTAAATTAAAAAATATATGTAAATTGAAAATCCCAGAATTATTATCGTTAATTTTTCTTTAAAAAATGAAAAAAAATACTAATAGGGCTAAATTTATTGCAAAATATTTCTCCGTAATCTTGATTGTTGTTGCTTTCTGATATTTTGCATATGTCATTTATCACAAAATAAATACTTTAAATTTTGTCACGGAAAAATATTAAATTGAGTATAATAAAAATTGATCTTAGTAAAAATTGGCTAAAACAAGAAATATTATTTATTAAAGAGACATTGTTTATCTAACCTAAATAATTATTATAAAGTGCGTGAAATATTGAACAACGCTTGATCAAGTTTTAACATAAGTGCTTTTACTAAACAACCTTTAGGGTTGAGTGTCAAAATTACGCCTGCAATACAATTTATTGCAACCCTTGACGCCTTAAAATACAAAAAAAGGCATTTTTTATTTATTATTTTTGCTTCATTATTATATGACATGCACTAAATTGAAATAAAATAATGACAAAATAGTGAATAATGATTATTCTTATAAATTTACTATTCATATTATGATCACTGTTATTTAATTATTATAGAGCATTAATTTTTTTTAATAATTTTGTCCGTTTGATAAAATAGATAAAATTATTAAACATAAATAGTGTAAAAATTAAGGATACAAAAACATTAATATTCTTTTTTTGATTTATGGAGAATTTTTTTTTTACTTTGTTTTTTAATAAACCCAAATAAGTTAATTAAGGATTGTAGGAACACAACAATAACATCAAACATATATTCGAAACTAAATCAACCAGATTTTGGTTGATTCGATTTATAATTTTTTATTCACTCATAACTTTTGATGAAAAGGAGTAATCTTGATGGAATATAAGGCTGATGTGGCTGTTGTGGTATTGAACAATAATCTTGATTACCGTGAAGAATATCTTGACTGATTTATGAGTTGTATAATGACATTCGTAGTGCTGTAGAGTTTAATTATTATGAAATTATTTAATTTGATTTCATAATAAATTAATCTTTAAAAAGAATATTTAATTTGTTTAAATATATAAATTGTAAAATTAAATAAAAGTTTTAAATCATGACTTCATCTTTTAAAAACAAGTCATTCAACAGTGCCCAAATACTGTTTTGCAATTTATTGGCACTTTAATTGTGTCAGTTTTCGAAATTGTTCTGCCTTGGTAATATTTCCAGTGTATCAATCAATTTATTATAAGCTTCTTGAAAGCTAGGATCTGAATTTGAATGTACTGAAACTAGTATGAAACAAAACAACTTTTTCCACGATTGAATTTTGATGTGAAAAATTGTCGATATATGGTTGATGATATTCAAGAGTTGTTGGTATATTTGAAAAATGAAAAATGTGGCGATCCGGTTAAAAAGTTATATTATTCAAACAAAAATAAATAATTTGTTATTTTTAATAACTCATCTGTAATTTAATTAAAATTTAATAAAATTAATTAAAAATTAAATATTGTGGGCATTTCAAAGGGACAAATAAACTTTGTATAAAAACTTTGTATTAGATCACGATAATTTTTACAGATTATATAATATTTTAATAATTTTTTTTTAATTTAAATTTTAAAATCTTTGATTCTGAATTTTTGTATACTGCTAAATAGCAAAGATTTTCAATTATCAAAAGAAAAAATAATATTCTGTTTTTTTAATTTGGTGTTATAATATATTATGAAACCTGTTATTGCAGAAACCTTTTAAAATGACAAATTTTCTAATTCTAATTTAATATTTTATTCATGTCAATTTTTAACTACATCTAAACTGCTTTCTAAGAAACTTTACCTAGAAATATTTTATTTAAAATTGTTGTAACTAATTTTTATAATTAATAAATTAATTGAATAATTATATCTAATGTTAGTTAATAAAGATTTTAACAAATTTTCTCCTAAAGGTTTTTATTTGGCAAATGAAATTCATCTCTAGAAATGCATGCTAGATTTTTAGAAATATTAATCTTTTTAGAAATTATAATCCTCTTTTCAAGAAATACAGTTATAAAATTATGTATAATTAAACTCTCAGTTTTAAAAATAAAATAATTGCAAGAGTTTAATTGAGTTATTGCTAATGTTATGAGGATGTCTGAAACGTGATTATCAACTATATAGCATAAATGTACCATTTAATGAACCTATATTTATTCACTGGAGGATCACTCGTATGTGATTGCAGTGGGACATTTCGAGACATAAATGTAATATATTTATGGCTCAACTCTATGAATAATGAATAAATATGTTCCATTATTCAATTTCTGCGTATTTTATCTGTTTTGTGTTAGGTTTATTTAAAATGAAATTATTATAAGCAACTATCATCAGAAAAGTTTTAATTTATATTTAAAAAATCAACGATATAGGAAGTTTGACTTTCCTTTAATTTGTTTAAATAATGATCAGTTAATTAAAATGAGTAAAGAATATTTCAATTTAGAATATTAAAAAATACCCGAAGTTAGTTTTCATAATATATATAAATAAATAAATATATATATATTATAAGTTTGTTAAATTTTTAAATTAATGCATGTAACGAAAAGGTGTATTCATCAACAAAATCTGGTATATCAGGTTTTCTGTAATATCATCAAGATTTTGATAGTTTTACTATTAAATAGTGTTACAAAAAACTAAAAAGAAACAAAGTTTTCGAAAATATCCGTTATATAAATAAAATTTATATATTAAAATTAACCATTATGTTCAAAAATAATATTAATGTTAAAATTGCAAATATATCAATTGTAGTATCATTGTTTAAAACAAAGTGTTATTTAAAATATGTCGTAAACAATAAATCTTTAAAATGAAAATTTGCAATTTGATTGCTTTTAACACTAAAAAATTTTGATTATGAATTCTCAAATCTAAAAATTCTAAAATATATTCTCAATATTTAAATTAAATTCAATATTTTTATTTTGGAAAATCAAAGTCTTTTTTATTTACATAATTTAAAAATCTAGATAATAAGAAAATAAAAATTAATTTTTATTAGTTATTTTTAAATTTTAATTTTAAATAACAATCCAAGATGTCATGTCTAATGCTTATAAATGTGAATGTATATATTGATGAAATAACTGACTAATATGAATACTTTTTATTTATGAAAGGATTCTTTTTTGATCTAATAACTATGCGTGAAGGAATTTATATTCTCGTTTTTAACTTTGAAAAATTTCAATATTTTCAGTTAAAGATAAATCAAATTTCGAAAAATTTTACTTTCGTGACAAACTCATTAAGAGTCTTTTATTTATGATTTAACCGTGATCGGATTATTGCCCAAACAACAAAAAATGAACACGAAAAATGCCTACATAGAAAAATGCACACAAGAATAATGCCTACATAGAAAAATGCCCAAATAGATAAATTCACACATAAACAAATGAACACATAAAAAATAGAGAAAAATGCACACAGAAAATAAAATTAAAAAATTCTTTAGTATAATTTATTTCAAACCCGAGTTGTGAACGAAAGTCTTATACTTGCCCAAGTTGGCTAATTTGCAATAAATTTTAAAATTATATTTGTATTAAATAGAATATATTGAATAAAAAAAATTTTAAGGAATAAGACAATTTTTTATCTCTTTTGTATTTTTTTGCTTTACAATCTTTTACTTGCATTATTCTAGAACACAAGCATTCAAATTTTTTCAATCAACAATTAAAAAATTTTAGAACTTGAATTATTTTAATTTCCAGCTATACTTTTTTAACCAATATAAATATGATTATGATGTATCGTACATTGATTAACTCTTAGATTGAATAGCATTCTTGATTTTTTCTCTATTTATTTTATTGTAGTACTTTTTTCTATGTGTGGTTTTTTTTATGTGAGGATTTTTTGTGTTAGCAATACTGTCTGTGTGCATTTTTCTGTGGGCATTTATCACCGAATCGATTTAACATATGCAGAAGAAGCTATTCAATTTAGCTTTTTTGGTACCAAAGATTTTTAAAACATGCCTCAATTGACATAAAAAAGAGTTTAAAGATAATGGATACTGTTTTAATTTACTGATTTTATTTTCATAGCTTGTTATATATATATATATATATATATATATATATATTTATATATAAATTACGTAAAAACGAATACGTCTTAATAATGCCATATTTTGTTTTTAGATGATCAAAAATTTATTAAATAGATACAAAAAAAATATTTCACATCTATGGAAAGTAATAAATTAATAGAGATTTCTTGTTTGATTTATTCTTTTTTAAAGATTAAATTAACAAAAATAATCCTTGTTTTTTTTGCTTTGTCGAAATGTGTGGGATTTAGAAAATGGTTGAACTGGAGCGTGGTAAATTTTGTGCTTAATTGAAAAATTAGATTCAAATTGATAATTATTATTATTTTTTATTTTTCATAAGTTAAGATTAAAATACCAAAACTAAATTCGAAATTTTATAATTTTCTTTTTTCCCCATTTTGGAGTTTTTGGAAATTTGTTTTAACTCGACCAATTAATCACAAATGTTATCTTTTTTTATTTTAAACTTCAAATAATCTTAAATTTATCTCTTTAGTAAATAAAGAAATGTTAACTTTCTTCTCGGATTAATTTCGAGTTCTCTGATCAATTAATTATTATTTCTATTTACTATTGGGCGTCCTGCCGTCAAATTATCAACAATATTACTGTTTTTTATTTACTTTTTAACCAGTCTAAAATCGATATTATTTACATAAAAAATGAATATAAATGATAATTTATCAAACCAGAAAAAGCCACATATGTTGAAATTTTTCAATTTACTCAAACAAATTTTTTTCTTTATTAAAATGAATGGAAATCTTATTCCATTAAAACAAGTTTATTTTGAAATTTATGTCTTATGATTATCTAATAAAAGATTTTTATGTAATTGGAAATATTATTAATTTAAATTAATAATAATAATAATAATGACGTTTTTTGAATTTGATTTATTATTATTATTATTATTATTATTATTATTATTATTATTATTATTATTATTATTATTATTATTATTATTATTATTATTATTAATTTTATTATTATTATTATTATTATTATTATTATTATTATTATTAATTTTATTATATTTTTATTATTATTATTATTATTATTATTATTATTATTATTATTAATTTTATTATATTATTATTATTATTATTTTAAGGGTGATAAATTGATCTTGTATAGTTAATTAAATTAACCTATATATCAAAATGATGGTTTTATTATCAAAAGTATTTATGATGTATATTTGTATGTCGGCACGAATTCTCTATCAATTATTATAATTAGTAAATTAGTAAACTTCCATTTTAGGTGTTACGTAACGAAGAGCTATATAATAGTGTATTGGAGTGTCATTAGAATAAATGTTGTACATAAAATACCAATAACTTTTAGAAATTTCAAGATTGGAAATCATGTGCTAGTAAAGAGAGAAAATATAAATAAGGTGGATGAATATTATCAAGGAATTTATGAAATTATAGAACTGAGTCAGGAAAAACGATGTAAACTGAGAGATATAAACGGAAATTAAATTATTCAAAATATTAAATGACTCAAGGTTTATAGAAAAGAAGGGATATGTAAGGAAGGTTGATAAATTTATTTTGTACAATAAATTATTTTAACATATTCCTTAATAATATGTCAAAATTGTAGTTTGAAGATCAGAGGTTATTTAAGATGTTTGATAGTTCTGTTTGAATGTTGGTATGTTTGTGTGTCTGAAAGTATTCTGTATCAATAGTTAGTAAACCAATAAACTCCAATTTTAGATATTACACAATGAATATGGTAGTGTGTCCGAGATTTGTCGTTAGAATGAATATTGTACATTTATGTTTCTTTTTAAAAATTATTACTATTACCAGAATTATTATTTTTATTAAGGAAATATATTTTAACTTAATAAAATGAATTGGAGAACAAATCTAGCTCAAATATTATTAAATTTAAATTTCTCTAATGAAGGAAATCACTAATCATCTCTTGAGTAACCAATCTGGGGGGAGGTTCAATGAAGTTTCCCTAGAAATAATTAGCAAAATTTGCAATCAAAACACACATAGAAAAGGAGAGATTGTAATCTCCTCGGATAAAATTAGTTGATTTATTTTTTTTTATTAACTGGGACTTTAGAAGGATATAGAGATATTTTTCAAATGTTTTCAATTTATTTTCCCTAATTAAAAAATAAAATGTCAAAAACAGATTCGGGGGCGATAAAGATTGGATTTGAGATGAATTTCACTTTTATTGATTTAGTTTCAATTAGTTTTCTAAGTTTTTCCAATGATTAAAAGTATAAAAATTATTTTTTCAAAGATTTTATTTATTTGAATAAATTAGGATTTTAGTTTGGAATATAAAATTATAGTAAAATTACATAATAGATAATTTGATTATTTTACAATTAGTAAAATAATAATTTTATTTTATTTTAGATTACCATAATTTTACGAAACTCAAATTTTGGGCTTTGAATTTGTCAAGTGTTTTTTCTCTTGAAAATAAAAACGCTTGATGAAGTCAAATTCAAAATTTTATGTTGTGTAGAATTAAACTTTTTGATTTTTTGTAAAGGAAATATTATCAAAAATAGAAGGTGACTAAATTATTAATAAGATTCTGAGTTAAACGAGTTTCATAAAATTTAAAAATAATTTCTATACATACAGATTATAATGATCTAAAAGGCGCAGTTGACAGTGTTGATAAAATGACAGTAGTATACGTTTAATGGTCATTCATTATTTTTTTACAATATGATAGATATATCATGCTATAATTTATTTGTACTATTTTACGAAACATGACCTGATTGGAAATAAAATGAAACAATCTGCCGAAAACAGTTTTTGTAAGAAATAGGTATTGAACTAATAGAAGAACGTCATGCGTTTTTGCCACGAATAACTGCTGCACTGGGTGGGGTAATAACTGAAAAAGGGTTTAAATCAAACGCAATCCATTGAATCTGGGGACCCGCTATAAATAAAAAGAGAAAACTAAACTCTGTATGTTCTTCAAGCAATGATGCTTATTTATTCATGTCTATTAACAGTAGGAAATTTTCTATGCATGGGTCATTTAGACATGAAGGTGTCAAATGCAATACTTTTTAGGAACCGAGATAGATCAAACCTTGAATAAGTTAGAGCTTTAAATAACTTATTTGTTTATAGGAAATTTTAATTCAATTTTATGATAAAAATGTATTCAATGGAAACCATACTTTGTCAAGAATATTATTCTCAATAAAAAAAACAAAATGCGCAATCAATTAATAAATAACTACCATAATTATAAAGAAAGCAATTATTGAGAAAATGCCATGCCAGGTGCCGTAAAATTTTAAAATCTCAGAAATCAGTTCATTCAAAGAAAATTGGAAAACGATTTCGCATCTCATTTCTAAGTTATTTCAAAGTTATTAATTTCTTGTTTTATCGGATTCAGAAATGAATGAATATTGGCAAAACAATATCTTTATTAAATTCCATCAAAGGGCATAGAATTAGTGATTACATTCAAGATGCAATATGAGCCAATTTTTCAGTTATCTTCAAAAAATTTTTCAATCATTTTTAACTTAATTAGTAATGAAATTGTAAGATTTCCACCTAAATAGAATTTCTTAAAATATTTTATAGTTATTAATTTTAACATATTAATTTTTCAAAAGCCCAGTAGCTTTTACTCAATTTATGTTCGTATTAAAATAATAATTATATCAATAATAACAATAATAATAATAATAATAATAATAATAATAATAATAATAATAATAATAATAATAATAATAATAATAATAATAATAATAATTTGGGATTGGAAAAAAGTGTGCACTCTTTTTTCAATAAAGCACTCTTTCAAATTTCTGGGTTAAAAATAGTGAATTTATAAATAAATTCAAGTATACCTAAAAATATCAGTAAAATCGAAAGGGAAGGTTTAACCGTCATTGAGCAAACAAGATTGTTTGGGGATTTAAAACATCAAATTAGAGATGTTGAAATATCAAAATATTTTGACAACTGTCTTGAAAGAAATCCAGATATAAATTATTTTATGAGTTATCACAACATAAACTGTAGTGGTTCTGATAAAGTTTTCAAATATGCACGGCTGACAGGATGTTTGATCGAAAGTAATTTTTCGATGTTAAATAACATATTAACCGATAACAGGCGGCGCTAAACGAAAGAAAATCTGCAAAAATTACTATATTTATATTTTAATAAATAACATTAATTACTTTATTTTTATTAAAAAATATTAATATATTTTCTTAAATATAGGAAAATATAATATTCCTAATCGATTCCTTTTCGTTTGTTGAAATCTCCAATTTTATTTAGAAAATAAAAAGCACTCCCTGTACTGTTTTTTTAATCCTGAAAAGCACTCTTCCCATTGCCTCGGACTTCCCATTAGTAATTAATTTTTTAATTAATTTCTTTTTTGTCTTATTTTATTTTCTATAGACCCCTCACTAAATTTTTATTATTATTTCTGTACTTTTCTCTCAATTTGGCGTTCAACCATACCAATTTCCCCCGATCAATACTACTTTCGAATTTTTGTAAATTTTTTAATTAATGTTGCACTTTTATCATTTTGGTATTTTATTGATTTTACTGTGTTTTTTTCGTAATACCCCAACACTTTTATAAAAACAAATTTTAAAAAATTAATTTTTTCAAATTTTATAAAACCGAAACTTTAAAAAAATTTATTGAAAAAAAACTATTTTACATTTATTTTTACCCTGCATCCCAAAATGGTGTTTACTATTATCAATCAATTTTGTTAGGTCGACTGTGATCGAGAACTTAAGAGCGAAAATAACTGGCAGTCTTTCCAATGTATGTGGCATTGCACCCATGACATATATATTGAAAACCAAGATCCGAACAAAATCTAAATAGGACTTGAAATCCACTTCTAAACACAAAATTCAGACGACCATTGTGTTCACTGGTATTAATCAATTTTTTCAGTCTACAGTTATCAAGACATGAAATCTATTAATAAACACGATGGCCATCTTATAATAAAAAATAAACCTCACTATTTATATCAAACAAAACTAATTCAATCATTGATAGTTTTTCATTCATTGAATATCTACATCTCTTTCCCAATTCCAAAATCTTTCTCATGAACACTGGAACAAACGAAGTGTAACTTTCAAATTCGTTAAAACAATCACAAAACATTGGGATTGAATTAATAAATAAAATAAAGCACCAATCCTGTATATATATTTTATACTACAATATAATAATAATAATGATAATAATAATAATAATAATAATAATAATAATGATAATAATAATAATGATAATAATAATAATAATAATAATAATAATAATAATAATAATAATAATAATAATAATAATAATAATAATGATAATAGTGACAAACAATAAAATTAAATAAAACATGACACTTATTCTTTGCCAAATACAAATAATGGTAAAAAAATAATGTCGTAAGTTTTCTCCTATAGTTAAATGTCAGTTCTTTTGTGAAACTGCTTTTCAAAGTATAAAAATAAACGTTATAGCAACCATTATATTATATTTTATATTTGTGTATATATATGCAAATGTCAATTAATTTAACTTATTTATAATTGCGAATGTTTATTTATTGGTAAAAAAACAATAATATAATCTTACTTAACTAAGTCTTGTTCTATGGATTTTCTTATGAATGAAGTAAACAACCAAAAACCTCATAATAAAAATATATATCATAAGGTCATTGAAGATGATCTGGCTGAAAAAACTTCAAAACAACTTTTACATTTTAAGCATTAGTGTGAGCAAATGTACATTGTTCACAGGTTTCGCAATCGTGTAATATATCAATACAAAGATCACCCTTACCTTGGATCTTCAAAGATTTTACTTGAACATGAATTTTATATTAAGTATCTCTATAGAAACGGTCAGTCAGTTATAAACTAGAGTTTTGTGATTTGTTGTCTACAATGATTTATTAATGTAACTATTCCAAAAGATATAAATATTTTGTTTATTAAAATTCTTTGGTTATGTTCTTTCTATTTGATATACATTACATTCGATATACACTAATCAACTTTTAATTATGAAGTGCAGTCACGTATAGTATGTCACTATGCCCAAAGGGAGGTATGTATTATGTAACGCTCGGGTCGGCAATGGTGATGTAATAGTGCGCGCGATTACGTTCCCTAGGATTTATGTAGCATATGTGGTTATATACTGATTACGCAACCCTCGGGCTTTACATCACATACTTAACAGTGTAATCGTGTACATTATTACGTTATATGTCACATGGGGTGTGTTCGTATTACGTCATATATCAAGATTAAATATTTTATAGATCAAATGACGTCATCTATAATTTTGTTTAAATGAAATACTTTGACATAGTGTGCTACTATGTATGAGTAGCCCCCAACCCCCGCGGCGACTGATTAAATTACACAGTGATGTAATTAATCTTAATTATGTAATGACATGATTAAGGGGGAAGTTGAAAGGTTTTATGGAAGCAAGAAAATAAAGTTTTGAATGTTAAAGATTTTGTTGCTTTAATTTTACGTTCAGATTTAGATGAACAGAAAATTAAGAAGAAATAGGTATTTCGTATGTTTGCTAGAAAAAAATAGTCATTTATCTTTCCTTAATCCACTTGCTTACGAATTGTTTAATGTTTTCTGTACTACTTTAAGTGCATTTAATTGCCAAAAAGTAAGATTTTTTTAAAAAGATTTTAAATTTTATTTCCTGATGAACACATATGATAATTAATGTTAATGCTATAATATTTAAACGGTAGAGAGCATACTGAGGATATGTTATGATTTACATTTAAGTGCTTGAACAGCAAGCTATTAAATGTTAAATTAAATTAAATTATATTAAATAAAATTCTTCTTTCCTTTCTTTTTCTTAGTGGTATATTTTTATTAGTGGTGTATTTATCTCTTTCTGATTGTCAGCTAGCTTGTAGTTCTTTTCACCGCTTCTTGGTGGTTATGCGTATCATTTTAATTGCGTTTATGCAATATTTATCCATTTTTCAGTCAGATAAACGTATATACATTCACTGATACAACACGTATTTTTCCAGTGTCCTTCTTTCAAGCTTTATCAATATGATTTCAGTCAGTCCCACATCACATGTCTTCTCATGTTTTTTTTTCTTGTGTCAACTTAATTACTTCTGTTTTTAAACTTTGCGAATCTTTCTTCTTTTTCTGGTTCCAAATCTGAACACTCTTGTATTTTATTGGTCAATGATTTTGTATTTGTGAAAGTGTCTAGAAATCACTTTTTGGATTTACATCGCTAGTATCAGTATCTTTTATATAAACTTTCAAACTTTTAGCTTCATCACATAATAACACGTCGAACGTACTCTTCTATCATTATCCATTCACTAATAACCATTCTTCAGCCTTTCTTGACCTTCTACTATCAAATCGTAGAATATGTGTTGTCAACATACTTTGACATGACTTTTTATTTTTGAAACTGTCTTAATATTTTCATTTCCGGCGTGGATGTCAGTTAAATCAGACTTATTTTTTAAGAGCTTTGAATTTCAGAAATAACATTTTTAATAAATATTAATATTTAAATAAATAATATTTAAACAAACTAATAAAACAAAAGTTTGGTGTTGATATAATAATGGTGTCAAAAAAATGCATTTGTATGTTTAAATTTTTGTAAATGTTTACGTAAATATCCAACCTCACTCAACAACTCACTCAACAAAAGTTTCTGATGAAAAATGTGCAAAAACGTAAGGATTATACTCAATTTTGTAATCATATTTACTCCACACCGTCCGAAAATACGATATACATTTACAATTTTAATTATGTGGGATGATTTTATTTATGAAATAGTTACATATACCTAGTAAAACAAAGAATAATACAAAAATATTTAATTTAGCCCGGACGTGGTGTTCTCCACGATATTTTTGTAAGCATGATAAAGTTTGTAATCGTCTCTCACTATAAAGGTTTGCTTTATGAATTTTCTTCCTTTCTTATTCTGCAACAATTTCTGGAGTATACCATTATGCTGGATAAGTCGCAGCTGCTTTGATTTGGAACTTCTTTCAACTTATCACAATTTTGATCAAAATTTGTCATTTTGTTAGTATAGGTATTACTAAATTTACTAAAATGCAAGATATTTTTTTGTGAATTATTTTTGTCCAACTATTGGCGCGCCATTTGTTTATTAATTGCCTATTAACGATTTATTTAGAAATACAAACAAAAAACATTAAAATAATATTTTTCCCTTAATCATACTTTTTTCTTAAAGTAAACAATATTTTGCGGTTTGAAGTATATTATATTTAAAATCATGAGAGTTGTATATATCGTTGAATTTCTATATATTTCTTTTTCAAAACTACTAAACGTTTTGTAACCAAAACATTCAAAAATATATTTTTTCTCCTTTGTGAATTTAATATTAACATGAAATTTTATTGAAACATTTTTTATTCTATAAAGAGCCCTTTTAAATTGAATATTTATAATTCCTTTATAATTTTAAAAATTGTCTTTATTTTATTTTTATTTCTTTTCAGATAATCTTAGTCTGAAAAGAAAGAAATATGAACGAATATTTCTTCAGATAAATTTTATGATATTTATATTTTTTAAGCTTTTGTAAAATATTATAATAATTCCTATTGTTGATTTTATATCTAAAATCTAATCGTCGTAAAAATGATTTTCTTTTATTATATTTATTCACATTTTATAAAGCAATAATATGAAAAAATAAAATATTTTTTTTATAAAAAAAAACCTTTTTATTTATCTATTTCCCCGGGCTTATTGTCAGAAATTTTTGGGAAAGAATTCCCAGAATGAAACTGTTAGTATTTTTTTGAACTCAAATTTCTAAAAGTTCCACTTGTTGATTAATCGATATTTTAATTCTATGCGAATTTAATTCTTTTTTTTAATTTTTAACTAATTTATATTTGGAAACACGTTGAAATATTTTATTTTGCTTTAAAAATCAAAAATAATTTAAACATTCTAAAATTAAATTAAAACTCAAATAATTTAAATAAAATAAATTATTTAATAATATATTGTTTTATTTAAATTATATATTAGTGTTATTAATTTTCAAAATCAAGAAAAACTTAAAATAAGGAAAAATAAAAACGAATTTATTAATAATAAATTGCTATCAATTTTCTGTAGTACCTTATCTAAAGAGACAAATTTATTAAAAAATAGAGAAACAGATAAGGAAGCTTCAGTACTCGTTTTATCGCAGAAAAAACAATGTGAAAAGACATCGATTCATACATTTATGAATATTGTTTGTTCTTTCGTCAGCTTTATCATTTTTATTATTATTGGGAAATTTTTGATTAATGTCATGAAATTGATATTGTCAGAAATTTATCCTTATCGGCCAAAGAATTCATATAAAAAGAATAGATTTAATTATATTATGCTTTTTACTTCAATTGTCGGATATTACTAGATATAATGCCAATGAAACAAATCACCTCATCTTTTACTAGTTTATTTATTTTTTCAATGATTCTTGTGCTCATCAACCTAATTTTCGCAGAAACGACAGATCCCTTGGTAAGTGTAAACATAAACAAAATGTATCTATAATTTATATTTTCATAATATATGTACATAAGTAGTTTTAATTTGTTTCATTCAGAAAATATTGAATAAAAATGTATTCGAATAATTTTATAATTTTATTTTAATGGGGTATTTTTTGTTTTATATTTGTTTTCTATTTTTAGAAAAGGTTTAAACAAGAAGATTGGGAAAAATTTAATATTATTAGCAGAAGAAATCCTTATTTCAATGAATTATATGGACATCAACAAATTCACGATGGAAAACGATCTTGGATGAATAAAGAAACAAAGAAAACAGTTAAAGATTCTCCAGAGTTCTTTTTGTTGGACCATGTTTTGGATGATTTCAGTAAAAAATAAATTTATTTCTCAATAATAAATTTTTAGAGTTTATGTGTTTTAGATACTTTATAAAAAATAATGTTTAACTTTTATCCTCAGTTTGAAATCGGAGGTCGAAATCCTTTATATTTGTGTCTTTTTTATTAAAAATTAAATTAAGAATAAAAACAGCGCAATAAATGTTTTCAATGAATTATAAATGTGTGAAATTACAGATTTGGTAAACAAACTTTGACTGTAAAATAATGATGGGATGGGGTTTAATATGCCATAATAGGAATGAAAAGTTTAAATGACGTTTGCTTTAATCCAAACAAATTAAACTAGCGTAAAGCATCGATTCCCAACCTTTCTGGTGTTGTGGCTCTTGATAAAATTTGTCAAGCTGCAGCGACTTCAGAGATAAAATTAATCGGGTTGCTCCTCCTTCACTGCATTTTTGCAACTCTCGATTATGTAATTGACTTCTAAGATATCTGATCATTTATGGGCACCGTGTTTTTAGTTGGAAATTTTATAAAATTGAATCATAATAATTTATTAACATAAAAATTTGTTTTACTTTTTGGTTAATATTTTTAAAAATGAAATTGCACCAGAAAAAATGTTTACATTTTAAGTGTATATTGTGCAAAAACCCAAACACAATCGAAGCTAGGAATTTTAATATTCAAGCTTTATAATATTTTTTTTATGTAAACAATTTATTTTTACAATTTCTCAGATGATTTGGGTTTGGAAGCGACCTATAGGTTTGAAATTGATACTTTAGTGCAATTTTTCTGGTTTTAGTCTAATAGGCTAGTTTTTCTGTTTGTGATCGTTAGAGACAACTCCATGATTTGTTAAAGTAAAAATACTTTATAATATGCTTGAATTACGTTGAAACAGCTCAAACTTATTCTTAAAAGTAATCACTAACTCATATGTGGTACTTATCTTGCAGACATTTTTCTCATTTATTAACTTTTGTAAAAAGCATTCTGTAAGCAGTTAGTTGAGATCAAACGACCATAGAAATGCCTTCATTTCAATACTCGATTGTTCACAGTCATGTCATGAATTTGTTCAATCATTCTGGGGCGTCTTTGACATTCAAAATCTAAATTTACTAAAAACAGTTAGGAACCATTCTTAACAAATGTACATTCTGATCTTTATATAACCGTTAAAATTAAGAAGTAGCATATATTTTTTCTTTGCCGGGTTTTGATTGTTGTGTTGAAAATAATTCTACAAATTAATTTAACTAATTAATGATTTAAATAAATAAATGTATTTTTTTAATTGAATGAAGAATCTTTTAAACATCCAAAATTTTTGCTAAGGTATTTATTAGAAAGTAAAGTAATATAATTTTTTAGAAGAATAATTAAACAAATTCATAAATTTTTAGTAAAATATTTTAAATGTAAATAAACTTATATTCTCATCCTATTCCCTTGGGGGTTCAAGAAGATCGAGACCTCTTTTTGGGCGCCTAATTGTTACTTTTTGTTTTTTTCCAAAAAAATTGTTTAAAATCGTCGATTTCAATCAATTCATCAGGTGTTAAATTAATTAATTTAATTTGTGGAATTTTAGTCCGCAAAACATTGGCATAATTGCTGTTTATTGCAGGTATTTTTAGCACTTTAAATGAAAAACGTTGAAATAAGGTTTCAAGAGACAATGTCATTTCTTATTTTAATTAATAAAATATCATAAATTTTGCGTGACACCATTTTTCTTTTGCAGTACAAGAAAGTTCCCTCGCGCACCCCTTTGTCTGACAACGCACGAAATACACATAGTTTTAATTTCTACTATTAAATTCTATTCCTGTCAAATATAACTCTAAAATTAAATTTTTATTGTATAAAATTCACTTTAAAAGACGTTATAGTTGAAAATATTAATTCTTTGACTTTTTAGTAAAACTTCAAACAAAGGTTCTTTAACCCTAGAATGTGTAAAGTATCATGTTTGAAACCAACCAATCCTAGATATCTATAATTTATGCTAAATTTAAAATCATCAAAATTGGTGCTGTATCATGTTTTAAAACCAGTTTTTAAAATGTCATTATTTATTTAAGCGATATAGACTCTGTTGAGGAATAAAAAAGATGTTTAATTTTTTATAGCTTTTCATATGTAAAAATGATGGAATTGAAATTTGTAAATTAGAGATTTTAAATTAGTGATTTTGTATTTTTTGGGATATTTTTGATGTTTAAATATTGGAAATATAAATTGGTAAATTTTAAAATAAGCTTGAAAATTTTGTTAATTAAAAAAATATATGACTAGTTTTTTAAATTAATTTAAAATTAATATTACTAAGCAATGTCTGATTATCTTGGTACAGGTAAACTTAAAATAAAAGAAAAAGACGATAAACCTATTAAATCTTTGGATGAAGGAAATATTGCCTTATTGAAAACCTATGGTGCAGCACCATATAGTAAAGATATTAAGCAATATAAATGATAATCATGGCCTGGCAGCTCCGGCTTTATGGGATTTAGCCTCTGATAAAGTTTGTTTATCAAATGAACATCCTTTACAAATGGCAAGATGTTCAAAAATTATAAATGCTGATGATTTAGCTGAAACTGTTGCTCCAACTGATATTGAAGAAGGCAGAAGAATCGACCCCAAGTGTTACAATGATGCAAGTTGAAGAAAAGGCTGATGTAACATATAATGATGTTAAAGGTTGTAAAGAACAAATTGAAAATTTAAGGGAAGTAAAAGTCGATCATTGCTTAGTAAGAAATCTTGAGGAAGAAATTGAACCAGTTGTTTGGTTGTCAAATAAGGCTCTTTAGTGCTTCAAAACATATTTTCTCGACTCAATGGCCATTTCTGGTTTGGTCGCGTACGCAGCAGATTACATAAAAATCAACAGACTATATTATAGAAGCATTTAACACGAAGTAAAAATTAAGTTATTTTTATGCTTTTGTTGGGTTTGAAGGTTTACTCAACTTGTTGCCCTTTATAAATATTAAGACAAACACTGGTTAAATATTATTTATTTAATAACACAATTTTCTCACACTAAAAATATTTAATTGAAAAATACCTAAATTATGTGTATATCATATTTTAGGAACTTCGTGTTTGTTATTTTATTATTGACAAATTTTTATTTTTAAATTATTATTAACATTTTATTATGCTCCTAAAAAGCATTTTTATTGGCACTAAACCGTTTTATTATATTTTAGCGCCTGTGTTTGATTTCCCAAATTTTGGCATTATTTTTGAAAATGATCAAGTAAATATGTCCCAATATTAGCACCGGCAATGAATCCAAAACTGATCCCAGATATCGATGAAATATTATTGCGAAGGGTTTTTGCGTTTCCGAAAGCCTCCAAAATTGAATTTGCCTGTAACAAAACCAAATAGGATGTTAATTTTAGATACTGACGCCAGTTTCGGTGCAATTTTGATGGTATTATTGTGGTTTATTGGGGTTATACCAAAACATAATAATAATAACACGAAAATTTGACCGCAAAATGACCATTTATATAAAAGTAAAAATTAATCAATTAAATGAATAAAGACAAAATATTTTTGGCTGAATAAATTTAATTAAAAATGTTAAAAATAAATTACCAATTTAAATTAAGAAATTAATAAAAATGTAATTTAGATAACACAAATAATTTCAAGGTCGAATTTTGTTTAATCGCAATAAAATTAACACGCAAGGTTAAGGCCAAATTATAGGTATATATACTGATGTGTTTTGACAAATTTTCAGTTTTATTTTTCGGAGAAAAAATTTTAGTCTGAAGTGAGTTGGTGTGCATTGCAGCTATTAGCCGTGCATTCGGGCAATATACACTAGCGGGTGTTTTGCCTGAATACAATAACTTTCAGCTACTGTACACTGACAATTGGGAGCCATGAAGTGGATGATTTGCGAATTTATTGACCAATTGATCAAATGCTCTATGATAAAGCAATGAAAGATGTTTATGCCCTCATTTATGAACAATGAATCATGATGCTATATGTATATTTATGAACTTCGACAATTATATGAATAAACGGTTTTATGCATTCGAGACTTTTACCCGATTAGTACGGTAATATTTATTTATTTCTTTTTTCGGCCCACAGTCACTCACGCACCACAAGAAAGCAAAATCTACACAACAATTCAGACTGTGTAAGTGCGGGTCATCTGGCAATAGCCTGTGCCCGTGAAGGTTCCGGTGTGAATAACGCAGGGCCTAAACGTCAATATTATCCGTTATAGGGGAAACTGGGAAGAGGGGAAGCAGTGTTTTAGCTGCTACTCCGCCACTCATTTCCTGTAAATTCGACCTAAAAACTTTTTAACAACTGTTGGGCCAGAACACAAACGGCCTTGTAAATGTTTAAATGAATCGGTAACACACATACAAAAATAACATGCAGATTTAAATTCAAACCTATTAAAACACCAATTAACCCTATCAAAATATGAGAGAGAAAACAGTAAAATATAAAATCATAAACACAAAAATAAATATAAATAATAACAAAATGCAACAAGATCCGCACGAATTAAATATAAACATAACACGAAAACCCAACGATTTTGACCGAAATTTGACAATTTATTAAAAAATACAAAATTTCATGAAAATGAAATAAAAATCAAATAATTTGAATTAGAAATAATTCAATTAAAAATCTAAAGAAAAAATTGTCAAATAAAATCTCAAAATAATAAAAATTAAGATTAGAATACACTAGAAAATTCCAAGGTCAAATTTTGTTTTACTAAATCAAAAAGAACACGCAAGGTTAGGGCCATACAATAGGTATATATACCGATTCATTTTTACACAATTTTAATCCGGTAATTATAAAACGCAAAGTCAAATAGATAAGACGAACTCACATTATATTCTATTTACAAATTGAAATTCCAAATCAATATTATAATAGTAACTACCCAATTATAGCCTTAGTCAGGAAATTAAGCCAAGACTATATCCAATTGTTTTCTCTAAACTATTTCCCTGTAAAAATCAATAATTAGTAATATCCCTAAAGAATTTATAAAAATAAATAAACCGAAATCGTAGTCAAGAGTCTTGTTGCTGAGTATCCCACTTCGACAACTGGAAAATAGTACTAAAAGATCCAAAAAATTAATAATTTCAATAAAAAAAAATCAAATCGTACTATTTATTAAATAGTGCAACTGACAGCTTAGAAAACATTATCCGGCCTACCCAACCCACTACAGGACGACCCTAATACAAAAGAAAAATAAGTACATTATAATATATATATTATTAAAATAAACGACCCTAATTATCCACTAATACCTGTGATCATTATGTTTTGCTCCTCCAGAAAAATCCACCGAGCCAAGCTAAACGAGTGTTCGCGATAACCATTCATTAATGTCTAAAATCAATAACCAACGATAACCCTGCTTCACCATTTGACCCGAACACAAATGAGAAATTGAAAATACTTACTTGATATGACAAGTTCCCCGAGAATTTAAGTCAAAGAATAATTTCTTTCACTGACCTTTGTCCTAGAGTTGAATTCCTGAAAGGATAAAAATGAAAAATTGTAGAATACAATTCTAAGATAACATTTGCGGCGGTAACAATCCAGTTAAAATGAATTACATACGAACCTGCAATTATAGGAATAATTAATGGAATAGAATCAAAAAGAACAAACCCGATGACTTGCTAAATATATCCGTCTGCACAGATCGATAATCTCTGATACTTGATATTTATATGACTGAGATAAATTCCGCTATAATTCAAGTTGATACATAAATCAACTTGGCGGAATTTATTTTTTGTGAATTCATTTCAGCCATTTTTTAAATGGCTGCTAAGTAAGTTGTTTTTATATTGTTATATAACTTAAAGTTAAATTTTAAGAGTTGAATTATGATTTCATAAGGAAATATGATCATAATTCAAGCTCTTAAATATAACTTTTAATCATCATTTATTTCATATATTACTATAAATAATATTTAGGAAATCAAGTAAGTAACAATAAATAGTCTCCAAAAATATGTATTTTTTTTATACATTTCGGAAAAAATCTCCTAATATGCCAAAAGTAATTAGTTAAATCTCTGTAGTCTTCTTTCACCAGCTCGTTATCCAGTGCGTCCTTCAGAAAATCGAATCTGGATTGGAAATTCATTGAACTCAATCCACCTGCTCTTGATATAGATTTCCGAATATTGAATTTGATTTTACTGAACACACTTTCAATCGGGTTCAGAAAAGGACTATATGGTGGTAAATGTTCAATAACATTATTTAGAGATATTGCACCACCATGAATTGAAGCATTGTCGTGGATTAAACGAAATCCAGTTCCATTCAATTTTACAGTTATTTCGTTGATGAAGATCTGGTAGGTATCCTTTTTATAGGATCCTACTACTAATTTATGATGAACTGGTCCATTGACTCCAATTGCGAGAGCCAAGGACATATTTCGCCCTCGGTTCGTTGGAAGTGTGGCGTATAATCGCTCACCTTTTTTATTTCTTCCAAGTTTCTGGCTTGTCCAAGTATTAAAGCCACATTCATCAATATATATTAATTGAGAATCCATCCATGCCTCTTCTAAATATCGCGTCGTGTATTCCATTCTGAGATCCAAGACGCGATCTGAATTTCTTTCAGCGACCGATGGTCTTATTTGCTTGGTCGTTATGAGATGATTTTCAAGAAAACGGGAAATAGTGTTTGTGGAAACACTTAAGTTTTCGGAAATTAAAAAGTTTTTCATTTCCTCTAATGAAGCATAAACATTTTTCTTCACAAAATCAAATAGTTTGTTGCCATTTTCTTCCGAAATTTTGGATATACTGCCACCAATCTTGCCTTGTGACAATTTTCCAAATTTCCGGTATTTATAAATTATTGTTTTTATGGAATTTCTAGCTATTCCCAATAATTTTCCAAAATGGAAATAGTCTTCACCATTTTCCATGGCATTGATAATTCGTATTTTATCGATTTCCGAAATTCTGTAAGAAGAATAATTTTTTATAACTTAAAAATAAAATTTACAGTTTATGCTTTTTTGTTCGAGTCTCAGATGTTGTTGAGGGCCTAGCAACTTCTGAAAGCCTATGGAAATATTTAATTTATTTCAATTTTCAAATAAATCGTACAATGTGATTTCTTCTTCATCGCGAAATGGAATTGTTTCTGCAGAAATGTCTGAAAGCCTATGAAAATATGTAATTTATTTCAATTTTCAAATAAATCTTACGAAGAAGTTTCATCATTTTCATAAAAATTTGGATAAGTTTCCTTAGCATTAAATTTTAAAAAATTTTCCGCCATTTTTTTTTCTAAAGATATCTCAAAAATGTCTAAATTAATTTATTATAGGGGTTTTTTCAACTTCGGATGGCTACATGTTAAAAGTTAGCATGCATGTTTTATTATAGGTTGAGTTAATGTGCATTATTTTATTTCTCTATCACTTTTTGTGTCTCTATAGTTTAGGGTTTCTCTCATTGACGATTTTACAAGCAACCTCAAGGTGAGTTGGTGTGTTTATATGCTATAAATTTATTGATTTTCTTTTATATTATAGGTGATTTATCTCAGTGACAGCTGGTGTAGTGGTATTTATTTTTCGTGCACCAACCACAGTACAGGACACGATATGCACACATCATTCAGTGGATACGCACACACACTGTGCAGAAGACTCCTTTGATGATGTCAGACGGAGTGACCTTTCCAACACACACTACTAGTAGGCATGCATATTCTCTCCTCGGGTCTGTACATGGCACCCCGAACTATATATTAGATAGAGATAGTTCGATTCGACAGTTGGAGGTTTAAATAGAAAAGTAAATTGGAAATGCACCGACAAGAAAACTTGATGAATAAGAACACAACGGCCAGGATCGCAGACGAAAATATCATGTTAAATTTCGAAAGGCAGACATTAAGTAAAATATATTTTTTATTTATTTTCATAACTTTACTGTTAATCCGTTACAAGCCGTAGGTAAAAAACCTTGCAACCTCAACCCAATCATGCCAAACTGACTAAGTCCAATACCCAGGATAGGATGGAGTAGCCCAAGCTTAGTTACTATAATTTTTTTTCCAGCAAATAAACCGTGATTTTAATTTGGAATTATTCGACTCCCGATATGATAGCCCTTACTACAAATATTCTCCTATACTTGTAACAGGTGTATATAAAATATTAAATTTGATATTGTCTTATTCAATTATTTATGTTACAATTTTTTGGTTAAATCACGATTAGGATGTCACCAATTTAATTTCGAAATAGACAAACGTTTTAGACTTATAATCAATAATTGACCATTTTTCACCTGGGTCATATAAATTTTATGATTCCTAATTTTAACTATTTTGAATTATTTTTATGAAATCTTTAGGTATTCTAATTATTTTGAATGTTGTTTATTAATTTTTAGGTATTTTAATTGTTTTGAATTATATTTACGAATTTTTAGGTATTTTAATTATTTTGAATTATTTTTATGAAATCTTTAGGTATTCTAATTATTTTGAATTATGTTTATGAATTTTTAGGTACTTTAATTATTTTGAATTATTTTTATGGATCCTTAGGTATTTTAATTAATTGTAATTATTTTTCAGTGGTATGATTATTAGAATTTCAATCTTAATATGTTTAATTTTCCTCCAAATACGGTCGACATTATTGAAGCATTACACTAACTTGGATATTTATTATTAGGATAGTAGATAGATATGTCACCGCTAGACCATGTCACCGCTGGACCACATACCCCCTCCCCCCCCGGGAAAAAATTTTTTCGCGCTAAGTCCAAAAGTACAAATTTTTTAAAAGTACAAAAAATTTTTAAACAAAGACTATGACTCATTCAAGGTCATTGGATGACTCATCAAAAATTTAAAACAAAGACCATGACTCATTCAAGGTCATAGGATGACTCATCATATATTTTCAAGGTCATTGGATGACTCATCAAAAATTTAAAACAAAGACCATGACTCATTCAAGGTCATAGGATGACTCATCATATATTTTCAAGGTCATTGGATGACTCATCAAAAATTTAAAACAAAGACCATGACTCATTCAAGGTCATTGGATGACTCATCATATTTTTTCAAGGTCATTGAAACAAAGACCATGACTCATACAATTTTTTTTTTTTCAAAAATTTTTCTATGTTTAAAAGTAAACGATTTCCTATGTCACCGCTGGACCAAAAAAGATAGAATATTTTTCGAAATTTTTTCAAAATTTTTTCTATGTTGAAAAGTACATATATTTTCAAGGTCATTCAAAAATTTTTTCAAAAATTTTTCTATGTTTAAAAGTACACGATTTCCTATGTCACTGCTAGACCAAAAAAGATAGAATATTTTTCGAAATTTTTTCAAAATTTTTTCTATGTTGAAAAGTACAAATTTTTTCAAGGTCATTCAAGGTCAAGGTCATTCAATTTTTTTTTTTTTTTTTTCAAAATTTTTTCTATGTTGAAAAGTACATATATTTTCAAGGTCATTCAAAAATTTTTTCAAATTTTTTTCTATGTTTAAAAGTACACGATTTCCTATGTCACCGCTAGACCAAAAAAGATAGAATATTTTTCGAAATTTTTTCAAAATTTTTTCTATGTTGAAAAGTACACGATTTCCTATGTCACCGCTGGACCAAAAAAGATAGAATATTTTTCGAAATTTTTTCAAAATTTTTTCTATGTTGAAAAGTACATATATTTTCAAGGTCATTCAAAATTTTTTCAAAAATTTTTCTATGTTTAAAAGTACACGATTTCCTATGTCACCGCTAGACCAAAAAAGATAGAATATTTTTCGAAATTTTTTCAAAATTTTTTCTATGTTGAAAAGTACAAATTTTTTCAAGGTCATTCAAGGTCAAGGTCATTCAATTTTTTTTTTTTTTTCAAAATTTTTTCTATGTTGAAAAGTACATATATTTTCAAGGTCATTCAAAAATTTTTTCAAATTTTTTTCTATGTTTAAAAGTACACGATTTCCTATGTCACCGCTAGACCAAAAAAGATAGAATATTTTTCGAAATTTTTTCAAAATTTTTTCTATGTTGAAAAGTACATATATTTTCAAGGTCATTCAAAAATTTTTTCAAAATTTTTTCTATGTTGAAAAGTACAAATATTTTTTCAAGGTCATGGATTTTTTAATCATTTTTTAATTATAATATATCTACTTACTTTTATAAGTAGTATATATTTTGTAAATTTAATTTTATTATTATTTTATAAAATATTATTATTTTTATTATTATGTTTATAAATATTATTATTATATATTGAAAACCGAGACATATACAACAAATTTATTATAAAGAGACAATTCTACTATAGTAGTATTGTCTAAGAGCTTTATTCAAAGCCCATTCCACATACTTCCGATATCGGGCGGTGCAGCAATGACATCCATCACCACAAGGGTATTCGGGTTCCATATCTTTTGACAAATTGTTTTGTTCGATATCCCATAGGAACTCATCTATTACAGTAAATATCCATATTGATGTATGATTGAATATCAAGTCTGGAATTATTGATGCCGGCTTATCCATGATTCCATGTATTTCTGGATAATAGAATTGCAGACGTTCTTTAATAACTTTAAAATAATCATCTAAAAGCAAGTAATAATAATAATATTAATAATAAATTACCATAATGTTTAATTTCATTCATAGCTTGAACTGCGCTCGGTACAATCATTTTAATGATAAAAATTGAAATAACAATTACTTTTATACTAATTTAGACACACACACACACACACATCTTTAGCTATAAACAATAAATATTAATTTATTATGTTTTGAAAATGATTAAAGAAATTTTAATAATATTATTAGTTTTTAATATAGCCAACTCAATTGTTGTAACCGTTCAAGGTAAAAATTCAACAAGATGTGTATGTCCTGATACCGCTGTATTGATGGATATTTTGTATATGATAGATAGGCCTAGATATTTGAAAACTCCAGTCAAAAGATTATCTGAAAGAATGAGTAATTTAGAATTCCGATTTGAACATACATATGAGACTTTAAAAAGAGCTAAAAACGAATTATATGATGATATTATATATCTAAATAAGACCATTGGTACTATCAAAAATGAATTAAGAAAATCAGTATTAGAATTGAAAGAAAATCGTGTACTTAATGAAAAAATGATGAATCAAGTTCAATATAGTATAAAATTTTATTCTAATAAAACAACTGATCAGTTCAATCGTATAATGAAATTACAACAACACCCAGTTAACAGTGGCGGCAACAGCTTGAAAGAAGTCAACAGTGCCAACAAATCATCATTGCCATTTCCATTATATATTTTTACATATTTTCTTAGTATTACATGATTCTGATTGGTCGAATATAGTATAAATAAGCTTACACTTTCATGTATTTTTATAAAATGCCAGAAACTAAATTTTTTATAACTTTGTTGAATGACCTGGTCTCTAATAATAGAGAAGAAGATGAAATCATTAAAAACATGAAATTTATGGTAAACCGTACCGAGAAAATCGTTGAAGACATCCCATTCGATTATGAAAAAATTCTCAATTTGCCACCATTGGAGAGAAAGAAGGCATTCCAATCAATATTTAGTTACATGTTTGATGAAAATAATAAATGGATGCGAATAATAGTAGGATTAATGTACATGAAACACATGATATTAAAATCTGGATCCGACTATGAAAATTATTTCCAATGGTCTATAGAGGTATATTACTTTATATTGTTATTAATTTATTATTATTTAGGTGATAGAAACAAAAATTGATCCGTGGGTAGAATCAAACGGTGGATGGACAACGATTATTCAAGTTGCCGCAGAAGCCAAACGCTCTGATATTTATATCGAGAATTGCAAATTTTTATTAAAACTATTCACTGGAGTATCTGTTTTATATTTATGTAACAAAGTTTATCGTAGATTTTAATAAATATTTCTTTGTTATTATTATTAATAAAAAACTGTATTTTAAAGATTTATTGATTATTACATGTACATTGTTCATCACCACAAGATTCTATCATAATATTTTCTATAACATGATCAATACAATTCTTAAATTCGGTAAGCTCATCTTTTTCTGTAGCTTCTTCAACATCATTAATATTTTCTTCAGTATCTTCAGTATCCTCAATAATTTCTTCAGAATCATTAATAATTTCAGTATCTCCATCATTAATAATTTCAGTATCTCCATCATTAACAATTTCATCACTCTGACATTCAGATTCACAATCCGATTCTTTACTCAATGCTTCAACTAAAGTCAACATATCTCTAATTTTTACACCGGTTATTTCTTCAAGTTTATCAAACAAAAAGTTTATTAAATATTCTAAACCTAAATTAATTAATTATTTTATATTTTATATTTTACCTTTTTCAGACATCATTTTAACAGTATTTTAAAACTACTTATAATTTTGTTTATAGAATAACAAAGAAACATTAATACATTTATTAAACACTAAACACTAAAATAACTGTGAAAGTCTAGCAGTAACAATTTTCCAGATTGGAGAAAGCACATCATTTTGATCAGCTTTATATCCTTGGATTGTTATTGTTATATACCAGTTTTCCTGTTCTTTGAATCCAATTTCTGTAAATGCATCATAATATTTGGTATATTGACTCGTGAAGAAAGCATTTTCATTGCATTTTAAATTGGAATTGATCTTTTTGAACGTATTATCAATATCCTTGATATCTAACATTGAGAGAGTGCCAGCAAGAGATTGAAATTGAGTCTTATTGAGTTTGACCGGATTTGCCAATTGCATATTGATAGGCTCCTTTAAAAAATACATTTTATAATTGTGGAACATCTGAACTGGTTGGACGCTTATTTTCTTGGTCATGTTTGATTTATGATCTTTATAATGTGGTGACGCACTTTTATACCCTTGACAGATACTGATTAACCAATCAGAATCATGCATGATCACAAAGACAATGCATGATAAGTGCATGATAAGTGCAAGACAAGTGCGTGACTGGAAAACTGTATGTGAATTAACTCGTGGATTTTGTATATGATTTTACGCATTCATCTATATAAAATGTATTATTAACATCACGTGTTTTATTATTATTATTATGTGTTTAATTAAAGCTAATGCATCATCACAAAGACAGTGCATGATAAGTGCGTGATCATAAAGACAGTGCAAGATAAGTGCGTGACTCTATGTAAATTAACCCGTTGAGTTTTATGATTTTACATATATCATCTATATAAAATGTTTTATTATTAATATTATTATTATTATTATTATTATTACTATTATTATTACTATTATTACTATTATTATTATTATTATTATTATTATTATTATTATTAATATTGTTGTTATTATTATTATTATTATTATTACCAAAACTAACAAAAATAAAACTATTAATATTATTACCAACACTAACAAAAATAAAACTATTATTATCAACACTAAAACAAAACAAAAAATAAAATTCAAAACATTTATTTTCGAAAAAGTTGGTATTTCGAAGAATTTCTAACTGATTTTGCCAGGCACCATTCCACGTAGCGCTGGTATCGAAAATCGCAGCAGCTACAACCCAGAATACAGGGGTATTCGGGTTCCATCTCCTTTGGTCTTCTGTCAAGCTTAATATCCCATAGAGCTTGATCAATTATGTTAAAAATCCATATGTTGGTCGTTGTATAGACCAAATCTGGAATTACTGATTCAGGCTGGTCTTTGACTATTGCTCTGAGTTGAGGATAGAAAAAGAATAACCTTTCCAGTAATACGGCCTGATATTTATCTGGAAACAAAGATATTAATATCAATAAATAATAAATAATAAATTTACCATAATTTTCGATCTCTTTTTTGCTTAATTTTGTACTCGTCATCATAATATTTTCCATTTTAAAAATGAAATAAAATGAATAAGCAATTTGTTTTAATCAATCATTAGCCAATCAGATATCGACCAATCCGGTGATTTCATTTTGTATGTCACAAACAATATTTTTGTACTCTAGATTTCGCACCCTAATATGACTATTTTGCCACTAGCAAACACGTTAACACACATTGGGTTGTATTTTAAAAGCCTCAATGCAGGAAATAATTCTGGCTCGAACATACAAAGACATTTTGTTGACATGTTGTATAGATTGATAGATTGTCCTATATCCATGGTAACTGTAATTGACTGTATTTTAAGATCCTTTATTCTATATTGTAATTTATTGACATCTAAAGGTTTCTTACATCCCATGATTCTGCATTTGCCTGATTTGAAAAATATTATAGGGTATTTTCCACTCCTATCTACAATTTGCTGGGGTTTACCATTTGGAAACGTCATTTTTGATACATCGAAAGTTCCTTTATAATTTATATTTGATAACATAATTAAACAATAATGAAATATTAATCTATATATATGATTTTTAGGAAGAGTTCATTAAATCGTATAATATAAACAAAAACCTATAATTATACAAATTAATAATGGACTTAAGAAATGATGCTGTATATCAAATCGTCGGCCCAAGTGGTAGTGGTAAAACTATGTTTGTGTGTAAATTACTGAAATCTAATTTATTTCAAACCAAATTCAACAAGATTTATTGGCATAGGGGTGCAGATGAAGAACATGGATTAACTCAGGATAATTTCTGTAAATTGAAAAACATGAAAATAGTAAAGGTTTCGATAAAAACTGGTCAAGTCGATTAAGGAAAGGTGATGTCATCATTATTGATGATTTGTATCAGGAAGCTAATAAAGAAAAGGATTTTAATAATTTATTCACAAAAATCAGTAGACATGTTGGTGTTACTGTGATCTTTATTACTCAAAATCTATTTCACCAGGGTGGTGCACATCGAACAAGGAATTTAAATGTTCAATATTTAGTTATTTTCAAGAATCCTAGAGATGCAACAGTTATTGATTTTCTTGCTCGACAAGCATACCCTAATAATCGTAATTTTCTCATCAGTGCATTTCAAGATGCTACAAAATCACCACATGGATATATATTTCTTGATTTCACACAACAATGTAACGATGATTTACGGGTAAAAACAGATATTTTCAATAAAGAAGGTGCCATGGTATATAAACAAAGTTGAAAACTTTAACATGTAAAAATGTTTATGAAATCCAGGCTTAAAAATATCCGAAAACTTAGACATAATATTAAAAAGACTATAAAGAAACGTGTTCCACCAAAAACTAGTTATACACCATCTAAAAAGCTAATAACCGAGAATTACCCTGCAATGAATCTTATTTCGAAAACATTATTAAAAAGAGTAAGAAAAAAGTTAAAATTGTTAAAAATCATAGGAGTTTCCCATATTTTAATGCATTGTTAAAGGCTTCGAGTATGAAAAGAATGTCTATTTTACAATCATTTCCAACTTTTGTTGTCGATGATTTACTCAAAATTCTATTAAAAGTAGTCAGAGGTAAAATTAAAATCAGTAATTCTAAAAACTAGTACTGAATAAACATCGTAAGCCTTTGTTATCACTAGTAAATAATAAAAATCGTAAGCAAATGAGAAAAATCATATATAAACAACAAGGTGGTTTTATCGGAGCAATGTTACCATTAGCATTATCATTATTATCACAATAAACGATGGGTCAATCATTACCAAATGTTAAATTAAAATTTAAATCATCTTGTTGTAATGGAGAAGATTTGGACGAACCCAGAAGACGAAGCAGGTTTCGGTGGAGTGGCAAAGTTAAAGAAAGAGTCCCAAATTCGAAAAGGAAACGCAAAAGTGGTTGTCAGATCAGCTTGCGTACAGTTTAAACAAACCGATGCGGAAAAGATTTCCAACGAGAGCTTATAAGACATTCGGTATTAATGATTTATGGCAAATGGATTTGATGGAGATGATACCGTATTCGAAAATTAACAAGGGTTATAAATATATTTTAACGTGTATCGATGTTTTCAGTCGTTTTGCCCGCGGTCTACCAACAAAGACAAAATCTGCAGAGGAAATATCTAAAGCAATTAACTCAATGTTTAAAAATGGACATCCAGACAATTTGCAAACCGATTTAGGTATTATTATTATTATTATTATTATTATTATTATTATTATTATTATTATTATTATTATTATTATTATTATTATAGGCAAGGAATTTTACAATAGTAAAGTTAAACAAATCCTGGATCGGCTCAAAATAAATCATTATTCTGTACATTCTCAATACAAAGCCGCTCATGTTGAAAGATTTAACCGGACATTGAGGGATAGATTGAAGAAATATTTCGTGCATCAAGGTAATAAATATGGATAAATGTATTACCGAAAATACTTGTTAGTTATAATAATTCATCACATCGAGGTCTGAATGGTTTGAGACCCGTAGATATCAGCTCAAAAACACGAGTGCAGTCTAAGAAAGTTACTATTACAAAACCAAAATATAAAGTTGGTGATCACGTTAGAATTAGTAAAATATCTGCTTCACCTTTCATCAAAAATTTCGATAGTAATTGGAGTGATGAAGTATTTCAAATTACTAAAATTAATACTAAACAGAGTCCTGTTATGTATGTTATTAAAGATAGTGATAACAATGTAATACAAGGGAAATTCTATGAACAGGAATTACAAGTTATTTCCAAACCTACAGTGTTCAGAATTCAGAAAATATTGAAAACTAAAATGGTGGGTAAGGATAAACAATACTATGTCAAATGGCATGGATATCAAAAACCCTCGTGGATATCATCAAAAGACCTAGTAAAATGAGTTTCTATACAATTTACCGAGTAATAGTTGCCCACTAATCCATCCGGAAAATCAAGCGAGTAAATTTATGGTTGATCTTCAAAATCCTATGTATTTACATGGAAATTGGAAGTTGCTTTGCAAGACTTTACATTTGTGTACAATACATTCCCATTTTATAGTCATTGTAAAATCGGTTACAAGAAACGTGTTCCCAAAACCTGTAGTGGTATTTTCACAATCAATAATATTGAACGATATTGTCATATTCCGAATCAGATTTTAGATGAAAATAGTGGCATGTTTTTTAAAGATGGATTGAATGTTAGTTGTGATTTTAGCCCATTTACAATAAAGTTTGAAAGTATTGAGGATGCCAAGCGAATGGGTAGTGATAAGATTAACATAGTTGTTCCTGGTACTGAATACCAAATACGTTTCAAAACATTTGATGAGAAAAGTGTAACGATCGAGAACATCAAAATATCTGTATCATATATTAATGAGGTGGAAGATACATTTACATTTACTAATGAATTATATATTGAAACCCTTGAAGAATTACATAAATATATTTCGTTAAATTGTTTACACATATTTAAAACTATTGAATTTCTTAAAGATGGAATATGTAAATTCAGTCTGAATAATAATATTTGTGAAGTTACATTTGATAAAAACTTGGCTAATACATTGGGATTAGATAAGCAAACATATAGGACAAGTGCTTTTGGTGTACGCAAACCAAAAATAATAAAACTTCATAGGCAAATGTTCATATATACTAACATCATCGATCCTATAATTGTTGGTGATTCTTTGGTTCCTCTATTGAAATCTGTTTGGGTTGATAAACATGACCAGGATGAAGTTGTCAATATAAATATCGATAATCCCATGTACTTACCGGTATCAACATCATGTATAAACAATATAGAAATAAATATTCGTGATGATAGTGGTAAATTTATTGAATTTAGTAAAGATACAAAAACTCATTTGACATTACATTTTCGTAAATTAGATGGCCAATAACGATATTATTAGTATGTATAGTGGTAGCCAAAGTGGTGGTGAATTACCATATTTCATTGGTAAACAGTATGGATCAGGTTGGTTGAGAACAATTGGTAGATTTGCACTTCCTATTCTTAAACGCCTTGGTCGTTTTGGTATGAAAACTGCTAAAGATGTGATAATGAATGAGCAGAAAATATTGCCATCTCTAAAATCAAATGCATTATCCGAGTTAGGGAAAGTTGCAGGTATGTTTGATAAACAGGAAGCACCGGCTCAAAAACGTAAAAGACATCATAAACATATAAACAAACGAATGAAAGGCCATGGAACTATATTTCAAAAATGATTTGTGGTAAATCTGAATTGTGCTTATTTGATAGACCATCTCCCCAAGCAGTAATTGAAATGGGGGCCTTTGAAGATGTATTCCCGATGAATTCTATTATGGATAGTAGAACTGATATTGAATTTTATATTAATGGTTCCCAAACTGAATATCTAGATTTGAACGATACATTGTTAACTGTTCAGGTCAAAGTTGTAGATAAAGATAGAAAACCATTGGGTGAACCTAGTGATGTTATACCAAACAATTTCTTGTTTCATACGCTTTTTAAAGATGCAGTTCTCGGATTTAATAATATCAAGATTGAGGGTGGTAACAGTACATATATTCACAAAGCTCTAATAGAAACTATTATAAATTACAATAGCGATACTAAAAATACATGTTTAACTCCTATGGGTTATGGTAGTGATGACGATAGGAAAAAGTGGATTAAAGGATCGAAATTATTTACCATGTGCTCATCATTACAACTCGATTTTATGGATCAACCAAAATATTTACTCCCAGGTGTTAATGTGCACATTAGATTGAAAAGATCTGATTCGGCATTATCACTAACAAGTGCCACCACAGCTCCAATTCTTCAATTAGTCGATGCAAAATTATTGGTGAGAAGAGTTCGGGTTGAGCCCTCTGTATTAGCCGGTCATCAATTGGGGCTTAATTCTAAGCATGCAATATATCCATTGAAAACAAAGGAAATTGTTCAATTTGCAATTGCTAAAGGTTCAGCTTCTTTCTATAAGGAACAAATATTTGGAGATAGAAGAATGCCCAACTTTATATTGGTAACATTTCAAAGTGAATCTCAATATAATGGATCATACTTAACATCGTGCTCAATTTTCAAAACTTTGGTGTAACATCGCTAACTTTATCGAAAAATAGTGATTATAGAGAAACATATACTCAAGATTTCGAAAATGATAATTATTGTGCTACATATATGCAGAGTATAGTGAGAAATATGGGTTATTTGGATAAAAACCTTAATTGTGGTATAACTCTTGAAGATTTTAAAAGCAAATATCCATTCTTTACATTTGTTTTGGCCCCCGATTTTGATTTAAATCAGAGTCAATTACCTCAAAATGGAAATTTACGATTAGATATAAAGTTTGCTAAAGCTACAACTGAACCGGTACATGTTGTAATATATGGCGTATTTGAAAACGAGGTTCAAATAACTGCAAACAGAACAGTACTAGTTTGAACAAACATTGTTGGTTTGAACAAACATTGTTGGTATAAATGTATAGATAATTTATGATAATTTGTCATGGAGTAAGTTTTTAAATGTATTATTAATATTATTGATGTAGTTCTGTTCAGGTCTATCGAATTGGAAAACAAATACTAGGACATGAATTTTTAGGGGTATTTCCTCTTGATAAAATTCCATATTTACGTAATAATCAAGCCATAATCGTCAATACTCAATCGTCTCATCTCGGTGGAGAACATTGGTTAGCAATATATATGAAACCTAGCAAGATATTTGTATTTGATCCTATGGGTTTCTATTATCCGGCTTTAATGGTTTCGAAACTTCAAACAATGGGTAAACCTATTGTCTATAATAAAACTATGTATCAAAAACCATGGACATTAACATGTGGTCAACATTGTTTAGCTTGGTTATTATCCAAGCGATTTGATGATTAATAAATGTATTAATGTTTATTGTTATGTTTTAACTATTAATATTTTTTATTTTTTATTATTATTATTATTTTTTATATTATTATTATTATTTATTATTTTTATTATTATTTTATTATTATTATTATTATTATTATTATTATTAATTAATTAATGGTCACAAAGACAGTGCGTGATCACAAAGACAGTGCATTATAAGTGCGTGATCATCACATGATAAGTGCATGCATACACAAAATTGAATAAAGAAAACACATGCAAACTCAATGTATGTATGTGATTTACAAAGAAAACACATACAAACAAAAGTATGTATGTGAATTACAAAGAACGCATGCAGTCACAGTGTAGACTGTATGTGTTTTACAAAGAAAACACACATACACACTATAGGCTGCATGCATAAAAATCTCTCACCTATATGTGTGTATTGCTTAAATGTGATTGGCTAAATCCTGAAAATTTGATTCTCTTTATAAACATTGACAATATCCAAAGTTGTCACAATTAATTCAAAAATTTCAAATTAACAAAATATTCAAAATGGAGAAAACAAGTATTCTTAAACAATTATTAGCTGAGGGAAACGGTAAATTTTTTATTTTATTATTTCTTTTATTTATTTATTATTAAGGTACATTTAATTGGTATGATGTCACAGAAAAAGATAACGAAGTTATTATAATCGAGGATAGTGGTAAATTTATTTATTAAATTATTAATTTATTATTATTATTGTTTTAGAAGTTATTGTAACACCGACGGAAATCATTGTTATCAGTGATAGTGAAGATGAAATCGATCATGGTAAATTTTTTATTTTATTTTATTATTTTTAAAACCATTTTAGTAGATTTGGATGGAGATGAAAATGCTGATGCCCCCGTTTCTGGGGAAGATATGAATACCCACAATTATGCCCCCGTTTCTGGGGGATGCCCCCGTTTCTGGGGAAGATATCGATGCATCCGTTTCTGGTGAAGACAGCTCTACAGATGATGATACTGATAAATGTGAGTTTTTTATTTATTTTTATTTTTAATAAAATGTTATTATTATTAACAGTTGTTTTTATTTAATCCATTTGGATTAAATAATAATAAATGTTAATAATTGATAAAAACTTTTATTGTAAACTTTTATTAAAAACTTTTATTGAAAATTATATTGAAAACATATATTTAAATTTATTATTGAAAATTATATTGAAAACATATATTGAATACTTTTATTGAAAATTTTATTGAAAACATATATTTAAATTTATTATTGAAAATTATATTGAAAACATATATTGAATACTTTTATTGAAAATTATATTGAAAATTATATTGAATACTTTATTGAAAACTTTTATTGAAAATTTTATTGAAAACACATATTGAATACTTTTATTGAAAATTTTATTGAAAATTATATTGAATACTTTATTGAATACTTTATTGAAAACTTTTATTGAAAATTTTATTGAAAAATTATATTGAATACTTTATTGAAAACACATATTGAATACTTTTATTGAAAACATATATTTAAATTTATTATTGAAAATTATATTGAAAACATATATTGAAACTTTTATTGAAAATTATATTGAAAACATATATTTAAATTTATTATTTTTAACAGGCAAATTATATCCAAAGTACTGCATCTCTTCAGCGTGTCATTCTTTAGAATGCCATACTGAAATGAAGCGATACTATGGACAAAAATTTTATGGCATCAAGTTTTTTATATGCCCTAAATGCGAGACTGCCCAGGATGTAAAATATTTAGTTTTTTATAAGGATCACTCTTCCCACTTAAATCAATTCACTTTAAATAAAAGGCTCTTCTACGGAAAATAATGAAAAGAAAAAATAATAACAGAAAAAATAATAAAAATAGTAAAAATAATGACAATAATGACAATAATGACAATAATAATAATAATAATAATAATAATAATAATAATAATAATAATAATATGTCGAGACGTAATAACAACAATAATACATCGAAACATAATAATAATAATAACAATAATAATACATCGAAACATAATAATAATAATAACAATAATAATACGTCGAAACATAATAAACGACCTGCTGCAAATATCCAGTGTGTTCCCTCTAAAATTAAAAGGGTTGAAATCATCATTAGCGATGATGAAGAAATTATCATTAGTGATGATGAAGAAATCATCATTAACGATAATCAAATAGGAGGTTCGATAAATATCGATAATGAACCCGAAATAAGGTCAGATTTAAATGGTACTCATAAAAGTATTAGATTTGATGTAGAATGTCAGAATCTAATACAAATCTCATTAACAAATAAAATAGTTAATAGATTAAAATATGAAATTAACCAAATGGGGTCGGTTAAAATACAATTCACCATTCTTATACAATTTGAAAAAGATGGTGAAATAAAAGACAACTTCTTTAGTAATAAGGCAGAACTTTTCTCGGATAATTTTCTGCTTGATGGTATTACTAAATTAAATAATAAAATAGAAAGATTCACATATTTAGGGAGCGGATGGCGGGTTGTTAAAATCAAAGAGATTGATTTTATATTAACAAAGTATTTCCCTATAAATAGACTAGCTGGCCATAGTTATATCCCAACACCGAAATCTTTATCTGGCAAAAAAGCTATAGTTAACGTTCAAAACACTGACCATCACTGTTTATATATAGTATATTAGCCCTTTTAAAACGAAGTGTAGTTCGCACCCATAGAAACAGAGTTTCTTCTTATGAGAATTATTTGGACGAATTAAATTTTGACCCCATTGACGATTGTCCTATGAGACTCTGTAATATTCCCAAGTTCGAAAGAAAGAACAAGGACTTAAATCTGGCTATAAATGTTTTGACTTTTAACGAAAAACCGTCTAAAACTCTAGATGATATAAACTATATCCCCCATCATCCGCATTTAGATATAATTCACCGCTCCAAGGTTACTGACGGTACACCTATTTATTTACTTCTTTTGGAGGACGGTGATAATTATCACTATACAGCTGTTTTTGATTTAAATAAATTAATGAACTGCCATGCAACTACATCTTGCAATGTGCAAATCTCTGTTCATTGGTGTCCCCATTGTCTTAACGGCTTTAGATTAAAACCTGCATTTGACGCCCACGTTGCCTTGTGCAGTAAAAATCAAACAGGCACTACCCTTTATACTTTGCCTAAAAATAAATATTTAAAATTTACAAATTTCGCAAAATCCATTACCCCGCCATTCGTAATTTATGCGGATTTTGAGTCAATTTTACCACTGGATATAAGGCATCATCAAATACATATGCCGATAGCAGCAGGTCTATTATTAATTAACAACTACACAAACACTAAACAATATTTTAATTTTATTGGCGATGATTGCGTTTTGGCGTTTTTAAAAAAGATTGATGAAATCGCTCTTTCGATTGTCTTGCCATATTATGAGGTTCATTGTCAAAAACCTATAGGACCACTATCTTTCAAGGAGGACCGAGAGTTCAAGGATTGTCGCACATGTTATCTGTGTAAAAAGTTTATTAGGGATAAAGTTAAGGATCATTGTCATTTCTCAGGTAAGTATTTAGGGGCTGCTTGTATGAAGTGTAATGTTTCTCGACGAATCCAGAAACAATTACCTGTGGTTTTCCATAATTTGAGGGGATATGATCTCCATCATATTTTAAAGTATGGTCTAAATAATTTTTCTTCTTGGGAATTAAATATTATTCCGACCACTACTGAAAAATTTATCTCCCTCATCGCATACATTAATAAATTGCCTGTTCGTTTTATAGACAGCATGCAATTTATTAATTCATCTTTAGCAAAAGCGGTTAAGACACTTACTGATTTGCCTTTAACTGATTCTGTTTTTGATGGTGCAATTGTTAGAGCCAAGGCTATTTTCCCTTATGACTTTGCGAAATCTCTTGAGGTTCTTGAATCGACGACTGAATTGCCTCCTATTTGGGGTTCTGTATCTGCTGATGAATATGCTACAGCCCAACAAATTTGGACACAGCAAAATTGCGAGACAATGCTAGATTACATGCTAACCTACTTAAAATTAGACGTATTCCTTCTTGCGGATTATTTTCAGCAATTTCGCGCAAAAGCAATTGCTTATAATACTCTAGAACCTCTTAATTTTTATGGAATTCCTGGTATGTCATGGGCGTCAGCTCTCATGACATTACAGGAACCCATAGAACTTTTGCAGGACATGGAAATGTTTAATTTCTATGAGGGAGGAATACGGGGTGGGTTAACATTTGTTAACAAACATTATGTCGCAAGTTCTGAGGATACAGAACTCTTGTATATAGATATAAATAATTTGTATGGTTGGGCACTTAGCCAATATCTTCCGTATGCTGATTTTGTTTGGGTGTATGATGGTTTGGATGATGTATTGAATGAGTGTATGAATGTTGCAGATATTGAAATCCTTCCATATGGATATACTATGGAAGTTGATATTGATATCCCTGATTATTTACATAATTTTTTGAATGATTTTCCGATTGGGCCGGAAAAGATGTGTCCACCGAATTCTAAAGTTGAGAAGTTGATGCTCACGCATTGGCCAAAAAAGAACCATGTTCTTCATTGGCGACTTCTCAGGCTTTATCTTTCTCTCGGTGTGAATGTTGTTAAAGTTCATCGCGCAATTAAATTCAAGCAAGCACCTATATTTCATGCATACATAGACAAAAACACAAAATTAAGAGCTCAAAGTACTAGCGAGCTATATAGGGACTTGTTTAAACTTTATAATAATAGTTTGTACGGAAAGTCAGTCGAAAACCTTAAAAAACGGATGAATTTGAGGCTATGCAATTCTGATGAAAAGATGATTGTATATGCCTCAAAACCGACTTTCAGAAAATCTATCATAATTGATGATAATCTGATTGCTACTCATCTGAATAAGGATTCGATATGTTTAGACAGGCCTAGTTATATCGGACAAACAGTTCTAGACCTGTCTAAACTTAGAATGTATGAACTACAATATAAAGAGCTAGCGAAATATCGCGATGAATTTAATTGTGAAATAAATATTGTTGCCGGCGACACGGATTCGTTTTTCCTTGAGGTTAAGCACTGTAAGCTAGACACTCTTTTGCCGGCAATGATAAGAGACAGCCTTCTAGATACATCGAATTACGACCCAGCACATCCCTTATACTCGAGGAAATTAGATTCCGTTATCGGAAAATTTAAAGATGAAAGCAAAGGTCTCGGGTATAAGGAGTGGGTTTTCTTAAGACCCAAGTGCTATAGTCTTTTAGGTACAAAAGATTCGATGAGAGCTAAGGGGGTGAAGTTGTTGGGGACAGAGATTGATCACCAGTCATATTTAGACTGTTTTGAAAATGACACTATATTTACGGTGCCTCAAACTAGGATAGGGACGCGGAACCACCAATTATTCACTTTTAAAAATAATAAAATTGCGCTTACCAATAACGACGATAAGCGTAATTGGGTGGGGAAAAATACCAGTCTCGCATTTGGGCACTATTTAGGATTTGATGTCATTGATCAAGTATCTCCAAGCTATCAAGGAACTCACAGTCCAAGCTATGTCAGCTCCTGCTCATATTTCAGTAGAGACATCGATGATATACTTTTATCCGATTAATTTTTTCAAATAAAATGTATTTTACGTTTTATTAGTTATTAATTTAACAATTTGTGTTAATGTATTAATAACAATTTATTTAGAGTTTTTATGAAAATTGGGTCTAGAAAAACATGATGTTGATAATAATTTATTTAGAATTTTTATTTATTTTTTAATTAATAATTTTTATTTTATGAAAAAATCGAGAGAGAAAAATGTATCGAGAAAACTTGATTTATTGATAATAATAATAACAATTTGGTCTTTGTTTGTTGATAATAATAGTTTTATTTGTTTGTTTTTTATTGTTAATAATAATTTTATTAGTATTAATTTAGTAAAAATGTGCTTTGTTGGTAATAATAGTTTTATTTTGTTGTTAGTTTTATTTGTTTTTTATTAATAATAGTAATAATATTAATAATAATGTGTTTTATTTGTTTTTTTTTTTATTAATAAGAGTAATAATAGTAATAAAAATAATAATGTGTTTTATTTGTATATACTTTTTATTAATAATAGTAATAATATTAATAATAATAATAATAATAATAATAAAAATAATAATAATAATAATCTTTTATAAAATAATAATAAAAATAGTAATAATAATAATAATAATAATAGTAATAATAATAAAAATAATAATTAAAAAAAAAAAATATATATATATATATATATATATACTACTTATAAAAGTAAGTAGTACAATAATAAAAATAATAATAGTAATAATAATAATATTTATAAAAATAAAAATAATAATTAAAAAATATATATATATACTACTTATAAAAGTAAGTAGTACAATAATAAAAATAATAATATTTTTAAAAATAATAATATTTTATAAAATAATAATAATAGTAATAATAATAATAAAAATAATAATTAAAAAATATATAAATATACTACTTATAAAAGTAAGTAGTACAATAATAAAAATAATAATATTTTTAAAAATAATAATAAAATTAAATTTACAAAATATATACTACTTATAAAAGTAAGTAGATATATTATAATTAAAAAATGATTAAAAAATCCATGACCTTGAAAAAATATTTGTACTTTTCAACATAGAAAAATTTTTGAAAAAATTTCGAAAAATATTCTATCTTTTTTGGTCCAGCGGTGACATAGGAAATCGTGTACTTTTAAACATAGAAAAAAAAAATTTGAAAAAATTTTTGAATGACCTTGAAAATATATGTACTTTTCAACATAGAAAAAATTTTGAAAAAATTTCGAAAAATATTCTATCTTTTTTGGTCTAGCGGTGACATAGGAAATCGTGTACTTTTAAACATAGAAAAAAATTTGAAAAAATTTTTGAATGACCTTGAAAATATATGTACTTTTCAACATAGAAAAAATTTTGGAAAAAAAAAAAAAAAAAAATTGAATGACCTTGACCTTGAATGACCTTGAAAAAATTTGTACTTTTCAACATAGAAAAAATTTTGAAAAAATTTCGAAAAATATTCTATCTTTTTTGGTCTAGCGGTGACATAGGAAATCGTGTACTTTTAAACATAGAAAAATTTTTGAAAAAATTTTTGAATGACCTTGAAAATATATGTACTTTTCAACATAGAAAAAATTTTGAAAAAATTTCGAAAAATATTCTATCTTTTTTGGTCCAGCGGTGACATAGGAAATCGTGTACTTTTAAACATAGAAAAATTTTTGAAAAAAAAATATTGTATGAGTCATGGTCTTTGTTTCAATGACCTTGAAAAAATATGATGAGTCATCCAATGACCTTGAATGAGTCATGGTCTTTGTTTTAAATTTTTGATGAGTCATCCAATGACCTTGAAAATATATGATGAGTCATCCTATGACCTTGAATGAGTCATGGTCTTTGTTTTAAATTTTTGATGAGTCATCCAATGACCTTGAAAATATATGATGAGTCATCCTATGACCTTGAATGAGTCATGGTCTTTGTTTTAAATTTTTGATGAGTCATCCAATGACCTTGAATGAGTCATAGTCTTTGTTTAAAAATTTTTTGTACTTTTAAAAAATTTGTACTTTTGGACTTAGCGCGAAAAAATTTTTTCCCGGGGGGGTGGGGGGAGGGGGTATGTGGTCCAGCGGTGACATGGTCTAGCGGTGACATATCTATCTACTTAGGATTCATTAAATTATGATGTTCGCTCACTTGACCAAAACCAGGTGTGGAATTTTCAAATATATTCAATTAAATAGATAATTTTAACTACAAAAATTTAAAAATATACAAAAAATCAAACCTGATCAGAGAATAACTAAAAATGAGGATCTTGTATGGAAAACATTCTCGGAAGTCAACTCTGGAAGAAAACGGTGAACCGCGAATACATTTTGTTCAAGAGAGTAAGAAGGCTAGAATTTCTTCCAGTAGCGGTGAATTACGTCACCTAGGATATAACCTGTTCTAAGTAATTAGAGAATTTAAACAAAAACCGCAAGCTTCCTTTAATATCGATAGCACATTAGGTTTATTAACTCTAATAAGAGAACTTCCAGACTCTTACACACGAGTAATTTTTATTCTTGCTTCAACATAGCTTAAATCGGATAGATTTTAACAAATTTCGGTATCATTTTATATTATCAATTGGATCGTTGATAAGAGTGCCGACATATGAATTACAAGTTTATAATGTTAAGTCCATGCCGTGGAATACTCCTAAATACTGTAACCTCATGAGAAGTTTTCTTGACCTTTGGATAACGTCTTCATTATCCTTACAAATCCACGAGAATATATTTATATAACCTATTTTAGACGAATCAAGCGCCCTCGTTATGGTCCCCACTCATGTTGCCGATCAGTGGCGACAAGCTTGGAGACGCGTCTGGCGGGAAAAATACCCCGATGTGCCCCAACCAAGAGAAACCCAAGGAAACGTCTTACCCTCGGGAGAGAATAATCGGAGACCGTTTATACAGAACGGACGAATAGGCGGTCAGAATCCGGCCCAGGAAATTCATGATCGGGCCCGATCTCTTCTGGCATGCCTCCAAGACCACCAACGCCGGGTCGATTCCCACGTAATCTGGGCCAGACAATACTTGGCAAACGTGGAAGAGGACATAGCGGCTTGCAGAATCGCCGACACCGATGATTATTCGCCGCCGCACAGCCCCACGCTTGGTCATGCTGGCGGAAGAATGGATAATCGCAGTAATGATCATCCGATGCCCCGAGCCAGTCGCATCCGAAACACGAAACGGCCCATCTTCGTGTACTCGGGCTACTCTGCCGACGAAGGGGTGGAGAGATATTTCAAAGATCTCTGATCCCGTTGCTCTATGGACTGTGAATTTCTTAATCTTGTACGTCACATTAATAAACTTAAAATTTATCTTAATAAATAATTTGTTGTTTAGGATTTCAATTTTTTTTCTTTCTCTTCTTAGTGTAACGTTTGCAAATTATGTTTAATAAAATTTATGTTTAATAATTCTGGATTCGTATAAAAAATTTATTTTCATTATTACAGAAATGGAACCCCTGCAAATATTACAGACGGAACTAGCGCACGCTCGAAAAACTAATAAAAACTTTTACGATCAGATTGTCCAGCTGTCACGCGAGATTCAGCAAATAAAAGCCACATAGGTGGACCCAAAGAAGGCCAAGTTAATGTATCAAAGTCTTACAGCAGCCCAAAAGGGATGGGCAGACGAAAAGCAATTAAATCAGAGCCTCAGAACACAAACATGGGGACTGAAGGTTGCACTATCTGCCTATCAGGAGGGGGCAGCTGTAATTTATCCCCTCGTTTTCGCCCCTGCCCAATTAGCCTATCGAGAGACGGTAGCAAATCCAAAAACGACACCAACAAAGAACAGTTATTGTCCGGGACGCAAGGAGCGGGCCAAATGCATGGCCGCTCGAATGCTAAATACAACGCAGCCTATTAACTGAGAATGCATCACTTCTTTTATGAAATATGTATCCACTAGTTTTGTTTTAATATATTCATTAATATTTTTTAATCATTGACTAAAGAATTCAATCGATGCGATTGATAAAATCTACGACATAAAGGGAACCTAATAATCTAAAGCGAGCACAAGTCTTCTAACGACAGCTCGTTGAACCCAGAGATCGTTCGGTCAATTACAGCATTATTGATAGCGCTCACTTTTTGCGGACGATCTACCCACTCGAACACGGGTGCCGGGTGGTAGCAAAGAAATATTTATGTTGGGCCAGAACGTAAACGGCCTTGAAGAATGTTTAAATGGATCAGAAACACACACGCAAATACAACATGCAATTTAAATAAACCTATTGAAACACCAATTAAACCATATAAAATCTGAGAAATAAAAGAATTAAATATAAATTAACAAACATAAAAATAAATTAAAATAATAACAAAATGCACCAAGATTCGCACGATACCTATACAAATATAACAAGAAAACACAACAAATTCGACAAAATTAGAAAAATTAATAAAAGTTCATTAAAGTGAAATTTAAATCGAAAAATTTGAATTAGTAATAATTCAATAAAAATTTTAAATAAAAAATTATAAAAATAAATCAAAAAATATTAAAATTAAAAAATAGAATTTGCTAGAAAATAACAAGGTCGAATTTTGTTTTACTGCATCAAATTTCACACGCGAGAAAAATAGGTATAAATACTGATCCATTTTCACATTTAACTTAACAAAAACCATTTTAACCATTTTGAAAATTGTTAAAACCGTTTCGAAGTTTAACTATTTTTTAGAACTATTTTGAAAATTGTTTAAAATCTAAACCGTTGTTCGACGCAAACTATATTTTCAATTTGAAATTATTGTGGAAATCAGAATTTTTAGGTGAGAAATACTTTGGTTGGAACCCTCTTTCCACGTCACGTCCATAGCATCTCTGTAGAGCTCTGCTTGGCGGCGACGTGGGGAGAGAGGCATTTATGTTCTATTTTATGCTTTGATGTTTTTTTCAATTTTATGGAATGGTTCGAAATAGGTAATTATGTTGTTTTTATAATTAATAAATATTATTAATATACCTAAATTGTTTTGCATATATATTTGTTTTATAAATTAAAATGTCGAAATTTTTCCGGCCCACAGCCGACACACAACGCAAGTAAATAAAATCTACACAGTGCAGATGCATGTAAGTGCGTGGAAAATCGCCAATGATATGTACCCGTGAGGACTCGGCGTTGAGAAACGCAGGGGTCGTAACGTCAATATTATCCCTATAGCTGAAGCGAGAAATAAGGGAGAAGTCTCCGACTCCTTCCTCGTTTCTCACTTCTGTAAAATCGACCTAAATTTATATTACACACGGCTCAAAATCATCACATCGAGTAGTCCAGTGGGCACTCAGTAAATATAATATAAACACAAAATGCGCCTAAGGTCTATTAAAGGGAAAGGGTACGGAGATAAAATGAAATTGAAATCGTTGATATAACTGATTCCATGTTAATAATTTGAAGTAAATTAGATAAAATTTATGGTTAAAAGTAAATTTAATTCATGGTTTAATTACATTAGATGAACTTGAAAGTAAATTGAATTAATAAAACTTATTTCTAAAAGTAATTAAAGTAATAAAATCAGATCAACTCTATGGCTAAAATAAATTCATGGTTTAAGTATCTTAGATAAACTAGAAAGTAAACTAAATTGATAAAACTCATTTTTAAAAGTAAATTAAATGAATAAAATTAGATAAACTTATTTTTGAAATAAATTGAGTACTAAAATAGATAAAGCTTGTTTTTAAAAGTAAATTAAATTAACAGTTGGAAATAAAATCAAGTAAAACTTATTGCTATAAAACAAATTAGAGTCATGATAAAGGTAGATAAAATTTATTGTTAAAAAGTAATTCAAAGTCAGGTTTAAATAAAACTAAATGAAACTCATCACTAATAATGCGTCAGACATTAATAAATTCATGAATTTCAGGATTAAGTAAATAACTATCAATGGTAAGCATCGAAAAGTAAAATGTCTCCTGGTTAAAAAGTCAAGGTAATTTAGAAAAATCTGCAAATAATTCCTCAAGAAGTGAACAACGACTAAAATAAAATAATAGAATAATAAAACGAAGTATTAAATTTTCTAAGCAATTGATCAAGAATGTGCAATCAAAGATAACGTTATTTATTAACCTATTGACTAAATTCATATGTTGATTCATTTATGATTATAACTCCCTAGCAAGCAACCCATCGATAAGAGTAGATTAAATTATTGGTATAAAACTAGAACAATCAAATAAGTTAGAGTAATCCGATAATAAAAGGCCAGTGAATATTAATTAAATTCAGCAGTTGCAAATAATAGAATGGAATAACCAAATGTTAAAGTACAGTGACTCAGTGACTAGGTATAAAAGCAATTCATAAATTTGAAGTGAAGTGAGGCGATTCCATTGATTAGACAATTAAAGGTATAAGTATAAAGATATGAATAAGTTGCAACTCCCTAAAGAATGTAGTGAATTTGGGTCATGAATAAGGTTAACTCACTGATCAAAATTTAGCGTCAATAATAAAGGAACAAATCAAAACTTTATACATTACAAAAATTAAGCATAACATTTTACGAAGCATGGATAGGGCTTACCGCCGGTTGTCATATAGGTAAATTATAGTAATTCCAAATAGATCCAAGCGATAAAATTCCATAGCATAGATGAAGGAGGGATAATCCGTCATAGTTTCTACCAAATGCAATGTCAATGACGCTAAAAAATTCGATAAATTAGAATACAAAAATGAATAAAATGTTGAGATTACCCAAATCGATCCGTTGTACGGCGAAGCAGTTGGCTAACTCGAAATATTGTGAATCGAAATAATCTGCAATTAAGGTAAACAGGATGTAACATTAATAAATCAAGATGACATATACCTGCAGCATGAGATGACCAGACCGGAAATTTGCGAGCCAATCGATCATGGCAGTGTAGACGACGCCGATCATTAATAGTTGTAACGGAAACAGTTAGTCCACATGATCGAAAGTGTTCGTGGACATCCTGTTTGTAAGATACGAAAGCTATTCCACTATAACCGATCATAAGAAATCGTAAACATCCAATTCACATTAATTAAAATTGCATACTGATAAAACCAAGGACTTTCTCCCTTGAGTAGATCTTAATTTCATATAGACAGCGACCCTCCTATATACGACACTCTTGGGGCGAGACCGAACGACCTTACATACCACGGCTTCGAGCTACCACGAACGAACAACCACTCTTAATACCCAATAGATTTTTACAAGTGACACTCTTAAACAAACATGAATATTAAATGATAACGCACTATAGATAAACATCGATGCTAAGCGAGTATACCTTCCAGAAAGGGATAATATCATTAGCCTAACAAACGGTGACGCCCAATAGATCGTAGAGTGCCGTTCAGTCGCAACGCAATACTTAACTTCTTATAATTAACGCCATCAGTGGAGGGGAGTACGTAAGAACTCAGGGACGCACAACCCCTTAAACTTGCAGTAGATCGTCATAATAATTAGCATCCGACGGGTTAACTCGAGATAGACCCAATGATAATAATAACCTGGTAGGTAGTGAGTTGGATACCCAACCCGAGAAAATTATTGAAATAAAAATGTTTCTCATTATATACGCCAACATTTGATTTTGATGCGTTTTAGAATATGCCGATCGTAAGGACTGACATCCGAATGCCCGACGAACAATGCCGGAAGGAACCACACCCAGAAACAGACATATTCAATAAGATTCGACAGCAGTGGCCGTACCCCACTACCTGGAGGATACTGGGCCTAAACAGCGACCCATGCGGACTCGCCGGACAACAATACCCGGCAGCAGAGACATACATGAATGCGCGAGAACTCCTCACCCAATGGGAACGGGTGCAGGAACAAGTGGACCTACAGGTGGTCAAGGCGAGGATGTATCTCGCCAACGTAGAAGATGACATCCTCGCCGGGCGAATCGCAGAAGCATACCCACCTCGCCCAGTCCGAGATACCCGGCGCTCATACCCGGTGGTTCCTCCGAGAAAGAGCCGAAGGAAGTCATTTCCGAAAAAATTAGAAACTCCAGAGACCCTAACGATTCATATGAACTAGTTTGATGTTTGTTATTAGTGAAATAGAAATGTTCTTTACCCTGTTTTTGCGTTTGATCATTTGTTTAAGAATATTCGTTTCAGTCGATATGTTTGCGATAATGATAAAAATAACTTATATAAATTATTAACGTTGAATTTAACGAACTTATCCATTATAGTTATGGCCACTAACCAAATATGACAAGCGGAATTAGATCGCGCGCGGAGCACAAATGCGGATCTCCTCCATCAAATACTCCAGCTGACAAGAGAGGTCCAACAGATCAAAGCGACTTGGTCGGACCCGAAGAGAGTCAAAATGTTATACCACCGAATATCTGCAGCACAGAAAGGTTGGGCCGAAGAGCGACAGCTCAATCAGAGCCTGCGCACCCAGATACGAGGATTAGAAGTGGCCCTAGCTGTTTGTCGGGAGGGGGAAGCGGTCACCTACCCGCTCATATTCGCCCCGACCCAGAGGGTGCAGAAGGACCCTCAACCAGTAGAGCAGTCCTCAACTCAACCAATAAATCGTCGGCCGGGACGCAAAGAACGTGCTCGACGCCGAGCTGCCCAGCAATCAAAACCGTCTCATTAATTTTGGATAATTCACATTTCTGTCTATTTAAATAAAATAGTTGTGCTTACGGTTACAGTGCTTCTTAAAAGGCGCTTACACGCAGATATTATTATGAGTACCCGCGTCGCAACTTTAAGTCATCTCTCCACATTCGATCATGAATTTACTTCCACAGGGACAGAGCTAAGCGAGCACAGGTCTTCTATCGACAGCTCGTGAACCCGAGGGTTGTCCGAGCAATTACAGTACTAGCGATAATACTCAATTTTTGCGGGCAATCCACCACTTGAACACATTACCAACGTTGCCTAGCAACGGGTGCCAAGTGGCAGTTAGCATCATTTTGTATGGCGTTACCAGGGCCACCATGAGGATAAGCAAATAACTAAACCCTGTAACCCACCATTTATATGGCGTTACCGGGGTAACCACAACCAATTCAAACAAACATCAACACCCAGTAACTCACCACAACATTCGGCTCAAAATCCCTAACACCGAGTAGTCCAGTGGGCACTCATTAAATATAATATGAACATAAATAGATCATAAGGACAAAGAGAGGGAAAGGGTTGCGGGGAAAATAGCGAAATCGTGCTACAGTTAAAATGAATAGCCATCGGAAAAAGATTAATCCGAACGACTAAATCATGAAAAATAACGTTTTGAATAATATATAAGAATTAAAATAAATTATGTTGAATTTAGACGGAAAATATGGGCAGAACGCTGGGCAAATTTTCGGAAATAGTTAAAACATTTATCATAAAACGGTAAAATCAAAGCTGGATGCTGCTCAAATTTTCCGAATCAATTAAAATACTTGTCGAAAATTGTAAAGTAAAAGTGGAATGTTGTTCAATTGTTAGTATGATATCCTTATAAAACTGTAAAATAAGGGCGGAACGCTGCTAAAATTTTTCGAATTAACAAAAATACTTTATCGAAAACTATAAGATACGGATGGATTACGGCTAAATTTTTATATAAGTAAAATATTTTTATAAAGCTGAGGAATAAGGACGAATCCCTACACAAAAATTTGATAATAATAATGGTAATGGTAAGGATAATGGCAATTATAATAATAATAATGACAATAACAATGAGGATAATAATGATAATAATAATGATCATGGTACTTATAATGATACTGATAATAATTAGGATAATAATAATAGTAATGATAATAATAGTAGTAATAATAATAAATATAATGGTAATTATATTAATAAGAATAATAATAAATGTAATAGCGGTAACAATTAATAAAGGTAATACATATAATAGTAACAATGATAATGCTATTATCAATAATAGGGAACATAGTGGCTATAATAGGGATAAGAGTAAGAGAGCTAATGTGTGAATATTTAACATAACAGAAGGTTTACAGGCCATAGAAAAATCATCGATACGGACAACTATAAGAAGGACTAAGCGAATAGACATAAAGATAAATCATATGAGAGTACAGGTTAACCTTTGAAGGAGATAGGAAACTAATGGGACCCAAAGATCGAAATCGAGCACATGCCTTCTATCGGCAGCTCGTTGGACTCACGGATCGTTCGCTCACTTTTTGCTGACGATCCACCCACTTGAACACAGTTCCAGCGTTGCTTAGCAACGGGTGCCCAGTGGTAAGCGAAAGATATTTGTATGGGGTTGTCTGGGTAACAACCACATAGTTTCAAAATATCAACGCCCAGAAACTCACCAAAATTAATTAAAATTTTGAAAAAAGTAAAAATCAATATTTTCGCGGGAAAAAGTTTGTCAGGAGCCCAAAAACCAATTAATTAAATTATTTCCGATTAATCCATTAATCAAGGGCGGCTGAACTGAACGTCAGCGTTATGGACAAAAAATTGTCCGACCAGTAAAAAATTGTTTACTAAAATTAATCTAAATTAACAACCCAGAATTATAAAAGGGACTAACAACAAAATAAGTTCCCAGTTGGTCAAAGAGAAAAATTGATTATTTTGGGAGCGAAGTGAAAATGATTAACAAATAAAGAATCTAATCATATTGCAATAGACTTTTTAAGTGATACCCTTAGGCTGTTTACTGATATTTTAAAGAATTTTATCCTGTTGTGAATCAAGATTTCTTTGTTGGGATTTTGTCTTAAAATTTATCCATCGAGAATATTAAATATCCCATCACCATGGTTTCAGACATCTAACGCGAATAAAAAAGGAATTTGTGCTCCATGCATGAATGCAAACCTATCTGAATTTGACTTAACAAAATGTCGTCGTAATAATAGATCGATCAAGTAAATCAGTCAGCATCAACGATAAATACAAATTTATCGAAATCGGGAATAAAGCAAGAACTAAAATCACCATATCAAAATCAATCAAATGGAACGATGAGAGCATATTTCAACACTACCATGAAAACGAAACGATAAAAACTGCGTAGAACTACTTGAAAAATAAATATAATAAAATCAATATCAAAGTACCAATTTAACAACTATTTAAAATCAATTCAAATTTAACATCAAAATTATTCACTTAACAAATAATTTAGTACAGTTGAAACAAAAACATGACAGCTAGCAGTCCAGACAGGTAAAACGCACCACATTGGAGGTTGAGTAAGAAAATCATGCTGCATCCAAGTAGGAATAAATATTAACAATGTTTCAGAATTGATGTTTAACACACAATTTTTCCAAAAGTAGAAAATTGTCATAAATGTTAAAACTTGAAGAATTTTTAGTGACATTGATATAACAAGTCTCACGGTTAGACTGTTTTTACACCTTACTTGGCTATTAGTTTGCAATTCACTCTCCATTTTCTTAATTTGTCTTTCTAGTTTTGAATATTTGGCGAAATTGTCTGTCATATTTAATTTTGACTTCTCGTTTGTCAATTCTTTAAGTTTACTGATTCGATCATTGTCGGCTTTTGATCTATTCATAAGCATGCATCCAATTTTACTAAGAAACGGAATACAAAACAAATGTATAAGTTTAAAAATAAAAATGATTAAAAGAACATATAGAAGTGTCCAAATATCTTTAACACAAGTTTCTTCAACCATAATAATTTTTTAAAATTTCGGCTTCGAGAGCTTCAGCTGTCAACTGTACTTCAGATATTTCGATTAGTTTTTCTCTAACAAATTCCAACTTTTTTTCTAAATAGTCTACTGTTTTCAATAATTCTTTGCCGCTATCAATATAGTCGTTATGTAAAAGTGAAAGTGCTGAGTTATGTATTTCAAGTGATAAGTCTTCTTCTGGAAGGCCGTCAATTAAATAATTAATTTGAGTAAAAGTTTCTCGAATAACTTTGGCAAATTGCTTACAATAATCTGGTGATGATTTATCTTCTAATACTAATTGTATTATAGGATTGTCTTTTCTGCTACTTCTAGCTTTCCAATCAAATTCACTAAAAAATGAAGGCTGGGCAAACTGCTGAATAACTCCAATTGAATCACAAAGATTTTGAGCTTGTTGATTAATAATATCTTGTAATTCACTTAATCTATCTGCCTAAAAATAAAACATAAAATAATTTTAGAACGTGTTTAAAAATGGAAAAATAATTAATAATTTCAAACAAGTAATTTTTAGAAAATACATATTAAACAAACTAAATTTGAGCAAGCATATTTACTAATATTTGAAATTTATTTTTAATTTAAAAAATAATATGTTTCGGTTATCAAACATAAATATATTGCATTTGAGAATTGTAAGTTTCCTTAATAACTATTTTTAAAAATATATTAAAAATTCAAATTAATCAAATATTTAATTTTTTAAATATTTAATTTAACATTTAAAACTTTTTTAGAAAAACTTGATTAAGTTATTCGCCTTATTAATTGTAAATGACTGATACAACCAAGTTCTGTATTGTGGGGTTTATGGTTTCGATAACCTTGACCCCACATATAAACATTTCCTTGCCCCCAATGGTTACCCGTCGCTAAGCAACGTTGGTGATGCAACCATTGGTTTTTGAGGTCGCCAAAGATGAGCGCCACATAGGAACTACTCTGGCCCGACCTCAAACTTTGTTCAACGCACTACCGTTAGAAGGCCTGCATGCGCTTTATTTATTTTGGTCCCATTATTGCATATTCGATCTAGTTCATTCTATAAATTGATTCTTTTACTCTTACTAATTACTCTAGTTCGTCCTGACATCAAACTTATTAGACAAATCAATGGAACAAAAGAAAACATTTATTTGATAATAATCATAAACACATTTTATTCGGGGTGCAGAACGGCACGACGCTTGGCACGTTCATTTCTTCCTGGACGATGTCTGCTTGGTTTTGGGTCTGTCTTCGAGGTAACCGCCACATCCCTGTAGGCCAGCTGTGTGGGGGCGAAGACGAGGGGGTATGTCACCGCCGCGCCTTCTTGACAGGCCGACAATGCCACCTCTAGGCCTCTTATCTGTGTTTTCAGGTTCTGGTTGAGCTGTTTCGCCTCAGCCCAACCCTTCTGTGCCGCTGTCATTTTCTGATAGAGCATTTTGACCTTCTTCGGCTCTACCCAGGTAGCCTTAATTTGTTGTACTTCCTTCGTTAATTGCAAAATCTGTTCGTACAATTTCTTACTAGCTCTGCGCGCGTTGTCCAATTCACGCTGTAGGATTTGGCTTGATTCCATATCTACAAAAGAATGATTATTAGGCCACACAATTCCACACTAATGTTATTTAACAAAAAATCTTTTAATCATAGAATTTTTATAGATACAATCGCTAAAGTGTTGGATCGGAAAAGAAAAACTCGTAACTAAGAACTAAGATATCTTATTTTTTAACCACTATTTACGGAGGAGCGTATCCGTCCGTACTGGGAATTTTCCCTGCTGCTATATCCTCATTAAATAAATTTTATTTCAAGAAAAACTGCTCCGAAGAGACAGTGTGTCCTTTTAAAAGGACTAGCCCGACCATTAGTAGTTCAGACTCGATCAGGTTTTCAATTTTGTTTTTATCTTTCTTTCATCATCTGTCCGGTTGCGATAATCGGGCAAGCACAGTTCCTCTTTCCATCTCCAATTCCATCTTCAGATCAGGTCCAGCTCCATTTCCATCTTCAGCACTGTCTGCATCTCCAACTCCCAACCCAATATGAGGCTCACATTATGGGGATCCAACCACGCCAGTAGTGGCTGGATTTTGGTACTTATATTCTGGTACGTGTTCTTCAAGTGTATATAAATGGAAAAGACAAAATATATTGGAAACCACACATGTGGAATTCAGATAAGCAAATGACAATTTCAACAACATCAACAAATAAAACATAAAATTAAAATACTAGGACTACTTAACCAATCACAACAATAGCAATAATAAAAGTAAAAAATCATTGTAAAAACAGAAAACATATAAGAATTAACCATAAACCCAACACTCTAATAAAACACTCCAATTGTAAGCATGAAGTCACTTCAACAATAAAATTAAAGCAAAAATCATTGCAAAAACAGAAAACCCAACACTCTAATAAAATACTCTAATAGTAAGTATGAAGTTACTTTAACAATAAAAATAAAAGTAAAAATCATTGTAAGAACAGAAAACATATAAAAGTTAACCATAAACATAATACTCTAATAAAATACTCTAATAGTAAGTATGAAGTTACTTTAGCAATAAAAATAATACTTTTATAATTATTATAGATAATAGATATAATATTTGATAATAGTTATTTGTTATTAGTTACATGATTCATAAAGATCATGTAACTTGCCTCTATAGCCGCTTTAATGCACATTCTCGCCATCACCTTTATATCATCCTCTCCTAATCCTAACTGTTGAAGGTCTTTATTATTCTCATTGTCCCAGGATCCCACGATCCAACTATAATAGTGTATACTGCTGCTTTGCAGTTGTTATTTTTACCAGTTTCTATTGCAATGTTCCTATATTTGTCAAGATTCTGTTTGCGTGCGTTAATAAAATTTGTATCGTTACCGTAAGGTACTTTATTATCAACTAATGATAGTTTTATTTTATCTTTGTGAGTGGTCTTAATAATGAGATCAGGTCTTAAGGTTGTATCAACATTTGGTGGCGATTTTTCTATGTCAATGTCATATTTTTTACTTGCAAAAAAGTTGTGTACAATTTCAAGTACATGGTTATGTTTATTTCTCCTCGCATTTTGAGATAGTGTACAGTGGTTTAGGATATGGGCCTGTGTTTCCCATTGTATTCCACATAATCTACAGTTAACATCTTTTTTTTCCTTATCGTTAGATGGGTTCGAATTTAAGTTTAAGCTGTTATTCCTAGCTTTAATTAAAAAAAGTATTGATTATCTCCCAATGTTGTAAATTTAATCAAGTGTTTAGAGAATTGGCTTTTCCCTACTATTTCAGCTATGTGTCCCTGGTGGGTCATCTTGTACCATTCGAGGGCATACCACTCGCCAGTGAGGATGTGCATTATTTTGGAGGCATTCTCAATATTTTCATTATTTATTTCTATTTTGAAATCATTTTTACTAATTTCAAGTCTAAATATATTATCGATATATGTTAATTTGCATATAATAGCGAATTTAATTCTAAGTCTACAGATTTCTTAAATTTTAAAAACATACAAGGCTTACCAATTTTTTCACCATTGGAGGGTTACTGGGTGTTGATGTTTGTTTAAATCTTCTTATGGTTACCCCGGTAACGCCATATAAATATTTTCTAGCTACCACTCGGCACCCGTTGCTAGGCAACGTTGGAAATGTGTTCGAGTGGGTGGATTATCCGCAAAAAGTGAGCGTTATTACTAATGCTGTAATTGCTCGGACAATCCTTGGGTCCAACGAGCTGTCGTTAGAAGACCTGTGCTCGCTTTTGAGTTGGGTCCCTTTTATGTCGTAGATTTTATCGTTTGAGTTCGTCATGCCAGTTTCAGAATTTAGTAATTTTATAGAGAAGAGTTTGCATGTACACCAAGTATATTTTCATTTTTGTTTTATTTTATAAAAAGTGCTAAATTCTGAAACAAGCAATATTTTATATTGTCTTTAGAGTTTTATGACTTTTTGCTATAATAGGTTTATAATATGGGTAATTTTTAATGTTTTTTCGTTGGTTATTAAAATACTTTTTATAAATTACTTTTAAAATTTAATTTCTGATTACAATGATGCGGCAAATTAGTATAAATGAATTAAAACCTCAAGTGTAACACAAAAGTTGAAAAAATTAAAATGCAAATCATGAATTAAAAATTGAAAAATTTATATTTTCCGGAGTAGACAGGTAAAGAAATTGTCACCAATAGTGAATGCAAATATAATAATATTAAATTGATAGTAAATTTTCAGACAAAATTATTCAGAAAATACAAACTAATTGATTAATTAAAAAAATTAAATTTATTTAATTAGAAACGCCATGTACGGTTTGACAATTGAAAAGTCAACCGATTAATCTTAACTAAAAATAATATAATTTCTATGAATTCTTTAGGCATCTTCTAAGCAGGTAATTTAATTTACAATAATTGGTCGACAAAATTCCTCCTTTGAATATATGTCTGTATACGACTTGTAGAACCAGTTATTTTGTTACGTTGTAAAATAAATTTATGTTCAAAACCATTGCAATTCACTCCAATTGCAAAAAAAATACAAAAATAATCCACACCTTCATCAACCGGTCTACACTTGGCCTACACACTAGCAATTGCTCTATCAATCCCAGTTCGTTGACATTTCTCACACAGTTCGGGTGTCGTCCTGAAGAGAAACATGCAGGTGTGTCTACTCGCACTGCTGAGCAGAATCAGCTGACACTGTGGGGTGTCTTGCAGGTATGTCATTATAACATGCATGAACTGGTTCTATTTCCTACTGCCAGAATCGTAATGGGTGTGGGCAATACCCGATGCACACCGCTCGGTGAGGAGTACGATTATAAAGATTCACTGGTGAGGAAATTTCGTGGAATCGATATTTCTAAATGTCAACGGCGGGTCGGTTTACTTTTTCTCTTTGTGTAATTCTTATATATCGATTTCTAGGTGGACTATTTAAGAGAATTGGACGCCGATTTTCTTCTTACGTGGCAGTTTTGGCTTCAATGATGGTAGGTGAAAAAATAATTATTTTTATTTTAATCTTCCTTCCTTCTGCTTAGATGGGATATGGGAAGATCGTAGTGCTCGCCCGGATTTTGAGGTTTGATTTTCATTTGCTACATTTTCATAATTGATGTTGACATATAAATCCATTAGATGCGTTTTTTTACTTTTTATACATCAGCCATTTTGGAATGACTTTCAGGTAAGCAATTTAAAAGTTAACACTAGAAAGCTCGTATATTTTATCATAAAATACTATGATTCAATACAAGCGTTTTAATGTTAACATTAATCCTCAACATATTTTGTTTTTACTTTATTGTTCTAATGTTTTATAATTAGTGATAATAGTTATACATTTTCTATAATTTAATGTTTCTATTACATCGCGCTAATAATGTATTGCATGAATGATTATAAGTGTTATCTCATTCGTTTGTCTTTTTACAAGGATTGAACTAAATAAACGTTAAATTTCATTATCAATTTGCACGTCTTTCTTACAATAGGAATCTTGGTTGCGTGTTTAATTTTCCATTTTTAATTATTGGTCGACCACTTAATAATAAATGCAATTTTCGAACTACAGCTGTCAACGTATAAATAGGGTTGTGTATATTTTATATTATAAAACTATGAATTTATTATTTTACTCTAGAAAAATGTTAGAGATTGAAAACTGGGTTTTTCGGTTGGATGTTATAATATTGATGTAACTTCGACGACAATTGGAATAATATCAATTGCCTCCAGTTATCCTCGTTGGAAAGAGATTTTGTGACCCCAATCGACAGCTCTTGGCGATCCTGATGGGAATATGCATCATCCCATGGGTAAAGATGGCAACCTATCCCTTTAATGGGTCGTTCGTGAAGAACTCCGTATCAATACTCGGGTGATTTTTATTATTGTGGTATGAAATATGAATTTGTATGTGGCTTTTCTTCTTTTCTATTTTGTTTGTTTAATGAATAAAATCTGGCCGTAATGATCGCCTTTTATTTTATGGTACAATTTTAAGGTAACGGTTCGGTCAATGGTTCGATGACTCGCCTTATCTATAGTATGGGCGAGAAGGTATCTACTTTAAACTAATCTTTGGAGCCCCTAATGAAATTATTGAATTAGTCTAAAGAATAATTTTTTATATTTTGTTTTTGTTTCGGGAACGGCAACATTATAGGTTATTTGGACTTTAGTCTTTTCCGTTAGACTGTGTGCTGTTTAGATTCCCATTGATCCTCGAGCTATTGATTCCTTTTACTTTCCACTGTACATTTTATTTAAGTTTGGAATATGAAATTGGGTTTACAACGCTTACAATGTTTTGATTTCTTTAAGGGACTTATCGGTTTTAAAATATTTATTTCCCTATCCTATTTGGTTCTCAAATGACTTTATCGACTCTAAATACTTAAATGTTCAGATCAATCATACTCATTTATGTCTTTTTAGGTGGCGTTATTGGCTTCCATCAATGAATCTAATTTTATCTCTGCTCGAGTAAATCATTTGACCCTTAGTATGATCGTAGAGAGTTATAGCAATTTATTATAATTCCCCTTTGTTTAATAGAGGTTTTGGTTACTCTTACTATGACATTAACCATATATATCTGAAGGTTTATAACTATGATTTTATTAACTTTGGTGTGAAAACGCGTCTCCAAATTTATAGCTATCCGTCGTTCGATTTTAATTCCAATCTATATTTTAAATTTATAACAACGATTTCAATTTTATTTCCCCGGTACCATTCCATAGATTGACCTTAGGCGCATTATGTTCATGTTATAGTTAATGAGTGCTCACTGGACTACTCGTGTGATGATTTTGAGCCGTGTATAAATATAGTTTAGGTCGAATTTAAAGAAATCGAGAAACGAGGAAGTAGCCAAAAGACCACCTCCCTACTTCTCCTTTCTTCTATACGGGTAATATTGACGTTCCTATCCCTGCGTTCCGCACGCCGGGTCTTCATGGGCACAGATCATTGGCGATATTCAACGCACTTACACGAATCTGAATAACATTTCTGATTTTAATTACTTGTGATGTGTTTTGGCTGTGGGCCGGAAAAATTTCGACAATTGATAATTAATGAAAACAAAACGATTTTAGGAATTATAAATATTTTATTAATAATATTCAAAATAATATAACAATTACTTGCTCCAATATATAACGAAAATCATACAAAATACCACTCCCCCCACGCCGACATCCAAGCAGAGCTCTATCGAGATTGCGAGGATGCGACGTGGAGAGAGCTTCCAAATAAAACTCTCACTCACTTAGTAAAATAGATTTTTAAGAAAACTGTTCTATCAGTAAAAACGATTAAAATTGTGTAAAAATGAATCGGTATATATACCTATTTTTTGGGCCTAACCTTTTTGATTTAGTAAAACAAAATTCGACCTTGGTATTTTCTAGTGTATTCTAATCTTAATTTTTATTATTTTTTAATTTCATTTGATAATTTTTTATTTGAAATTTTTATTGAATTATTTTTAATTCAAATTCTTTGATTTTAATTTCATTTTCATTTTTTGTTAAATTATCAAATTTTGGTCGAATTTTTTGGGTTTTCGTGTTATGTTTATATTTATATCGTGCGGATCTTGTTGCTTTTTGTTATTATTTTAATTTATTTTTATGTTTATTATTTTATATGTAATTGTTTTTCTCTCATATTTTGATAGGGTTAATTGATGTTTTCATAGGTTTTGAATTTAAAGCTGCATATTATATTTGCATGTGTGTTACCGATTCATTTAAACATTCACATTGCCGTTTGTGTTCTGGCCCAACACCATCAATGGCGGATATGACAGTAATTCTGTACAATCATTTCGCAAAATAAATTCGTTAATTACTTAGGAAATTCAACTATGTATTGGAATAATAAAATTATTTTTGCTTGGAAAATAATTTTCACTAATAACAATGAAATAAGTTACATAAATGAAATACCGAAGAAAATCAAAATCTTTCGATATCACACTAATAAAAATTTAGAAATTATAAATATTTAAATATAATAATTTAAAATAATTTCTGAATTAGGATGTAAATTTCATTGTTAATAATTGTATTCTTCAATAATATAAAATTTGAAAAAATGACATTGCTGTCAAATACTTTAAGTTTTAATCAACGCAAATTTCAAATTGGTTGTTAAGTACAATAATATGATATAATTTAAAATTTTTCACTTTATCTAATTCAAGTATTATTTTGCAATTATACTCAATTACTTTTTTATTTAAAAAAATGTCAACTTCATCTTCGACAAATTTACAGCTATGGGTGAGGTCTGAGCCATTTACTTATGGTATACTTCACGTAAATCCTCATCCGAGATTGCTATCAATGCATGTAATTTTAATTTTTAAATAAAAATTTCAATTTTCCAATGTTTTTATGATTAATTACAAAAGCTAAATTTAGAATATCAAAAAATTGGTTAGTTATGCCAAAGTCAAGGGTAAAGCAGGATATCCTAAATTAAGGTAACATTTATTATGATTTTAATGTAAAACTATTTGATTAATATATAGTAAAGTAATTTTGACTAGAATATTAATATATTTCAGAGCAGTTAAGATATTTTTGATTTGAACATTGTATTGCTATTGTTTTTTATCACTTAAATTTAACGATTCCGAGTAATGAATTAAATGAACTAAAATCATAGTAAAATGAAGCATTTTTATATCTGCTTGGAACGGGATTACTATAAATATACAATGGTGAGTGTTAGAATAGTCGAATATGGAAACAAAAAAAATAGTCGCCAAAAAAAAACTTAATTAGTTAAAATTGTCGCCAGTGTTGAAACCCGAAAAAATCGTCGAAACTGTAGTACAAAAAAATAACCGACAATATTAAATTCTAAAAAATTAGTCGAAACACAAGGAGCCAAAAATAATACAATTTTTTTAAAAGGGTGTTAGTTAACTGGGAGATATTATTACTGTAGTAGGTAGTAAATATTCTAGATGTTTAGATAATTAAATTTTAAATTAATGAAGTTAGTTATTTTATTACCTTTTTCCCCAAAATTATTTGAATTAAATTGTCGACTAATTTTTTGGCATTTGTTGGATGTCGGTTATTTTTTTGGGTTTACAGCCGGGTAATTTTTCTCGATCTGTCCACTCTTTTTTTGACTTCCATATTCGATTATTCTGACTTTACCTGTACAATCGAATTAATGATATAATTAAAAACGCAAAAAATTAGAAAACTTATCTTACAAAGTATTTTTGTTTATTTTTTAGTTGATCCTTGAATTTTTTGTGACATAAAGGTAAGGCGACCATCTATAATTCTTTCAAAGCGTTTATACTTTTCAAATACTCCTTTAAATTTTGTGAAATGGGATTTTTTTTAATTGACAACACTAAAATTGAAACTGCGTTTTTCTTTGTTAATATATTACATTTTTCGTAACATTAATCAGGTATTTTCATTTTAACTGATTTCTGGTCTCCAGAAAGGCAAGGATGAGCATAAGGGTATCACTGGTAGAAATATGTGAAAAATAAATTTGCAATAGGACTGTGAAGAATTTATAAACGTATCAAAAGTAAATGAACAGTTACAAAAAGAAATTTACTAAATCGCCAAATATAATATAGAAAGGATAAAAATATATTTGCACAAATTTTATTTTGATTTACATAAAAATACTTCGTCACAAATTTTATTTTTGACACTTAAGTTTAGAAAGTTATTAATATTAATCATCCGAATTATTTCGAAATCTTTTTAAAATTTTACATTATTATTGGGTAAATGGTAAAAAATGCAAGATCGAAGATTAACTGGACTTTTGCATCAAATGATAACGAATTGCAAATTTATGTGCTAAAAATACCCAACATTTTCTTAAACATCTTTATTTTTTTGCATTCATTTTTAATATTGTCACATTTTTATAAAATTTAAAACAATAATTAACGATGTTAAAGCGCAAAATCTTGCATAAAACCTTTTAAACAATTAATATTAATAACTTTCTAAATTTGTGTTGCTTGTAGTAAAATAGTGTGTCAATATATTTAAGTGTCAAAAATGAAATTTGTGTGTGATTAAGTAATATTATGTAAATAAATTAAAATTTAGGTGCGAAAAATACCCAACCAACATGGAAAAATAATAATTAATGATTTATAAAGTTTTGATTTTTGCTTTTTTTATATACTAAAAAATAAATGGTCACGTTAATAAAGGGCCATCCATATATTGCGTGCGCACTGACGGGAAAGATGAAAGTTGCGCATGGGGAATAATTGGGTTTTTGCAAATCCGTACGTACGCAGAAAAGCAGAATTAATTTATCCAATATCTTTAGATCTTTCTCTGCATAATATTAATCATCCAATGCCTGCTTAATAACGTATAACTCCTAATAGTATCATTAAAATTTTATATCACGCGGAAAAGTTTATTTATGCCACCAGTTTTGTGAATTGTAGAAAACAATCTAGTTAAACGGAATAGATGTTAGTCAAATGGAAATTATTGATCAAGAACATGAATTGCATGCCGTTGTTAAATAAATGTATCAAATTTAAAAATATCAAATTTTTTAAATACAAAATCTTCAAATAGTATCACTATTCAAAATTTTTAATGGTTGTTCATGATACTATTCCAATAGTATCAGTGATACTATTAGGAGTTATCCGTTAGTATGTATGCATTTATATTCCTCTTAAATATACCAGCAATCAGTGACATTATCTGTAATTTAACTGTCAAAATTGAATAGATCGTTGGTGTTGACATGATTATGAAGCTCTGATTATTTCAGAACCCAATGAAGTATCCACAACTACCAAAACCAACTTTGCTTCACTTTCACAAAGATTAAGATATGTGTCATTAATGATACAAATGGAATCTAATTTTGACATCTATTATCTTTTAGTGTTGAAAACCGAGCTTCAAAATTTAACCTGCCTAAAATGCAAAATATCATAAATTTCATGCAATCTTGAAATTCATGGAAGTAATAACTCTATTGTCACTCCATCTGACGCAGTTTATGACGTCAAAATTATGTCCATTCGAGTTTATGACAAAATCTATTGATGAAAAACAATATGAAACGATGCCAGTATTCAAGTCTACTGAAAAATATTACTTTTTAATACAACCAAATTCTTTTTTTCAAAAACACTGTTATTTTCTAAAAAAAATAGTTAAATAAATGTCTTGAGATGAAACTAATAAATCTCACATAGTAATAGGTTTTTAATATAAATTTAATTTTAGCAGCTAATACTCAAAATTGGCTTTATTTGGAAAGGGTAAAGGAGCTCCTTATGCGTAGTTAAGGGAAATCTAACAAACGTACTATGTGCCAATAAGTGTTTTTGCTTGCATAATATTTGGATGGCTTCTAATGTGATTAATGTTTGTGGTAAAGTAGCTTTCACTCATAGCAAAAATCATTATATACAATTGGGCAGCACAAATTCAGCTTATATTGGGCATTAATATTAATTTTGTAATACGAAATATTTGGTTTCATTAAACAACAATATCTAATCAGTTACATTAGTTTTTTACCGAAATTTAGGTACGTTCACAGAAAACGGTGAATTTATAGAACCGTCATTTAACCTCGATCCTATAAATACCTGCTACTTCTCTATTTATTGAAAACTTATAACGGTTTAACAAACAGAACATTAATTTTCCGATTCAGAACTACCAAATAAACATCAGTAATTGGAATGTTTAAATATGATGAATTTTCATTCTGATAGACTGCTGAACACTAATCCTTTGGTTGTTTTCATTAGTTTATATAATACAGTTTACCTTTGTGTAATTAGTTGCCAATTTATGCTAGTAATATCTTTGTAAACCGAAAAACCGATTTTCTTATCTTATAACAAAGAGGTTTGAATTTCGAAATTTGTGTCTGATTCTCCGAAATGGGTTTTACAATGAGTATTTTATTACATATCACGTTGATATCACTACGACAAAATTATTAAGTAATTTTTTGGATAATACTTAGCAAAACCAGATTCTAAAACCTCTAAATCCAACGCACTAAACCTTTACATAATTTGACAAAGTTTGAAACCTGTTTAGTCGAGAGAGGGGTTGTGTTGAATCGCTCACATTTTTTACACCTTCAAAAACTTTTTTTATTTTATTACAGAAAACCTACTTTGTTTAAATTTAATTTGGATAAAAAGATAACAACATTTTTAGAATTAAAATTTGAAGTTTAAATTCAGTTATTGCCAATTCACATTTAAGAAATATCTTCAAATCTCTGTAAATTAAACTTTAATTGAGTGTCGAACACAAATCTTTGAAATGGTTTCTAGTCAAACTTTTTTCTCTGTTTAAAATTTTTAAAATGAAGTAATGTTGACAATAATTAAAAAAAGCGCTTAACAACCCAAGACATAATTCAGCCACTTATTTACCCACAGTTCATTCTACAAAATGGAATTATAAATTGATAATATAATTTCAATATTGAAATGTCATTCTTTTCAAAAAAGATTATTCTGCAGTTACATCCAAAGATTTCTTCAAGAGCGGTTTGGGGATTTTTCATTCAGTTTTCTAGGTACTTTTTCCAACTAACAAACTTTATTTTCTTTTTCAGACGCTTTTAATAAGTGATTTACATTTCCTTATGGTTTCATTAAATCCATTGTCAATCTTTGCATGATTTAGAATATTTTTTACTATTTCTGTTAGCCCACTATTACCAACAATTACTCCATGGGAACGAAAATCTTTCGAGAAAATCCTTTGTAAGCTGAAATAGTAAACTTCTCGCAAAATAACTTTCCTTTGTTATAATAATTTTTTTCAGAAACTTCGGTTTTTCTCGTTTCTTTATAATACGCTCGATAGCGTTCACGTTTCATTTACCTGGAAAGAGAGGGCCCTGATAGATATCTCCAACTGTTGATTTAGATATGCTAAGTAGAGAGCCGAAATTCTTAATGTTAACTCCTTAAGCGGTTTGATTCATCTTACGAAGTGGCTCTGCTAGTGGTCATGATTTCTTGCCAGTAGTTATTTTTTTGCATGTTATTAATTTCTTATGAATATATGTTCTATTCTGCACCAAATTTGTTTTATTTTAGTTTATGTTTATAACAGCTTATAAAAAGTGAAATAAAAGTTACAAAAAGAAATGATTATGTTATAGGATCGTTTTTATAGTTATACTTTGTTAGAAATATTAAATTTATTCACATTGAAACAAATTAGATAACACAGAATTTATTGTTTGGTATGATAGATATGAAAGCACGGAGCTGGACATAATACCGTTTTACACTTCGCCGAATACATTGATTAATTTTGAATTTCTTCGCCCTAAACAAATTGAAGCTTGCACTTAGTATATCCATTCTCTAAAACTAGTATAATCATTTAGAATACCAAGAAAATTCATAGTGCGAATATATCCATTGTAGCGTTACTCAATGCAACAGACCATGGCAAATATACACTACTTAAACGCTTAAAAGGTTCAGCCAATAAGATAATTTAAATGTAATCATTAATTTTTGGTATAGCCTTTATCAATTTATATTAAAAGATAAGCCATAATTTAGATAGAATATAATAATGATAGAAATTATTTTCATTATTTTATTGCATTAATAAAATAATTGTTGATTTATTACTAATTTAGCTATCCAATATGGAAGCATATTGCTTGCAACAAATTGCAATTGACAGAAACCTTGACATGGACGTAAGTTTCAATTTGACGTTGTTATAGAGATTTATATTTATAAATGATCCAAATATGACTCAATATAATGTCCCTGACCACTGCTAGGCTACAAGTAACATCAAGTAAACAAGATCAACAAATTTTAAAATAACATTAAATAATATATTAATGTTCGTCCTAAAACATTTATTTAAAACAAGAATTCTAATATGAGATATTTATCATGATTTGTTTTATGTTAGAGCACAAATTCAACATATTTCACCAATTGAATATAGCATTACCTTTTTTTAAACTAATAATTTATTTTCGTATAAAAACCATAAAATTATAAACTATTTTTAATTCATGTCAATTTTTTTGTCGTGCTATAAAGATTTGCTTTATAAACAAGTATCTTAAACCTAGGCTCCTGTTCCTGGTGTATTTATAAACTGTCTAAATTTAACACAGAAAACGAAGTGTCACTCAACACACCTATCTGCACAATTAACAAGGCGATTTTGTAAGCTTTAAGTAAAAACAAGTAAAATTTAAATAATGTTAAACATATTTTATAGGATAAATATTGAGATTTTCTTCCCATTTTTGTTTTGTGACTATCCTCATTTTCCATGTTTTTTCCTATTTAGAAAGTTTATATATTGTTCTTTGCACATAGAACTTTAACGATTTCCATCCTAACAGACCTGAAATCCGTCAACGGATGATTTTCAGCTCTAACAAGTCAGACATGACTGCTTTTCTATGCATTTGGTGTATATTATGTACGTGTTACTGCTCTTAATCAGTGGTACGTAAAAAAGAGTACATGACCACTTGATAGATCATCGAATATTCAACAAATTTATGCAATAAAAAAAATAATGTGAATAAATTATGCTACTTATTTTTATTGTTATCGAATCTGTTCTTTAATTTAATATTATTAAAGGGATAAGATTTTGTGATTCAATCTAATGAAAAGTCGTTAAAATTCTAAGACCCTAAGGTTCTCTATAATTAAGCATTTTCAATGTATAAGTCATTATTAATACAGGGAAAGCTGCCCAATGAGAAATTCAAGGGACCTACAAAATATAATAACGTTAACTGACGTCTTTTCGATGAATGAAATGACGTTTACATTTACCAGGAAAATCATTTTTTGACGTTTATTTATTTATGAAGATTATCTTGAGCTACTGACGAAGATGGCAAGTATAAATTTATACATGAATTATTTTGTAATTTTTATTATAATTAGTAATTTGTTAAAAATATTTGAAGTTAGAATAAAAATTTTTCAAAAAAAGAGGATTGTAAACGTAAGTAGGGATCTACATCATGTATGGTCATTAACGAGAGTCAACAAGTTCTATTTCTACATCTATTGCATAAATGAGTGCGGGATACATATTTTGTAATCTTTAAGATTTACGTTCCTTATTTTTACTACTGTATTAAACGCATTGAAATTTTCTAATTTCTTAAGTTAAAAAAAATAATATTATATTTTGTGACATTGTTAAAATTTAATGACTGTGAACAGTAAAATTTACAATTATATATATAAATATATATTACTTACTAGAGTAAATAGAAGTTTTGTAGTATTTATTGAAAGAAATTTAAAATTTATCAACTAAGATCTTAAAAATTGGTTATTTCTTTATATTTCTATCGGGATTTTAAAAATTATTATATTTTTATTATATTTTAAACTTTAATTACAAAGGCTTGGCGAAATTATACTATAATAGATGGAAATTTTATTTTTGAACCAAATACACTTAAATATTTTATTTCAAAATTTTAGCAATTAACAAACAACTTGTTTAAAAATTAATATTAAAATGTTAAATTTGTTTTAATTTTTGAAATGAGTCAATTAATATTTATCTATAATTAGTCTTATTTCTAATTAATTCCGATTCATTAAATTAATTTTTATAAATAAACTAGAGTTTGGTCCAGGTTCGTCCGGAATAGATCCAAACTTATTGTTTGTTCATAATAATTAATTTTCATCCTGTTACAAATTTATTTCAATTCTTAATTATATACAATATGAACAATGATAAAAGATTCTTTGTCCTTAACATTTGAATCGCCTGTCAAATTCAAGAATGTAAATTTTAAAAGAAAAAATTGAATATTTGCAGTTTTTTCGAAAAATTATGAATTTTATTAATTTTTTTCCTTATAAAAATCTTTTTTTAAAAATTCTTTTTAAAATATTTTATTTTGTTTTTGTACTAAAATATGTAATGAATAAACTTTTTAAATAAAAAACCGTGGAAAGAACATACGGAAGATGAATTTGCTTTATACTTTATTCACAGTATTTGAGCTCATATTTCAAATGTAGAACAAATTCTCTCCTTTTTATATGGATACTGTATTTTTATGCTATTTATCATTACGTATTTATCGCATAAAAACAGAATTAGATGTACGATGATTTTTAGACAAATTATGCAAACTTTTCATATAACTTGTTTCTAAATTAAAAGCAACCGTAGAAGTTGATTGAAACGCATTTCTGGTGATTAATATACCAGTTTTGTAAGTTTTCAAAAATTTAAGTGCTTTTGTTTTAATTAAAAGATGACGTTATTTTATAAATGAATCAACATACTGACAAATAATTATATGCCAGATTTAAGGAAAACGCTTTGAAGATTACTACACATTGTAACTTTCCGCTTGTTACAAAATTGAGTTCTAATACTAAACATAATGATCACGAATCAGTCAAATTTGTTAATCCTTCGTAATTCCTTTCATTAAAATGGGAAATATTTCATCTAATAAAAAACCATGCCAGTACAATTTTCCGGATCATATCTTTTAATTGCATTAATTATCTGTAAAAAAGTATAATTCGACTATTAAAAGTTTTCTACAACTAATTTTAGTTGCTAAAATGCATTTGATTTCAACTATAATTGTCAAATAATGTTACCTGCTACATGGAGCGGTTTTGTATCATTTAGTTTTGAGTAGTCGAGGAAGCCATTTCGACATTTAGATAGTACAGAATAAGCTTGATACTTATACCATACATATGATTCTATTATTTCAATTAATAAATAATGATATTTACTAATAAATTACTACAAATATTGATGTTTTAGAAAATGACAGTATTATAATTAAATTATTAATTAACTTTTTATTTATATTTTCTAACTAACTATTTAATGTTTTCAAGTGCTTCCATTGAAATATAACAATTGAGTTAATGATTCGTTTAATTTTCTTAGAATGTTGCGATTTTTAGAATAAACTTTGTTTCAAAATACTTTTTGTCAATTACTAATAAATTACTACAAATATTGATGTTTTAGAAAATGACAGTATTATAATTAAATTATTAATTAACTTTTTATTTATATTTTCTAACTAACTATTTAATGTTTTTAAGTGCTTCCATTGAAATATAACAATTGAGTTAATGATTCGTTTAATTTTCTTAGAATGTTGCGATTTTTAGAATAAACTTTGTTTCAAAATACTTTTTGCCAATTATTAGTTACTTTCTAAATATAGTATTCCTTTAAATTAATATATACCATTCCTAATTTAAAATGTCATAAATTTTTTTTTAATTAAATAATCTTATATTTTTATAAAAACAATTTATTTTAAATACAATTGACAAATTTATTAATGTGATTAAATATTATTTTAAATTAAATAATTAAATCATTAATTACTTAAACAATAAAATAAATTTTTGAAAATTTTTTTTTGAAATTTTTTACATTAAATAAAAAAATCAAATTATTATAAGTTTATGAAACTATGTAATTTATATGAAGTTCATTAAAATTAATTTTAAAAGATATTGAAAAGACATTTAAAATAACATATATTTTAGAATATATTGAAAACAATAAAATCAAAATATATTTTAAAACTGTAAAATCGCAATAAATTAAAAGTATTTAATATAAATTTTATTAGAAATTATGATTTTGAGTTAATAGAAAAGTTTTTTATTACAATGTTCATTTTAGAATATTTCACACGAATAAGTTCCATAAAAACTGTTTATAATATTTAATTAAATATATTTTTGTATTTCCTTAAAACGCTTAAATTGTTTTTGATGATTTAGCAATAAACAATCAAATTATTTAGTAAATTTTTTATAAAAATTAACAAATTGTGTTGATAAAATTTTATTAAAATTTAACATTATTATTACTATATTTATTGTTAATATAGTAAAATATTTTGATGATATTTCATCTTATTTTTATTTTTAACATTTTATGAAGGTTAAGTCGAAAAGCTGTGTTGCATAGAATTAATTTTTTATCTTTTGTTAGAACTAACTAAATGAAATTTCATCAAAAATTAAAAAATTCTACTGATAAAATATCCTTCACATTTAAATGTTTATTATACTAAAATCATTAAATTAGCCATTTGCGTTCTAACTATCCTTTGTTAAACTTTCCAGTTATATAGACATTGTTTTTTCGAGAACAACGACAAAAATTTTCATTGGTTTGAGAAGTGTATTTTGAAATTACTTTGTTGTTTGAATATTTCCTTTTTCAAATGCCACTGGAATTTTTACAAAAGCCGATCAAACAGTTGAAATTAGTGAAAAAGTTAAATCATCAAAAAAATATCTATTTAACAAACATATGCTATTGGTTATTAACACCAGACTGAAAAGAAATTGAAAATAAAAAAAGACTAAATATGACAAAACAAATTCATCAATTCATAATCTAATGATATTATATTATATAAGTAATATGTGACTGTGCTTTATCAGTCAAATATTTTGAAATTTTTGGATTATTTTATTGGTATCCGGACGATTCATCAGTGGACGATTCATCGGCGGACTGTTCATCGGCGGACGGTTTATCGGGTGGACGGTTCATCGGTGGATTGTTCATCGGCGGACGTTTCATAATTAGGACGCTTCATCGGTGGACGATTCACAGGAAAAATATATAATTTATTTATATTATTTAAATATTTTAGTTAATTGTAGTATGGGTAACCCCCCCAAAAATCAGTGTAGGGTTAATTAGGGTTAATATATTATAATTAAAAAATTTTCTTTCCTTCCATGACAAATTTTCAAAAAAGTTTTCTATGATTCATGGAATATAAATTTTAATCGTTTAATTAAAAAATTCTTTTTGAGATTCGAACCCGGCTATAAGAAGGAACCCAAAGGGTATGCTTACCGGAAATTTAACTACAACGTTAAGCTACAGTATCGTGTCTTTTATACATTTTCGTCGTCCTACTTCTATTCAGTAAGTAACGGTAGTTTTTATACGTGACATTATGGGCGGTAGAGTCCTGGATAATTACTTGACATGCCGAGGCTGTCATTCACTTCTGGACCGTCCTCCGATGAACCGTCCACCCGATGAACCGTCCGCCGATAAACCGTCCGCCGATGAACCATCCGCCGATGAACCATCCGCCGATGAACCATCCGCCGATGAACCATCAGCCGATGAACCATCCGCCGATGAACCGTCCGCCGATGAACCGTCCGCCGATGAACCGTCCGCCGATGAACCGTCCGCCGATGAAACGTTCTAGAACCATTTTATTTTAATTCGTCTATTATTGAATTATTATTTCAATTTTCTAAAAATGTATTTTTTATTAAAATTATCCACAGTGAATGTAAGTTAGGTTTTAATAATACAATTTGTAATCTATTTTTTATAATTCTAATTATATTTTAATTAATTTAATTATAATTTTAGAAGATTTCTAAAATTTTAAAAATAATAAAATTAAGAATATTAATAAATTATGAATATTATTTCTAAATTATTACTTGAATCAAAGTCATCCACTAAGTGGCAATTCGAGATCTGAGACAGGTAGGGTAATTTATCGCGTTCTATATGACGCTGAAGAGTAAACAAAATTGAATTATATATTAAAAACATACAAATTTTTCAAATCACATTATACAGTGTATAACAATAAATATAGTAATAATAATGTTAAATTTTAAAAAATTTTATCAACACAAATTGTTAATTTTTATAAAAAATTTACTAAATAATTTGATTGTTTGCTAAATAATCAAAAACAATTTAAACGTTTTAAGAAAATACAAAAATATATTTAATTAAATATATAAATAGTTTTTATGGAACTTATTCGTGTGAAATATTCTAAAATGAACATTGAAATAAAAAACTTTTCTATTAACTCAAAATAATAATTTCTAATAAAATTTATATTAAATACTTTTTAATTTTTTGAGCTATAAGTCTTGCTACAATTAAATTAAAATAATAAAGTATTTAGGTAAATTACAAATGGGGTATTATTTCTTGTTCTCCTAAATAAATCAGACTTAAATGTCTAAAATACTTGTTCATCTAAATTAATTTTAATTGCAGCTAATTTAATTAAATGATGGATGACAGTGGTGAATATCTTATATTGGATGTGTACCATTCCGACTCAGATTTGCCAGAGTCTGAAGATGTGCTGCCAGCTTTTAATAAAAGAAAATCTCGAACTTGTCAAACTGTTAACGTATTTAAAAACAGAGACCAAGTGAAAGAATGGGTGAAACAAAATTCAACTTGGTCTTTTGTCAGGGCCCACAATACTGATGCCGGTTGATTTGGAACAATTTTCCAGTTCTTATTTGTGGTACAATTGACCAGTATAAATTTTTTCATCCATTTGGAATATCTGTTTGCAACAGTGAGAAATATCATGATTTTCAATTCATGTTTGAGAGCCTACAAGCCGATTTAGAAGCCACTAGTCAACTAATAATGCCTAATGATGGATCCATAGGCTTGATTGCAGATTCTGCTGATGCCATAACAAATGGATTCAAAGCAGTTTTTTCTAATGAGACAAACGTCAAGCGTGGCATGTGCTGGTTTCACATGATAAAATCAGTTGACAATTACTTGTCGATTCTTGGAGATAAAGGCCTAAAATGTGCCATGCTGAAAGATATAAATGTTTTGCAGTTAGCCACAATTGAGAAACATTTCAACGCTGCCACCAAACTATTTACTCAGAAATACAGTTCCAACTCTAACTCCAACATGAAACAATTTCTCAAGTATTTAAAAACTGAATGGCTTGTCAAACACATTGGCTGGTATGAAGCTTATTTAGAAAATGACCCTTCCACAAACTATGACCTTCAGTCAATCAATAGCACCCTGAAGAAAGAAGCAATTTTTCTAGTAAGAATGCCATTGACCCAATTTCTGACAACCAAATTACGTTGTCAATAAATGGTCAGAAAAACGAGATCCTGGGTCATTACAACACCTGATCTCAATTGGATGACAAAATCAATTGTTATACAGAAAAACTGTCAGTATACCAAGCAATTCTTTATTAAGAGCAAAGAAGCAACAATGGAGTTCAATCATGCCTCAGTTAAGGCATATTGTGATGCAACCAAATCAGATCATTTGATGAATATCATCGCATTTGCTTTTCAATTTGGAATGTTGTGTTTTGGGCCAATTTAGATAAAACAAATTGGAAGAATGCAAAATGCCCATGTCCTTTACATCAAAAGAATTATATTTGCAAAAACGTAATAGAAATTGCAGCGCGTCTCAACTTTGTTACCGTTCCATCTTTGACTAAGCTTGTTCCGATTGTTGAGAAGCGAAAAAAGGTCGTCCAGCACTTACTCATAAAGCTTTGGAATACCAACTAGATCATGCTCCAACACAGTCAGTAACCTAGAAATTCTTCTGCAAAAATACAATCTGAAATTGATGGCACTACTGTTCATCCAGCAAAAATAACCTCGAGGCAGACTACCGAAGTCATCATCAAACTAAATTTCAATCAATCTACCATTACTATTATTAAATTAAATAATATAAAAGAAAAAAATATCAAAAAATAGTTCACATTCAAATAAAAAATTAATAAAACTTTGTTATTATTTCTCTATTTTATACTTTTAATTGAAAAATCCGACGAAGGGCTTTAAAAATTGAATATTTAATTAAACTTTGAAAAATGAAAACAAATTGTTGCTACTTTTTTGTATAGAATTATTTAAACTGTCTAATTTTTTCTTTCAAGTTATGGTTTTTTGTTATCGAAATCATTTTTTTGGGCATCATTTTTATTAATTTAGGTGATCAAAAATTATTAATTTTGCAAGCAACTCAGTATTTTTAGAGCCCAAAAATATTTAATTAGTAGATTATTAATTTTTGTTTGTTAACTAAGAAAATGAGGAGATTAATTAATAACCAACCAATTATAAAGATGCCATAAAATTATACTTATGTTATAGCTTCTATTATTCAGAAATACAGATGGATTATCAAAAAAGCACTGTATTAGACAATGATACAGTAAAACACACATTTAAATGAATTATAATGTTTTATTTTTATGAAATACGATAATAATTTTATATTTTATTCAGGTAATTTTAATAGGAATAATGCATCCATTATAATTTACATAGATATATTAATATATCAATATTGTATGCGGTCTGATCAAATGTAGGGGACCTAAACATATTCTAAAACACTTTTAATGATTTTAATAGTATTTGTCTAAGTGATTGGCAACTTTTCCCACTAGAGACGGTAAAGGTTGTGAAAATCGACCCGTCCTATTATACCGTCATAATGTTTTCTGATGACAAATTTTCGATTTATTAATCTTTATGTAATATTTTAGTATTTTTAGTTTTTTAATTCAATACAGACGTTTCTTCCCATTGAAATATTAAAATTAATCTCCAACAATTAAATCTGAATGAAAAACAATCCAGTCAAATGTTATTCTTTTCTTGAATAATCTGTTTTGTTTAAATTTCCTTGTAAATTAATTACACTGCAATAAAATTTTATTATGTTCTCCAGTTATATTTATTTCTTGAAATTCAATCAATTAATTAAAATTTTGCTTGTCGTTTGATTAATCGATTGATTTTTGATTGTTTTCTGAAATATTTGTTATTATAATCGTGAAATAAATATAAATAAAAATTTGAATTGCATTCAGATTGTTCCATACTTGCATTATAATGAGTAACAACAACTCTATCAAGTTGAAAAATTTAGAATCGAAATTGTTTGCTTGTGAAAATCCAGAAGAGCAAGGTGAATAATATTTACTGTTCTGTTAATTTATTTTATTTACAGAACAAGTCAAAAATGGACAATCGATTGAATTATTCCGATTTGTCCTTTATTTATATATCCAACAAATCAATAAAATATCTCTTAGAGCTTCAGCTGTTTCACCGAATGCTGAGTAAGAGATTGATTATTAAATTTGATGGATACTCATCAATTATTAATTATGATTGAATGCTATAGATTTTACAATTCAATCTTTTTTATACTAATAAATTATTATTATTATTTATTATTTACCATTATTATTATTTATTTATTTATTATTATTATTATTATTATAATTATTATTATAATTATTATTATTATTATTAATATTAAAATTAATGCAATGGATGTAATATCACACAAATTGGAATGACTGCCCGTCATTTCCGATCTCAAGTACTCGATCACAGTCGATTTAGCGATTTGATGCAGGATAAAAATAAATGTAAAATAGTTTTGTTTAAAATTGTAAAATATTTTTTCGAGAATTATAATTAAATTTTGTTAAAAAATATTTTTAGAATATAAAAGAAGAAATTTGTTTAAATAAAAGTAATTTATTCAAAATATTTTCAAGTTCATATCTATCTGACGATGACTGAAAAATATATTCTAAATATATTCTAGTATAATATATATGTTGGATCGGTGCTTTATTTTATTTATTAATTCAATGCCAATGTTTTGTAATTGTTTTAATTATTATAAGAACTTTTTTGTTTTCACCTCTGATTTCTTTTTTTTAATTTTTATTTATAAAATACATTGTATTCATATTCAAATTTTTTAGAAAATACAATGTCTTTTATAAATAAAATTTTTAATTATTATTATTGTTATTATTATTATTATCATAATCATTATTTATTTATTTGTTATTTCCAAATTAATTGAATGTAACAACAACTTATTCAAATTTAAAATGTTTTCAATTAAAATTTGGAATTACCAATTATTTGAAATGGCATTTTTAAAGTATTTGAATTTTAGAACATTAAATATTAATCTTGATTAATTATAAATATTTATATGTACAATAACTAACTGGTAAATTAGCATTTAAATCAAGCAAAACTTAACTATTTTTTCACAGGATGTTCTCAGGTCTTTAACACAAATAATAGTAGACAAATAATATCGTCAATTAAACAAAATTACGACTATGAGAATAATGGAGATTTGCACTGGAACTAACGGCTTTGTGTAATACTTTACACCACCAAAATAGTCAAAATGAAAAATTGAAAAGTTGAAATTTATATAAATATGTATTTTTAATGTAACAAAATCTTAAGTTATTATTAATAGCACAACAAAATAGTATTTTTGGAAATTAAATATGAAATTAAACAAAACCAAAAAGGCTTTTATAAAATATTTGTAGCGTAAACGTGAATTTGTATTTGTGAATGAAATAGAAAAGTTTTCTGTGACGTATATTTTCCCCAAGCATATTTCTTACACATATTGCATACATTTGAAGTTTTGTTGGTTTTACAAAGTCCAATTTGGTGCGATTTGTTTGATAAGTTGTTTATTTCTTGCGATTGATGACTTGTTTGAGCTTGACTCGATTCATTCTGTGGTGTTCAATATTCATCTGCCAGTTCTTCAGATAATTTCCGTGTTATATTTTCCCCCATTGTACAACAGCTAGGTGTTTATTGCACATTCATCCTAATCTACGAGATCTACATTTTACAAACGATTTTCTTGCTATTTGGTCAGTGATATCTATACCAAATTTAATATTATTGTAAAATGCTGTGGTTCCAGGAATTTATTTTTAACCGTTTTGAATTTTGTGGGATTTGAGCATGAAACTCAGCAAAAGAACTTTATTCTTTGATTTACTTTATATATAGTAAGGCTAAAATTGTTTGACTTATAAAAAGCGTTGAATATCGGAAAATATTTTTGTTTCGCAATAATCGGTAAGTTCTTTTTATTTCCTCTAATTGTGCCGACTAAAGTTGTCTTTAAAAATATTATAAATTAGTACTCTTTCAGCGAAAGAATCTTTTTATTCAATGTATGACTCAACCACTTTGCTGCGATCATCAAAAAATTCAACTGTGAAATTATATATCAAATCTACGTATAAAGAACGAGTAGTCTGTGATTACATAATTCTACAAAATAAAATCTTCCCCAGTAATCATATTTTAATTTTACGATTTGTTAAATTAGATTTTATAAGGCATTGTAAATAGTGGGCGACTGGCAAACCCTCCCCCGTCAAAATCATATCCCTGTTTAACTGGGGCAAAATTCATCCGGGTAAAATCCCCTCCAAATTTACATACCGGAATACAACATCCGTCTCTATTAGAGCAAACATAAATATTTTTTTAGAACTGTATATCGTTAGATCCAGTAGTATTTAGTTTATTGTTTGAATTAAATTCTAAAACATGGGGAATTAGTTTCTAGTTTGGGGTTGGGAATTTGTTCTTGGGGGTATTATGCCCTACATTCGAAATATTAACATCGAATTGCCATAAAATTTATCTTTCTTATACTGTACTAATAACGTTTTGACGAAAATATTTAATAATTAATTAAGGATTAATTAAATCAGTTAAACAGGTGAAAAGATTGACATCGAATGATTGTTCTTTTTTACAGAGTTCATACTTTTTCTATATCGCTAGTATTTTCTTTGATATTTAATTTTAATTTTGACGTTTTATAATTGATTAGCCATATACAAATAAATAATCTAATTTGTCAGTATTATTGGATATTTCATCCCGGCAATTTTAATATTGTGTTGAATTTTATCGGTAGCTATTAAAACAAAATTTTATGATTTAATTTGATATTAATTTCTCAATTAATATTAATTTTTCAATCCAATTTTTTGTTAATTTAGATGGCCAGATACAAAAAAATCTATCGACATGGAAGTTTGTAAATCGGCAAATAAAGTAATTTTTTTTAAATGATTCTATTATTCAGCCCATATCTTCAAAAATTATACACGAATTTGCAAATTTATCGGGTATATTTACCCGTTAATTTATCGCTCTACGCCAAATGACACATTTTCAAGTTTTATTTATTAACACATCCACCATCCGATGCGAGATATCTCGTGCATATATTTGATTTGCCCGGTGCCTAGCACGAGATAAATCGTTTTTAAGGCCATAGCTGTTATTACTTTTCTATATTCGATATTCTATAAGCAGTCAAATGTGTACACTGCCAGATAGATGGTACACACACTTTTTTGTGACACGATGCCACAACTACAGGACACATTGAAAATAGATCTGGTTCTAATCATGTACATCAAATGACAAGTGAGACTAGCATTTAAACCTAATTGTTCTTTGGTGTATTTTCTTTATAACCAAAAAATGCCACGTGAATACGGCACACAAATCGTCTGCTTATAACAGATTCAAATTGGTATTGGTATAAAACATGCACCGGCGTACTTGTTTTGACGGTGCATAGGTAATACAAAATTTAGGTAGTACCATATGATGAATAAAAAAATTTATTCTCTGAAAAATTAAGTAGCAGTACCTACCAGCGAATGAAGATGCGGATTTTATAAACTATTTTTGGTGAAATTGGCTTTATAAACCATTTGGTGGTGAACGAATTTAAAACCTTTTTCGCACTGTCGATTTAATATAATTTTTCATACGTAAATTAAAATGATAAATATTTCGAGTTAAATTGAAATACTTTGTCTAACGTTACATTTATGTAATTTTGCCAAAATAAAAATAAAAGATGGGAGTAATTAAGGGTTATGAATAAATATAGGTATATAATTTCGACAAATCTTTATTTATGATCAGAAAAGCAAGCTGAAACTAAATTGAAAACTGTTATTAACAGAAATTCTTAAAAAATTATGATCTTAATTTGGAACGAAATATCCTTTTTTTGTTTTTTTCATTTCTATTTTGTATTTCAAATAAAATTTGAAATATTTTTACAATTATTTTTATCTTTATTTTGTTTGTTTGTCAATATCAATTTTGTATTTTAATATTTGTTTTTTGTTTATTTTTTGAAAATTAAAAACAGCATTTCAATTTGACAATTGTCAGTTAATTATTGTATTTAACTTTTCATAAATTAATATATGTTTAATAATATACTTCTTTAAAAAATAGAAACAAAATAAAAACACATTCAGAAATTTAAAATAAGTAGGAAAATTGAAAATAATGCAAGAAAATTTATTAAAATTGATAGTATCAACATAAAGTTTGTAAAATGATAAACTCATGATTAATAATAACGGAAATCTTTCATGATATTTTGTACGATATATAGAACGGATATGTCCTAATAAATATGAATTATTGCAATAGGAAAAGATGCGGACTTGAAGACAAAAGTAGAAATGAAACGAATCTCAAAGTAAAAAATAAACTCTAAGTGATATGAAATTTACAAACAAAACATTTATATTAATATCCGTATGCCCGTATGTTCAATTAATTGGGAAATCTTTGTAAAATTAATTTCAAAATTGAATAATCAAGCATATTCAGAAAATGCAGCTTTGAACGAAATACCGTTACCGGAACAATATGTATTTTTAAAAATCGGAACGCAACTGATAACGCTACAAATTCAAGAAACTTAACTATAGACAAGAACAAATTAATTTAAATGTTTGATTATTACCAATTATAGTTGTCACTTGGATGTTATTATTACCCTTTATTATTCCATTAATATAAGTAACCATAGCTGTCATGGGTTATTCTGTTTCTCGGGCGCGACCCTTACATTTTCACCCTTAAAAATATTTTTATTTTTAATAATTAAATCATCGCCATGTTTATTTTATTAATAAAATATATTTTGGAAATTTATTCAATACGAAATGATTAATCTGCTAAAAATGTTATTTATATATTACTACCTCCGTTCAAAAATTATTGTCTCATTTGACATTCGTTGACAACTTAACAATATAAGATGTCAATATGTCATTTGTGTTTAAACAATAGAATTATAAAATAATTTGGTAAGTAAACGTTCAGTTTATAATAGTTTCATAAATAACTAGCAATTTCTGAAATTTGCAATTTTGGATGTGTACCAAAATAACCCATTGCTATTTTCTTTGCAGTTCAAATAACCTTAAATCATGGAAATCTAACGTTCTGTACAAAAATTTAAGTGACGAGGAGAGAAATGCCATCCTGCAAACACTTCTGGTGTGATCTAACAATAAGAAATTGCCAAAAGGAACAATTAAAGATGTTGCTGGTATTACGCAATGTATTACGAGATATGTAAAATAATATAAGTAATTTGTAATAAAATATTTATTTAATAAATAAAAAAGTTGTCTAAATCGAAATTAAAGTTACCGTATATACTCTCGTATAAGCCGACCTGCCTATAAGCCAATCCCCGAAATTTGGTTGAAAAAATGTCCAAAATAGATGACCCGCGTATAAGCCAACCTATTAAAAATTATATTTTTGGTAATATATAATTTATTTCAAATCTGAAAAAAAAATTAATCCTAAATTACTCGGCCTATACGTGAGTATATACGGTAATATATTAAATGTAAAACTAACGAGACAATAATTTTTGAACACAAATTTTCATCAAAACGGACAATCATTTTTGAACGGAGGTAGTATTTAATAACTGCTCAACGTATTTAATCTACCTCCCAGGTGTAGTCCACACTTTTCCCTACTGAGCTACTGGGGATTTGTAAGTAAAAGTAAATACATAGAAATAATAACAAACTGAAAACACTTAAGTATTTCTTAAAGATATCTTTAATTATTTGAAAGAATACGGTTTCCCGAATTTAGTTACCGTTACTATGACTGTTAATTAAAAATTAAAATCAATATGGTAACAGTTTTTAATTATAATTCAAAGAAATTTTTGAAATTTTCAACTAATAATAAATTCGTATTTCAGAATATGGATGAAATCCAGCATCTTCAATTCGTTTTGTATAATATTGGAGATATAATAGACATTCTCACGGAGCCAGGTATTTAGCATTTTTTCCATTAATTCATACACCATTTTTAAAATAATGTTAAATAAATATAGATGGTATTTAATTTTGTAATATTTTTCTATGAAAATTTATATGTTCTTTCAGTATTTTGTTCAATATCTGTTAAATATATATATTTTTTGTTTCATTATTACACGAGAAAGGATCATTAAATTTCTTACCCTGTTTTCGCGTTAAGTTACTGGATTAGAGGAGTAACTTCGTCTTATGTCTGATCCTCCAACATATTCTCTTTCTGAAATCACAAAATAGATCAATAGTTTCATTTAATAGAATATTTCTAAACAATCTAGTTACATCGAGTTAATTCTTTAATTAAATCATAACTATTACATAATTATTGTTTCTGTTTGTAGCATTTGATGGTAGACACTTATGATGAGGATTATTTTCTCGAAATATATTTCGTTCATTTGGCGTTCTAGTGTTTTGCATTTGATTATTTTCGCAAATGTCAATGTATTATTTAATATAAATGGCAAAAAAGTTAATTTATTGCCTATAATTTTCTTTGGTTTTAACAAAGGTAAAAGTGCGAAGGATTTAGCTATCGTGATGTTTTAAGGACAATATATAAGGTATCACAATTTTGGTCCAAGAAGTTTAGATTTGGAATTGAGACGCAAATCTTTTATATAAGTGACCAATTATTTTAGTTACTAAGATTTTATTCATATATAGTATCAAGAATCACGGTTAATGCATTTAGTACTTTTCATTCAACAATACGATCTCGTTTCAAAAATCTTTATGAAATATTAACACATTGACTGCCAACTACGAGATAATTCGTAGTTAATACATCGGAATTAGTCAACATGGCGGTTAACGTGTTAAAACTTGGAAGATGGTTTTGTAATGATATAATTGAAATTAAGAAATTCTCTAGGTTTACAATATTAGTCAATTCCTTTTACAATAATCAGAGTTCATTTTTGTAGAGAATTATGCTTATTAGATGAACAAACACAAATTAGACAATATAACCTACATCTTAAATTACGGAGCTTTTATTACAAGTGTTGATATACACTAATTTGTCTCTGAAATATTACGTTTTCTTGATGTCCCGTAAGTACTCTATTGTCAATACAATAATTGTTAAAAACAAAACGCAATGATTAGACAATGAAGTTCCTTGATCACTGTTAGATATAAATTGGTAAAAGCCAATGTTAAGCAAAGGGATTGTTAATCAGAAAATCTTGCAGTAAAAATTGACGCTGAACTGACGCAAAACTTAATCTAGCTTCCGAGAAATTGCAGAAAATAAGTTGAATGTTGACCAATATTATACTTTTATAAGAACTTCATATTGCACACTTTATTTAGAACAAAATCAAACAATTTTGTCGCATTCATTTATCTAACATTTCTTCCAAACAAAAAATTCCAAACTTCGGAAAATATCAATTCAACAGTTGATATTTGACCCTATTTCCGTTTACCAATCAGAAAAATCAAAACTTCTTTTCTGATGGAATTGAAGAGCTACTTGAGTGCAGTTAAAATATCATTGTAACGAATGAATCTTGCCTCTTTTTAGTTAGCAATATAAAAAAAAATTTCAATCTTTTCAATTTACTGATTTTCTAAAATGGTTACATAGAATTCAAAATTTGTCTTAAAATTTATTATTTATTTATAACAAATAGTTTGAAATAATAATAATCATTCTATACAAGTTGTTATTAAAATGGGGTTCTATAGAAGTTTTCAAATTTTCGATGGAAACTATCTCTTATGAAAACACTACGTTGACTTTTGAGACCTACACTCTCTAACTTTGCCTTCAACGCATCGCGATTACCAGCAAATGTAGTACAATATGAAACTGGTTGATGCACGAATGTGTAATTATACTCTGAATATGAACGTTAACGATGCAGTTTGACGACGAAACTAACACTAATTGTTAATATCTTGAAATAGCTGAATTTTCGTTAGTTACAAAAAAATAAACATATTTTTCAAGGAGTGCGAGAATTATTTCCTAGATTCAAGGTGATGATGATCCTTACAAAAGTTTAAGAACCTTTAGTACATTATCATTATATGAAGTCATAACAGCAAGCTACACAAAGCTTCTTATGAAATTAAACTGTTATAAAACTCATTCTCTTAAAAATTGATCGTCGAAAGTGAAGTAGATATAACATGAATATAATGCACCGACAATTTATGGAAATGTATTTGAACTTAAAGGAAGACTAGTAATCCTAATTAATTGCAGAATCAACTTATGACCTGAATGAAAAACTACGCTTGTTTAATAAAAAATAGTTTACAGATAATTTCACCAGTTCCCTTTAAAATGTACTTAATATGTTTTTATCACATTACCGTTTACATGATATGGGCCATGTCGATTATCTAAGGCAATTATTATACGCTTCTGCAAATTAAAAGTAAGTTTCAAAAATTTATTAGAGTTTGCACGTGTTTCTTAGAAGCAAAATAATATTCAGTAGGCTGCCTTCAATATTTTAAACTAAAGAATTAATTATTAAAGTTTTGTTTTAAATGAAAATAATATTTAATACATTTTTAATTAAAAACAATGAGTTCAAGTCACTTTAATTTGGGTTTATTCAGTTATAAATATTGTAAAATTTCGATAAATTTTCACCAACCATATTATTATTATTATTATTATTATTATTATTATTTTTATTATTATTATTATTATTATTATTATTATTATTATTATTATTATTATTATTATTATTATTATTATTATTATTATTATTATTATTATTATTATTATTATTATTAATATTATTATTAATTTGTAATATGTTGACTATAGAGGAAAATCAAAATAAATTGTTTCATTTAGAAAATGTTTTCAATTAGTTTTTCAATATTTGCCGTTTTTTCAAGTTTAATTTAATTTCCTCTTTTATTGTTTTATGAAAGGAATTGTTTTCCCATATTTACTTATTTGAATTATCAACGGGGAAAAAATCTCAAAATTCTTACTGGGAATTATAAATTTATTGATTAATAATTTATGGTATTTGCAGAACCATTTAATGTCTGTCAGAATATTTAAAGTTGATATTGATTATAAATATTTTCTTTGATCGGGCAGACATTTTTTTATTTTATAGGAAATTAAATAGTCAATATATTTCATTTTTAGAATTTTTCTCAAATTTTTTTACAATTCTTATTTTTGATTTTAACATCGAAATATTTTATCTTATTATTATACGTTGCATTTTTAATTGAAATTAAATGATGATTTTGTTAGCTTTGGATTTCATTTCTAATTTACGATTTTTTGAATAAAAAAATTCTTGTTTCTACATTACTTATTGTTAAAATTCCAACATAATTTTACATTCTATCCAATACATTTCAGGAATGTCAGCTACTGTTTGTCTTGTCTTAGTTTCCTGTAATAACAAATCCAATTTTAATTTTTGTTCATTAGGTAGAAAAATAATTTAACCACTTTAAAGATTCAGCTATTCCAGATCTATAAAATGATATCGGTAATAATCATATAAGTAAATAAAATATAAAATTAAACATAAAATAAAGTATAAAATTCACACATTATTTCATAAATCAAATTCTCCCGGCAAATTATAAATCCACAGAAACCTTAATAATCTGAATGCTCCTTGAATTTTAAATTGAATTTTTTGACTCCTAACTCTTAGTTTTATAATTAAAAGTATGTTAATTGTTCGAAGAATTAATTCATTATAATATCAGATAAGTGAATAATAAAATAAGCGATTGTTGCAAAGTAATAATGATATTGAAAAAAGTTTCGATTATCAAATAATCCTCTTCACCTTTTATTCCGCATGAAAGAGGATTATTTGATAATCGAAACTTTTTTTAATATAATTATTACTTTACAGCAAGGGCTTATTTTATTATTCACTTATCTGATATCTTAATTTATACTACCACCAAGGAATCATCGTTTTATAATTCATTATAATAATACAATTAGAAAATTTAGTAGCCAAATTTAATGAATGTTAGAATTAATACGGTTTCTTAATATAAAATCTTGACAAATTTCGATATTACGCAATTTTAATATTTTGATTATCATTAATTCTTCAAATTTTACGTTTTTTGGATATATAGTTATTATTTTTGAATTTGTGCAGTAAATAAAATTTTTTAGCTACTTCTGATACTGGAGGCCCAAATAAATCAGATCCACAAATGGGTCTTAATGCTATCGAAGCCTTAAATTTAATTATAGACGGGAGAACTGAGAAAAATGGGTAATAAATTTTTCTTTATAAAATTTATTTTGAATGTCATAAATTCTGAACACTAAATTATTATAAAGCAATTTACATTATGTAAATATTAAAACTTCACAGATAAAAAAATTAAAAGAATATTTTCATTTCAAAGAAAATAATGAATTTTAATCAGAATCAAAAAGTTAACATTTGCCGTATTCTTTAACGTTACGCCCGAAATTCAAGGTTGATTAAATTACAACTGTTTTTGAATAAAATTTATTCAATTAATCCTCTTGTAATAAGAGTCTTATTGAAATAATTATATTTAATTAAATTAATTCTACTTATATTTTATTGACATAATCTGAGCATTTCTATTATTGCATTTATATCAAGTGTAATAATTTTAGATTTTTTGTATTTAGTTACTAATTGCCTTTAAATTAAGAAATATCAAACCATTGAGTGAAATTTTACAAATTGCATCTCAAACCTTGAAAACCGGTTTCTCAAAGGTTTAATATTTTAAAAGGACTCAGCTATGACATAAAATCTAATTTAGACGACCAAAACAATAAGTGTAAAAAATTTGCTTTCTTGGATTCGATCAAATCTTGGTAGCAATCCGTTTTCAGTTGAAGCATGTCTAACGAATGGTAAACGACTATTATGGCCATTGAATAATAATAAAGGCGACGAGCCGATAGTAGGGAGTAAAATCCAGCAAAAGAAACAAAAAATCGCCACAACAGCAAATTTACTACCGAAAGAATTCGGAAAAGGGTTTATATTTTTCTGTTGAAACTTTCGATTTATATTCACAAATTCAAAATTTAGAAACAAACTGATTTTAATTTCATCAATTAATGATCAGACAATTGCAAGAGTTAGTTGGATTATGGAAATTTAATTAATTGTTCTAATTGTTACTCCAGAGTTCAGGAACTCTTGAACAAGCATCTTTAAAGCTTCATCGATGTCATTATAGTTATTTCTACTTCTTGTCTCCATTAAGGTGAAATATTATTTATTATTGTTATCATAATTATCTAGTTTTAAATGTTGGTCAAAGTTTTGAAAGAAGATTTTCCGGTGTGAAATGGACGCTTTAAATTATTCAGTAAATTTAAAAATTTTTAACAAATTAGCTCAAAAATAATTTATATTAACAAAAATGTGGACAATTTTTCGACAATATTGATTTTATTTAAAATTATTTATAAAAATTATTAAATAATAATCATAATAATAATAATAATAATAATAATAATAATAATAATAATAATAATAATAATAATAATAATAATAATAATAATAATAATAATAATAATAATAATAATAATAATAATAATAATAATAATAATAATAATAATAATAATAATAATAATAATAATAATAATAATAATAATAATAATAATAATAAAAGTACATAATAATAACAATAATAATAATAAATATAATTATAATTGCACTTTATTTTTGATCAAACAGTATTTTATATCTATAATGCTAAAATAGAAATCATACTAATCGGATTAGTTTTACGAATGTTGATTGTTGTAGCATTAAATTAACCATAAGATCTAAATGTAAGGTATTAATAATTTCATTCTTTTTCTCATTCAAGTTCTTCCTATTTCCAAATAGCTAAAAATCATTTTATTTCCTTGATTTATTGACGACAGTCCAACAATTTCCGTTTACTTTTAGTCTATTTCTAACTTTCTAAATCGGTTTTGTTTTTTGTTAATTTTTAGATAAATTTGAATCTTTATAAATTTACCAACAATTTTTGAGTATAGTAGTAAATGTAAAACTATTTGAATTTATTAAATATTAACTGGTATGTCCCCAAAATATATATTTGGATTAGTAAATATTTATACTAATTTCTTTTTTACCGCGCCATTACACTGCTCAATCTGTTAAAGGAAGCAACAATATTATTTGAGTCAACTAGAAAATTAGTTAATTAGTTAGCAAAATCTCTGGTAAATGTATTGCATTTTAGATTTAATTTAATAAAATTACAAATTCGAAATCAAAGGAAATTGGATTAAAACATTAAGAAATATATAATTAAGTTAAAAATAAGTGTCTCAACAAAACTTGTTGTTAAATTACCGATCATCTTTTAAATGAGTTTTTATGAATAGAATATAATATTATTAGAAATCTGAGAGTTGATTATTTTTATTCGAGAATCTAGTTTTCGAAATTACTTTAACATCTTTAATATTCATTCAGTTATAAACTCCAGCCTGATATTTTTGCATAATGAGTATCAGTTATGAATTGATGTATGAAACAAATGTCAATGCTCTGTTTTTTCCTTTACGATTTAATTTGTCTTAGGTGAAAAAAACAAACATTTACCTATAGTCAAAATGAAGATAAATGAAATATTATAAATCCAACGGTTTAAAACAAAGTAAACACTCATTAAATCATTTACACATGGAATTAATTAATTAATTAAAATTTTATTTTGATATCTACTTTAGTTTGGTAATTATATTTATTCCGTAAATGAAGATTGAGATTCAACGACTAAATTATTTGCTATTTTATTGAAACGGAAACAAAAAATAAATTTCTTCATCTGATATTTTTATCACATATTTTCATCTGGACAATAATTATTCTTCCATTCTTATTTTTTATACATGAATTTAGAAAATCAAATCAGCTTTGGATTGGATATTAATAAAATTTGTTATTTTAATTTCAAATCGAACTGATGTAATTCAAGTAAATAATAAAAAATTGAATTATATATTTCGTTGTAAATTATTTAAAGAGCAAATAAATCAACATTGTTTCAAACGGCTTTGACAATAGCTCCAGTTTTTTTCATAATCCATGTCATTTATTTGATTTTTCCAATTTCCCCAGTAATTCTAGGATGGATTTTGATTTGGGAATTTGAAAAATAAATATTTCTAGCAGAAATTAAATTAAATATTTTTTCATGGATTTTTACTTTCAGCTTTATTTCAGTTAATTTAAAAATCCTTTGAGAAATCCTTTTTAATATTAAATAATGCATTAATTTCCGCCCAGTTCTTTACTTAGTATTTTATCCAACATTTTTTAATTACATTTTCATTATTTTTTAAAATTATCTTTTATCGCTAATGTGATAAATCAAATATTCTTCTACAAAGTAAATAATTCGATTTTTTTATTTTAGTGCAGTAGAGAATTATTATTATTATTATTATTATTAATATTATTTTTATTATTATTAAACTTTATGTTCTAGAAGTGTCAGTATTGATAAATGTCGAAAATCAACCGTTATTCTGGGACCAGTAGAAAATACAATACAATTATTTAACTGCGAGGATTGTGTAATTGTCGCACCGACACGACGTCTAGTATTAATGGGTTGTCGACGTTGTACCATATATACTGTCACAAGCACTTATCCGTTATTATCGCAAAGCCTACAATCTAATACGTCAAGCTCCTTGTTGCGAGCCAGCAATGATTCACTCTTATCTGCTTCTAATGCTACTACGCAAACATTTAATGAAGATATTTGCTTTGCTCCATATTGCTCATTCTATCCAACATTAGAAGAACATCTTTCAAAAGTTTCAATTGATCCAAAAATTAACTTTTGGAATAAACCAATGGTTATAGGAGGTAATTTGAAACAGATAATATAGTCATTTATAATTAAATCTCCATTTAATATGTATATATTTAAAACCTTTATATATATATTCATATAGTTAATTTCTCAATTCAAAGATTAACTAATAATTTAAGTATATAAATTATAAATGTTTCGTCTAATAAAACCAATGTTGTCACTTTTCGAAAACCGGACGTGTGACATCACTGCTAGGACGTATGATAAGAGAAATAAATCATATATTTTATCTAACAACATTTATTTTCTCTCTTTAAAACTATATTTTACATTGCTTCGGGTCGCTTCTGAAAGTTTTTTATTACCGATTACCGTACCACGAAAGCCTTCAAATTTTTAAAAAAATTATTTCAAATAAGTACGTCTGGTTTTATGTGATTAGGAGCCAAACGACTCATCATATCCAACCACAACAAACCCATAACAATAACCCATATGGTGCCAGTACTGTATCATAAACCGCATTTGGTTATATTTAAACATGTTGGTATTCGTATTTTTAAAAAATAATTATCGAATTTTTTATTTATTTTTTTATCCTGAATTTTTTTTACTACACTTCATAATGTTTCAACTACTGCTAAATAATTTTTATTAGTTTAAAACTATTTGAAAAATTATTTGAATATTCTCCATAAAGTTTATTTTCATGTCTCAAGCAAAAAAGTAATTAAGCTCACATAGAAATACAAATTTTATAGAACCCGAAATAATATTTAAAACCCGAAACACCTATTTTGTTTAAATGTATTCATTTTCGTATACATGCATTGATCATTCACAAAATGAAAATCTAATCAGGTGAAAGTTGATAGATGAATACAATAGTTTCTATAGGACAGTCAACAAAGTAGCAAATCAAATGAAAATTGTAAAAGAAGAGAATATTTCAATTTATTTGCTAGTAAAACTAAATTTTGCGAAATTTTAACTATTTTTTAATTGAAATTCAAGATATTGTACGAAACACCAATTAACTAGACTCACGCTTAGTTCATAATATACTTACTCATTTATAGCATACTTCATAAAAAATTTACCCAACAGTATGAAAGAAGGCCGGATTCACTTTATATGTATATCTTCTTTTTACTTATATCTATCCTATAAAGAAACGTGGGACGAATCGACTGCATAATTTTCTGATTCCACAATGCTCTGTAAATTCTCTGTGGGTAATTAATCTCTCATCTTTCACAATAATCTTCAATTTTTCGAATATCTCATAGCCAACTTCGACTAGTCATAAACTATTTTCTTCATCAAATACATTGTTCTTGTCAGGGAAAAACTGTAATCAAATTATAAACAGTGGCCTTGCATGGCGCTTCATGCCGCTGATAAATCGTAAATTTTTCCTGTCCTCCTAAAATGCTTAAAGAGAAAAGCTGCGAAATTCAACTTGCTGGTACATATTTTAAAAAATCGCCATAAACAATGTTAATAAGACGTTTTCTAGGTAATAATTAATTCAAAAATATTTACCTATAAATATTCATGATTTTGTGTTTAAAATTTAATGAATTTATTAATTTCATTTCATATGAGCCTAATGAATTTATATAAAATTTGTGTTAATAGTAATTGATCAAAAGGATAGAGGATTTAAAAATAATTAAACTTTAAAAGTTTAATTTATTAAGAAAGTGTCGAGCACTAAACTGTTATTCAACAGGACAAAGCTGTAAATCTAACTTTACAAGTTTTCTATGAGAATAATAACTTTTTTATTGTTACTGTTCGCAATCCTTCAAAATTTCACTAGCAAAACTACACTTATTTGATATTCAGAGCAGGTTGCCCTTCTGAAGACCTCCTAAAAGTAATAGTATTTAGAAAATTCTTAATAACGTCATGCAATCCTTTGAAGTATTGCGCAACTATCCTGGGCCCAAATCCAAAAACCCAATACAAGATTTTAGTTAAAAGATTATAAGAGGTAATTGAATAAATATTTATTATCAACATTAAAATATTAATAATTGTGAACATTGTTGCTTAATTGCTTTATTTTAATTGTAAGGATTATTTTTACTATATTTTTTATTAATATATTTTCTAAATTATCTACTGTCTTTAGGTTAACCCTTTCGCAGCTGCTGGGACATATTAACGTCATTAATTTCCTCACTTTTTAAGAACAATCTTTAAATTTTTGTTTTTGCCTTTTCTTCTACCACCTATGGGAATTTGACAGAATACCGAGTTGCTTTTATAGGAACTCTCATCGTCATTTGATCTTAAATCAAATTATCTCCCTACGAAAAATCTTTTTACTAATTCATTCATATTTTCCTTCATAATTTAATTCATTTCTTTTTTACAATTAATTAATTAATTTGTATTTCTAATTTAATTTTACACTTAATTTTAAATAAATTAAAGAAGATACAAAGTTATTATTTGATGTTTGAAATGACATTAAATTATAATAAACCAAACTTGATAAATTAATTTTTTTAAAATTCAAATATACTCTCAATTTTAAACAAAGTTGCTTTATTTTCTTTGTTATTTGTGCAGAGATACTTTTGATACATTTAAATTTTATATTTTTTTAATTTAAATGATTTTGAAAATCACCAATCATTAGTGCACGAGTAATCTTTATGCTAATGTCAAGAGGTTTGGTGTGGTGGTGAGTTCTGGTTCATTTCCTCGATTAAGTTTCCCAATCATCAATGCTAGATTACTAGAGCGCAAATGAATAAACTTCTAACATTTAACAATCTTTATAATTCATATCAATAATAACTTATTATTAATAAGTCTAAAATATCAATTAAACCCACAAAAAATTCATTTTTTTAAAAGGTAATTTTGCTAACAATATAAATTTTAACAGTTTTTACAATTACTTTTATTTAAAAGCAAGAATCAATTATAATTATCTTAATAAATTCATAAATCCCATTTTTATATTATACATAAAAATGAAACTAAAATGAGTCTAATGGTTTTTTTTATAAATTTGGTTTGAAGATCACCGACAGGATTCTCTATTGGCGCTACTTTAAAGACATTTAAGATTAAAAGATTGTTATAAGTTAGCTGGGACATTTTTTTGAATATATTTTCATTTGCAGTAGTTAAACATCAAGAAATTTAATTCTGTAGTCTATTGTTGAATTATTATAACCAATTTATTAATTTTGGGCCCAAATAATTATTTGAAACTTTGAAGGAATTATGGTTTGCAGAATTATCCATATCAGATTTATATAGATTTCAGTATTAACCCTTTAATGGACAATAACGTGTATACTCGTCATACTACTGGGTTCTGTTTGGACAAGACGGCAATGCACGTCAAAATGTGCATCATCATTTTATGATTAAATTATTATAATTACTGCATTTCTTTCATTTTGCTGTTTTCAGAATTTCATTATCTTTAAAAATGTGAAAGATATGACAAGTGACGTCCTGGGAATAGCAACTTAAAAAGTGCGTGTGCGAAAGGGTTAACTGACATTTTACTTGCTACTGTTATATTTTTATTCTGCTATCTGTCTACATTTGGCACACTATCAAATGAAATATTTAAAAATTAATTGTACACTTTATTAAGGTAACATATATTTCTTAAAATTATTTCTATTAAAAACTGCTTTTATTTCTAATGATTTAAAAGAAAAAGTTAAATAAATCTTAATTCCCAAAAAATTAAATTCTGGGAAAATGAGAAACGAAATTTTTCGATCAATATATTCTAATTTGCTGAAATTATTTTATTTTTATGGGACATTAATTATTTCGTTAATTTCCGGCAAATAATAGAATATAAAATATCAAGGAAAAAATGATTTATTTTTAAATTTGGAATATTTTAAAAATTAAGACAAATTTGATTTCGCCTATTTGAATTATATTTTATATTGAAAATTCTAGGAAATAATTAATTAAATCAGGAAAAACAATATAAATTTATTAATTAATTCAGGATTAATTCAGGATTTAAATTTTTGTACGGATTCTGGTGCTGATTTTGATTTATCGCTTATCCCAATTGTAAATAAAAATATTTTTAATACACTTAATAATATTTCTCCATGATTTTATATTGCTCTCTCTTTCTCGTACACCATGTCTAGCTTCACCTACTATAGTAATTTGCTTCTTTCATTTTTATATTTTCATAGCTGAGCTGGTAAACGTATGTGACCTAAATAAAACTTTTAAAACTCAGATGCTAAGAAAAAAATATTTGAATTTTTAAATAAAAAGGTAAAGTTAGTCAATTGAAAATACTTAATATTGTAAATGTACTAATAAAATTTATAGGAGTTTAAATAGCGATTCAATCTATATCAAATGATTGTGAGAAAATTTAAAATTTATTATAAATTATAAAATAATTTTTTATATGGTGCTTCCTCTTCAATTTTAAGGATAAAAGAATCGTATTTTTAACTCCGAGGCTCAGTTCAAACAATATAACTAAAATTTAGTTGATGTAAAAATAAAAAAAACTGTTTTAGTTCTTTGACTATTGTATTATAAATTAAAACATCAAGAACTTTTTTTTAAAAATTGCAAAATTAAAGTAAAATATATTCCTACATCAACATGATTATTCACGCAGAATACTCAAACAAGTCAAGTACAAAGATGCTAAGATGATCTTGTACTTTTAGTATAGTTACTATACTATAGTAAAATCTGTACGTACAATCATCGAAATATTTGCGCAGAATACAAAGCATTAGCCTATTTATGGCTTCCGTGGAGTTAATATTTTATGGTTAAACATTTTGATTGTTAATGTTAAATTTTAATTGGTTGAAAAACAATTAACCCTTTCGTAGCGGCTTTCCGTTTCACGATTAAAACGATTTTTTATAGTCTAAAATTTTATAAATCAATGTTTATTTTAACAAAAAGATATCAGGAGGTGGACAGGAACGGTTGGGATAGATATACCCCATTCGTCTTTTTGAGATGGGTCATATATGGAGTGGCGTCACTGGGTTTGGTGTCATCCAGTGCAGTAAACTCTTGGTGTCACCCCTCTAGACTTTTACCATAGTCTTCTTTCTTTACCATATATAATCGCATATAGTAATGTTTGTAAAATAAGTCAAAAAGTTAATAAGGACATAAGAAAGAAAACAAATTGAACAATATAACTTCAATACTTCAGGTAAAACATAAATAAAGAACTTCAACAAACTCTGACAAAGTTAAATGTTTGATATTTAACATTAAAATTTCTGTTATTTAAAAGTTTCCCTTCCTGGTGTTGAAAGCTGCAAACTTATCAATCACATCATCAAAATCAATGTCTTTCACCATATCACTTTCAATTGATAATATAGTCCTGACTGTCCCATGGTTGATCGCAAATAGTTCTTTATAAGTTTCATTTTTGAAAAGCTCCTCTCACATGAAGCTGCAATTTTTTTATTTTGGTGTCACCCGGTGCGGGCCGCACCCCTTAATGACGCCTCTGCATATATGTATCATTTTTAAATTCAGCCGTTGTTGAACTTCTGCTGGGACACATGTCCCAGCAGCTGCGAAAGGGTTAACCTAAAGACAGTAGATAATTTAGAAAATATATTAATAAAAAATATAGTAAAAATAATCCTTACAATTAAAATAAAGCAATTAAGCAACAATGTTCACAATTATTAATATTTTATACAACAGAGAGCGTAATGTTGATAATAAATATTTATTCAATTACCTTTTATAATCTTTAAACTAAAATCTTGTAGTGGGTTTTCAGATTTGGGCCCAGGATAGTTGCGAAACGCTTCAAGGGATTGCATGACATCATTTTCAGGATGCCAACATGCACATCTTTAATCTTTCCATCCATTTATCTGATTGCTTCTGAAAATACATTGTGAAAAATCGAAATACAAATTCCTTGTTAAGTTTTTTTCTCAGCGATCATTTTTCCATAAACTATTTCTGTGTAATAAAAAGGTTAATAAATAATATCAGGTTTAATTGCTCATTGTTTTCTATGGGGATTTGATTAGTTTGCCTAGGACCGACTGGAGATAAAATATGGGAGTTATTACCACCAGCTGATTTCTATCCAATCACTATTCCATTTGACTTTGAAGGTCCAACAACTAGTTGCCCCACTCCTTGGCCTTCTGAATATGAAGAAGCATTGAAACAAAGATCCCTGCGATATGAAAATCTTCGAGCATTTATAAAAGTAATTTTAGTTAATTAAAAAGTGAATAAATATTGTTGGTTTTAGAAAATATATTTAATAATATTAAAATATGGCAATTACTGTTATGAATTTAGTTAAACAAGGATTTCGTTTTATGTTGAGCGGTTCTTGTCATTAAATTAATTGAAAATGATAAGAATTGAATAAATATTGGTAAAGCAACATCAAGTGTTAGTCTAGATAACATTAATGACAAGAATAATTATGAAAACGAAAGCGAATATTATTATTTTATTATTATTATTCTGTTTATATTGATTAAAATCATTATTTTGTTGAACAATTCCTCATGTAATGAGTGAGATGAGATGACCACCTATTTGAGGTTTATCTATAAACTCGGGCTAGGACTTTGGCATGGAATTTAAAATCCAAAAGATTTCTGGGTTAAGTTTGTGATCTGATTTACACATGCAATTTATTACGGCTCTTATAACAGTATCTGCTATTCCCTTGAAGTATCTTAAATAAAAAAGCAGATGTTAATTAGTTTTTATTATATTGTACATTTCATGTTCTAGCACTCAAGATGCGTTCCTGAAACAATAGCGTTAATTAAAACAACGTTAATAGAATCACTATTTGTACTAAAATATGGGGTACCGTTCCTTCTGAGTTTTTGAATTATTAATGCAAATTTTAAGAATAAAAACAAAATTTGAAAACATATTATTTTTATAAGAATATTATGTATTTCATTTCAACTGCAAAATAAATTAAAATTCAATAAAACAAAAAAAAATAAACTTAGATAACACAATGTACGTGGATGAACATTAATACAATTTTTATTTTATTTTTCTTTAATAAAGTTATTTTAAGTTGATTGCTTCGATATTTTTCTTTTTTCTTTTAACAATTCTAAATAGGGCGATAGTATGTTTATAACGCCTCGATTTATCGAAGCAGACCTTTCGAGGTTGGGATCATTTTCGCATAAATTTTCCAATGAGTTTTGATGACGATGGAATATGAGCGCTTTAACGAAAAGGCACTAACAGAGGTACTAAATGAAGTATGCCTGTACCGTATACACTTGTTCTATAGCCGACTTTTTTTGGACAAAATCTAAGGAAAAAGGTTGGGTTTTAATACAATAATATAAATTCCTCCAAGAATGCTATAAAAAGGATATCCATTTTCTCCGTTATTCAAATTTCTTTAGTCCTTAACCTTAACCAAGTAAACAATCATAATATGATAGCAAAGACTGCCATATTATTTCTATGTTTGATTTCGAACAATGAAGGAATTTACACTAAGTACTTCTAATTACTTATTGAATCAGTATTCATTTTTTCTCTAAGTATTAAGAATGCGTACTAAACTTTTTTCCGGTAGTTTTATTGAAAAAGTTGTCACAAAGCTGAGGATATCCAAATTATGCATCGTTGGATAGAGATAGGTCGATTTTTAGATGACATTGAAGTAAAAATGTCATTTCGATTAAAATTAAAAGTTATTTTCTAATTTTAAATTCCCTATGTCGAATGATAGCGAAGTATTTATAGAATGTTTATTCCATTTATGAGCTAAAAATATTTTCAAATTTGGTTTGATTCTGTTAATAGTTTAGGATTTCTAAGACATATAAGACTGAATTTTTAAATCCGACTATTTTTGCATTTTGGGTGATGGATAAGAGTGCACCAAATGTTACGTAGTTAATTTGCACCTCTCTTCACTAAACAATTTTTATTGAATTCAATATTTGTAAAACCATATTTTTGTTATTATCATTAATTAAATTTGTTATTTATTTACTTGAAAATTAAAATTGATGATAAATAGATTTTTAATCTTCAAGTGATGACTGGAAAGTAGTAAAAGGTTGATTTAGATCATGGGTTGGCAATCGGTGGCCTATAACGAATACTTGATAACATGCGACCACGCCTTCAAACTGTAATTTGTAAGATAGTTATTTTTACATTTAAACCTGTAATCATGGCTAGGAAATTTTTATTTAGTTTTATTTTCATGCTTGTTTTAATTTCTATAGTTAGATACTAAAAAGTATTTCTGTAATTTTTACATTTAACCACCTGTGCGAATCTCAAAATTCTAATTTTAATATTTGAATGGTCTAGCCTCTTTTGGCCTAAATTTCCTGTAGAATGTGGTGCCAACCTCTCAAATATCTGCGAGACTCGTTGATAACGCTGCTTGTATAGTCAGGCTATAGAACTTTGCATAGTAAAAATGACGTTGCTGACATTGAAGAATGATAAAATTTTATAACCATCATTTTTTTTATTCTTACTATTTTCTCCTTATTAATTAAGTTAAACGACTGCGGCCGTTTTTGAAATCTAAAAGCTGAATGTGTCTGATTTTACAGGAAAGATGATTTGAAGAGTTTTTAGCACTTTTTAAAAATTTGCACTTGTTTCATCTATCATCTTAAATTTTGGACTGAACCAGAAACCTTAATAAAGTTTTTTTAAAGTTTAGATTCTGTTCACAAATTCTTCTATTGTGATTTCAGCATCACAGAAGATTTCATTTTTAATAAAATTACTGTATTATTCAACATTCTTGAGTAAGAATACGCTAAATTTAATCAAGCATCTTGAATTTTAAAATATCCCTCGACGAATTTTGTAATAACCATAACAATTCTTAAAAATAACCCTAGGTTTCTAAATATTGGTCATTCAATCTAAATAGTCAATATTTATGATAAAGTAGAATTTTATCCATATTTATAATTACTAATAATATATTAAAATATATATTTAAATATCGCATCCCGTTATATATAATAAAAATTATGAATCACCTTAAAAAGTAGATTGTCTTATTAATTCAGAAAAAAATGTCCGATAAAAAAACATGCACAACTTACAAAACAGAATTTTAGAAATTAACAGATTTGAAACAATTTTAAGGCAAATGCAATTATTCATAAAGATAGTTGTTAAACAAATTCGCATAAGACAAGTGAGGATTTCAAATAAATATTGCTTTTCTTTTTCTTAATAAAACTTTATCATGATGCTTCAACCTTCTTCGGGTCAGTGTCACATTTTAATTATTTTCAGCCGCCCAATTTCTATTAAATTTAAAATAAGTATAATCAAAAGTTTTTTATTCAAAATTACATTAGTGAAAATAGCTGAAGTTACAAATAATTTATATTTGATTTTATTTATATCATAATCAAACTAAAATTTACTTAAACATAGTGAATCATAGCATATATTTTCTAATAATTTAATATGTTTTTATAAACGCCAGCCGCCCCCTTCCAGTAGGTTTAACCAAAAGAGGGGTGATTTCACCCAGTTTGGGAACCACTGATATATACGAAATATTTCAATATATTGCATCAAGTTTGAACTTAATTAACGATTTTCTAATAAACAATTTATTTTAATTCATGTCATTTTCATCAAAATATTTTGTCTGGAAGCTTTTGGAATTCATGAAATCTATTTTGTGTGATAATTATTTACTCTACAATTATAAATTGCTGATTTTTGATTGAACGTATTAGAAAATATTATTTTATTGCATGAATTTTATAAGGTTATTACAGATATTATTTGTTGAATTTAGAATTCCAAATTGACATCGGAACAAAACAAATACTTTCGGAATTTGGTTGAAAAACGATTTCGAAATTGGTTGACAGAAAGTGATGAATACAGGCAATTGATTCTTTTAGATCCAACGACGAGTGTTCATGCGGGTATCAATAACAAAACTTGTAACAATAACCTTAATAGCAGCAATAATAATAATAATAATAATAATAATAATAATAATAATAATAATAATAATAATAATAATAATAATAACACCAATAATAATAATATTACCGAAGATTCCAATTCAAAATATCCAAATTTGACCAATTCCGGTTCAATAATGCCATATAACAATATTGGTGCTCTCAGCCCTTGAATGTTTTTGTTATTTTTATACACTGTTGTTCATAATAAATATTTCAATTATGTTTATTTATGTTTATTTATTCATGCTTTGATTTCAATTATTCAGATGTTTTTTATTAAACTTATTCGCGTTTTATATATAAAAAAACGTGTAATAAAATTAAAACACCAATATTTTTTAATGAAAGGCGGACAATATATATAATACATGCGTGTCTACAGCACACGTAATAAGCAATGATGTAATTCGAGGACCCAGACAATCAAAATAATCAATCAAACATTCAGGCAATCATAAACATTAATTATAATGGCTTACATATAGGGGACAAGGAAATCAATTATCTCAATACAATACATTACAATACTTTTGACTCTCTTGACAATGTCTCAATACGAATCGTTGCATTCTTGGGTGCCAATCAATGATTCCCCAGACAATGTTGAAGATCTTAAATGCTATTGAAATTTAGATGAATTGTTGATGAGGCCGGTCTGTTATTAAATCAGCTGACATTAAGTCAAGGACTTAATTGATTTAAGCCCTAAATTAATTTTGATTTATAATGTAATTTATTGAATTTTGGTGAAAGTGCCAAGTGCATTAATACTCATTGGTGGAAAGAGAATCATTATTGAATTTTTCAATATCATATTCTTGATGTATTGAATATATTATCATCTTCTGATTCAGAATTTTAATAAGTTCCAGGCTTTTAAAAGTCATAGTAATAATATTGTTGAGGATACCTTAATAATAGAGTAAAATAATTAACAAACATGTAAAATTGATTGGGGAAAACAATGATAAGTGATTAAGATGTGGTTCTGGAGCTTAATAAAAATGAATGAAAAAGAAATGCCGAATAACGAGAAGGGAATAAGAGAAAATCAATAAAAACAGATAATTGAATAAAAAAAGGTTCATTATAATTAACGAGTGCAAATTTAGGAAAACAAAAACAAGAAAAATTTGCACGTTATTTCGAAAACCTTTTCAAGATAAGGGAAGTAATGTTGTTTGGCAATCCGGGAAAGGGCATCTCTAAAAATTATTTATCTGGACAGCTGTCAGTGATTATAGAGGTCCAAATGGAATTACCGGTAAAAGATATTGGAAATTCTATTTGATATCAGTAAGTATTATTGGGTGACGGAGTATAAAAAGGAAGCGCAGCTGGAATCAAAGAGAGAAAAAGAGATTAGAGAGAAAAATTGGACTAAGAATTCAAAAGAGAAAATTACATAAAATTGTTGAAGAAAGGTATTAAAGAGAAATTTGGAGAAAAATAGAAGTTGAAATCAAGGAAAAGGGAAATTTGAAACAAAAATTAAGTGAAAAAAATAAAAAAGAAAGTTGAAAAGAGACAAAGCCGAAATTGTGAAAAGGAAATAAAGTGAAGTCAAAGCAAAGCAACTAAATCAGATTTATCGATCTCAGAAACCCGTCACAGTAGTCAATTGATTGTGAAATCCAATTGGTCCGAAAAGCGCTATTCTTCCCGAAGGGTCGTAATAAACACCAAGTCGTGACTGTAATAGATAATTTTTTGTGTCATTTTAAAGTGTATTAATCAATAAAGTCAGATTGACAATACATCCTATTTAAATTCACCGACAACCCCAACAATATCATTAATAAATTGTGATACCGAATTCATTATTTAAAAAGAAAATGCTGTTTATACTTCACTGGAAAATCAAAATAGTAATCAAGATGAGACGACAATATACAATATTGTGTATTTTATGAAACCTATGTGAACTGAACTTATGTCACAACCAATGATACCTTAACTTATTTGTATACTATTTTCAATAAAATTCACAGATTTTTACATCTATTGCTGTCAAGTATACGCAGTCTATTGAAAAGATCGACTTGATGAACGAAAGTATTTAGAAAAAGTAACTTAATATTGTGCGCATTTAAAAAAAGAACAAAATATTTGCAACTCAAGAATTTAGAATTGCACCAATTTATTATTTTTTACAGCCCTTTGTTATGTCGTAGAAGTTATACATTAGAAGTGAACCGACAGAAATATTTAACAATCCTACGTTCAGAGGCTTAAAAATGCAAATTTCAGTCGAACATCAATTTAACGAAGTCGAACATCAATTTAACGAAGTCTCCATTTAACGAAACAAAATGACGGAAATCCCCATATATTTAATCGTTTTTTAACGAAAGTCTATTTAACCAAAACCTCCCTTTAACAAAGATTTTTTCTGTACCATCCGAGAATTTTAATTTTACCTCTTTATAACGAAGTTCAAGATCACCATTCTCGACGCCATAGAACTATGCAGCAGATAATGGGTAGATATGTAGATGGGTTGATGACAACAACTGTAGCTTTGTTTTCAACCTCTATACATCTAGTGATTCATTTGATAATCCGAAATTAATAGTATCGACGAGGTGCGCTACCTGTTTCCATCAAGAAATGATTACTGACAAGGGAATTCTTAAACAAGTAAGTGTAATATTCCCTAGCACACACGCATATTTTTACAATGATATCAGGTAGGCTCAACAAAGGAAATTTTTAAAGAGCCAGACTACGAATGCGTTGGTATGATGAACATTTAAAATGCTCTTATTACTATGTTCTTTTTGCAACCAACATGAGATCGATATCTTACAAATTAATAAGCTTGAACAAATTATTGGTCAACAGCGTGAAACTTGTCAGCACCAGAAAAAAAATCACAGATATTTTCTCATGATGACATTACATTACATTTAATTACCCCGTCATTCGGATTATTACCTGTGCTACTATTGTTAAATAAATAATTCAGAAAGAATTATCTACTGCAATTGCTATAAATGGTTCCGAACATCACGGAAAAGCAATTTTATCCCTCACAAGTACGAAATGTAATTAAATTATCCAACGTTCCAAATTACAATTAAATTAGCAAATATTTATTAACCTGGCCACTATCATCGCCTAGAAATAAATGATTACCTCCATTTAGCCAATTATTTTTTTGGTCCCTTCCACATCTTTATATAGAGGTTTAATTGTACTGTCGACCTGCCATTTCATATAACTCAACAAACCGAAAGACATTTTTCATTTCCGTCGTAAAATCTGCTACTTTAAGTATGAAAGAAAAGAGAAAAAAATTAATCAACTACCATATACTAATAAAGTCGACAACTTTCTCATTCAAGTAAGCACCGATTCGATAGATGTTATTGAAACAAAAAGAGATGCATTGAAAACGAAGGATTGTCTTCCCATGAACTCTAAATACAATATCACGACATCAAAGTATCAGAATTTCACAAGCTACCAAACTGTATTCGAAGAAACTTTCATTCACATAGGCACTTTTCTACGACTAAATCTTTGACTGAAATCTTTATATATAGGATATTATTATTCCTATACTAGGATCAGAATTTTAAATTTATGTTGACTGCCGTCCTCACACCTTAAATACAAATAATGAATTAAAATACCATACTATTTCTTGCATCAATAATGAGGACAATAATTTTAAAGACACCTAATTACTATAAATAACTATGCAGAATTCCGCCAGTTCAGAAATTCGACACGTAAACCATAAGTATCAACAATAAATGTTTTAACAAACTTCGACTACCGAGGCTTCAAATATACCTTATTGTCGCACAATAGACACTACCAGTTCGTTGTAAACTCAAACCATTTTCTTGTAAAGAAACTAATTTGGTTCCAAATCTTTAAATGACGGTACTATTACCAGATCTAAATATGTGTGGTCTTCGCCTTTGTACCTGGTTTTAAAAAAGATGGAACTTTCTGTCCTTAATGAGATTTGAGAAATCTCAACGTCATTAGGGTGTCCGATTCGTACAATATGTCATTAATTAATGACATTTTTCATCACTTATCTTAAGCAAAGTTCTTTTCAACTATTGAAGAATTTTGAGGAAGATACGTTCGTGAACATGGAAATGGTTTTGGGAAAACGGCTTCCAGTCAATTAATTTGTAATTTTTGATGTTTAAAAATCGACATTTCTAGAAAATCAAACATTACTTCTCATCTAAAAACCAAAAAGCACATAGAACAAAGTGCAAGAAGTCAAAACACAAGACAGACCACGAATCACAAGATATAACCAAAATGATATTTGAAGTATTTTTATCTGCAGATATCCCGTTAAACAAATTGAGGCATCAAAAAATAAAAGCTCTCTTCAAATATTTTAAAATACCAATACCATCAGAAACTGCATCAAAAAGACAATTGGATGTGCTCGCCGATAAAAAATTTAAACAAATTTGTTTCAATTTAGATAATAAAGAAGTATATGTAATATCAGATGAAAGTGAAATAAAAAATATGAAATATCTGAATATACTCGCGGGAGATGTTTTTGAACCTGAACATGAATATATATTTGATACTGTGGAATTAAATCAAGCACCAAACACAGATTCAATTGTTTAATACACAGAGAGAATTTATGAAACGCTTAGTATTAATTTTCAAAATGTTGTTCTTTATATAACAGATGCAGCTTTATATAAGACTAAATCATTGAAATGTTTTAAGGAAAAATATAAAAGACTAATCCATGCAACATGTCTTGCCCATCTGATCCATAAATGCTTAATGTTTGTTAAGTCTCGATAGGAAAATACAAATTAATATCAGCTGTTAAAATGGTCACTATTAAAAATAAACCCAGAATCAATCTTTTCAACCGAATTGATAGACCACGAGACGTAATTATAACAGATGGAGTAGTTGGATTCGTTCAGCATTATACTATTCCGATAATTTAAGTTAAGTAAAAAAAATTAATTTGAAAGAATTTGAAGACGATGGAATTCTATATTGAAAATACAAGAAAAGCATTCAATCAGAAAGTTTATATAACGTATTAGTGAATATAAAACAAAATCTTAGCCTTCTTATTAACGTCTTAGATAACTTTGAATCTGGAATTTACACGATTGAAATCAGATATTTTGCACTACGGAATACCGATTTTACGGAATACGATCCATGAAATTTAAAGTAATACATCTTAAATTGACTATTAAATAATGGGATTAACGAATTGAAGCAAATAAAAAACAGTGAAATATCGCATTCTATGCAAAAAAAATGCCCACATACTTCCATCCTTGTGGAAAGAAGCTTTTCAATGTTGAAAAAATCCTTGTTTTGGATAGAAATATTTCAAAATAGAATGTTTATAAGTTATTTACCTTTTTCAGGTAAGAGAATAACAAAATAATCCCTTGCTGCGAAGTAATAATTATATAGTTTGAAAAAAGTTTCGATTATTAAATAATCCTCTTCAGTTTCTTTTATTTAATAATCAAAACTTTTTTCAACAATATAATTATTACTTCGCAGCAAGGGCTTATTTTGTTATTCACTTATCTGATATATTAATTTATGATGCTACCAAGGAATCACCGTTTTATACTTATATTTTACATATTACTATAATTAATTAGATGTTAGTGATTATCGAAAAGATGTTATATCACTTAAATAAAAAACTTTCACATTCTCATGAGTCATGTTGTAATCATCTCCAAAAAGCAATAAAATATATTTGTTTTCTTTATAATTTGTTTATATATTTGTTTTTTTATATATATTTTATATATTTGTTTTTTTTGATCAAGTAAAAATTGCAATATTTGAAAAAGTAATTGCAACATTTGCGGTGCCATAACCATCAAATTCCTGTTGTGACCCAATTCGATTTGTTTAAATACATAATTATGCTATTTGGCCTTTGTAACTTAGCACATACATTTCAAAGATACGATCCCATTTGTAATTCCATATTTAGACTATATCCTTACAGGATTTTCTAAGATGGGCACATGAATATATCTTACAAAAACTTTACAAGCGATTGGAAAAACTTTCCTAAGAAAAACATGTACCAGTTCATATGCTTTTAACAAAAGGTTCGTTTTCTCAAACACTTGATCTACATAAATTAAAATTCAGCCACTTCAGGATATATATGATGACATAAAAATTTAACACTACCAAAGACAATTTCACAACTGAGAAGGTATTTTGTAACAGTTAATTATTGTCTCCAGGTGTTTCAGACATTTTGTATCCTTGATCGAATATCGTCTTTAAACCAAAAAACACTTTGGTTGTGTGAAACAATTCTGCACTGAAGCATTCGAAGACAGAATTTTCAACCATACTGACATGTAACAATTGATGAAGTCTTACACCAAGTGCATAATGCAATTTCCAAACAGCTAGAATCTTTCTCTAAAAAGCTGTTAACAAAAATATGCTGCCTTCGATCTAGAACTCTTAGATAAATACCTTCAAATTAATATTTTAAGCACTTGGCTTAACATCGGTCTTTCGTCATCTACACGGAATACAAAACCGTTAATATATCTTTTTGGAATGAAAGATCCTTCTCCACAACAGCTGGATAAATGAATTACATTTCCGATTTCTCAAACAAGATACACCGTATGGCTGGCAAAGAAAATAAAATTGTGGATTGCTTCACAAGCAGCACTAATGCTATTTTTCACGCTTGATACTATCAACTATAAATCTTGGCGAAATCTACATAGCAAAACGTTTTGCTACCTTTTATACAAACTCAAAATTGTGGATGAAATCCATTTTTTTGTTGTTATAAGTTTTTACACGAGTCCTTATGCAAATTAAGTTTCCATTCCGTTCATGGTTTGCATCAAGGATTTTATGTTACTTACAATATCATAAACTCTCAGATTATTTGGCCAGAAAGAAACAAGAAGTAAAGCCAATTGAATTTTGGTGGTTTGGATGCCAAAAACACAAGAAATCTTGACATACAAATCACCTGTAATTCATTATGCAATTGGAAAAGGTTCGAAATCCTTCATATTGTTCACGTCGTTCGTTTTTTTTTTCGACCGTGCATTTTAAACTTTTAATAAAAAATGCACGCTGGTCTGAGGTTGTGACCTTTAAAAGCCTTTTGCCGAAATAATGGCAAATGTTATTCTACTGCATAATTTGTTGTATTTTTATTATTCACCTCGACCAATCGTTTGGGGTTTATTATAGCTTGATATTTTGCAGCATACCCAATCAAGCGTTTTGTATCTGTAAATGCAACATAACTGGGTTTTGTGCAGTTTCCTTTATCATTATCAATAATTTCAGCTTTCCATGTTAAAATATACTAACACACAAATAGACAGCACTCAAATTAATACCGATAGCGTTACGAGACATCTATAAACAACCTAATAACCGATTATGACACTACACTTTCTTTGACGCAGCTGCATATGAATCACTTTTTCGATAGAGAGCAGTCCACAGTTTTTGACTGCATCTTATAGGACAACCAAATTTTTGTAGTTTTTACTAAATATATAGTTTGATTTCACTTTTTACTTAGTAAAAAAGTCATATTTTAAAACAAATTTATAAAATCATTTTCAGCTTTACTTATTTTATGGGTTTTGAGAAAAATCATATTGGGCTTCGAACATGAAGATTACTATGTTATCAATATGTTTATATTTGTATAAAAAAATTAACAAAAAATCAGTCATTTTTATTTTAAGTAATAAGTTGGCCATTTTAAAAATGGAAAAATCACAAAATGAAAGAAATAAAGAAAGAAAACAAAACTAGTTTCATTTATAAATCTTATGTTGATATTTAGAATCACTATACCTTTATCGCTATTGCAGGTCTATATTTGGGAATCCTATTTTCATATAAATATAAAGGTTCCAAAGGAGTTAACCGACACAACCGTTCTTGCACCATATATATAGATAGGAAATATTCACTGCAATCAACATGGACGTTGCAAACCACAAATTTGTAGTCTATGTCATCATAAACTATATGAGCAATCGCAACGTGCTTAAAAATGAATACTTTTTGATTATACTTAAATCTGTATTTGGTAGTATCCGTTACTTTAGACTAGTTATAAAATAAAGGATTAATCAACAAATTAAATAATAAATAACTATTTTAAACAAACAAATATAATAAATAGTAGTAAGCCCACACCTCCTCTCAAGTTCAAGGTCAAGGTAATATGACGTAATATGTTAAAGTCATATTACACAATCACCATTTAAAATTCATGTTCTGATGAAGTCGCTATTTTGAATGTTTGTTTAAATGGTCGGCTTTCAGTCAAACAACACCATTTTTAGGTTAATTTTGTATGAAGAATCCTGATTTTGGCTCAAAAGTCACGAAGCGATCATTATTTAAGGGTATTAAAGGTGGTTTTGTCGTTGAAAAAGATCAGATGGTGTTGGATTTTGAATAAAAAGTCGGATTTATATCAAACAACATCATATATAGGCTAATGTTGAATGAAAGAGTCAATTATAGTGTTAAAATCTATGAAACAAGGGCCATAATGCGTCTACTTGGCCCCACAGTTAAAGGGGCCAGGGTTAAATTTCGAATGTAAAGTCAAAATCCGTTCTAACAACATACATTTAAGCAAATTTTGTGTGAAAAAGTCAACTACAGATTCAAAATTTACGATAAATAGTTAAAATAAGTCTACTGCGCTTAGTGGAGTTTGGCTATAATCGGTTTTTAAAGTAAACTCTAGTGTTAAAGTAAAAATAATTTTCATTCCAACGCATGCCGTTAAAAAATGTTGGGTAAGGTGTGATTTAAAAATTGGTTGAAAAATCTATATGCCTTGTTTCACGGATGGGGTCCATGGCAATTGAGGATAATAATAATAATAATAATAATAATAATAATAATAATAATAATAATAATAATAATAATAATAATAATAATAATAATAATAATAATGTTGGGCTTTTATATAGAAAGTCGGTGCTTAGCTCTGACTCCTTGGTGTCCTTCTTTAATCAATTCAATTAACCCAACCCAATAAGATTTATTTCCAATTTATATATCACAACTTTATTCACAACTTTCAAAAAATCGATTCAATTCACAATACTCTACACAATTACTCTGCACGATTTTCACAATATTTCAATGCGTAGAGAGACGTCTTCCACAGACAGATGTCTCTGTCTGGTGCGCAAGAATTTAATTTGTTTGGCTGGTTGATTTATCCTTAACCTTATTACCTCCTTTATTCCGCTCTCTGAAATATTTTTGTCGACCAACTGGCAATTTTGTTGATCTGCCTTTTCTTTTTATACTCATCTCGCAACTCAAGTCACCCGCAAACTAAATCGGTTTTGGCATTTTTGATATCTCTTTGTGTAAAACCAAATTAGTTATTTCTGGGCTCTCGGGGTTTCCATTTGTTTACAATAATTATTTTGGTGGCGGGTTCCTCTTTTATCCAGAGTTTCCTTCGTCAACCAATTTCGTTTTCCGTAATTAGAAAATTTGTTGACGCTCCGGGTTTCTCACACTGTTCGGGTTTTCTGTTGGCTCGGACTTCTCATTAGATCGGGTTTCCCATTAGACAATTAATTTTTAATTAATTTCTATTTTTATTAAATATTTCCTTCTGGGAGACCCCCAATCGATTTAATTTTATTATATTTGGATTTGTCTCGTCATTTGGCATCCGCCCATACCCGCTTCCCCCGATAAATATTTATTTTAATATTTTAATATTTTTATTGATTTTCCATTTTTATTTTAAACATTGAGGAAGCGTTAACTTTTCTCTAATAGATTAATACTTCAAATGTAGCCACAAGATCAGACACAAGAAATTCTGTCTTTGGTCAGTCAAACAAATTACCAGTTGCTCAACCTCCAACAAAATAAGAAGTTTTTAAATGTTTCTGATGCGAAAATGACAAAGCGAAATGTCAATGCTCTGTGAAAATCAATACTTGAATGGAACTTTTGGATAGATGAAAAGACGCAGAGGAAAAGGATTATTGCAACGAACAATGGAAAGAAAAGAGAAAGTGGAAAAGCGTTAATAAGAACATACAAAAAAAGGTTATATGAATGATTTGGCAGATTCAAGTGAAACCGCTTTAGGTTATGCAGTGCCGCACAACGAACTAGCTTCGATTTCTTCTTCACACAATGACTCTGACTCATTATCTGAAGAAACTATCATTCAAAACAGACTCAAATATCTTCAATTGAGCGAGATGATGGAGAGAACTGGGATAATCAAACGCGTTGCGCGCAAGATCATCGATTCTTGTTTGAAATATAGGAAACTAGACACTGCAGATAATTTTTATCAAACAAAGCAAATTAAGAAGGCAGCGCATATATAGGAGAAAGAACGTGATAGAAAGTCGCGCTCTCGTGCTCTCAAATTTACTTTGCATGGGCTTTGATGGAATAATTGATGAGAAAAGACTAGTTGAAGATGGTTCTCAAAAAAGGAAGATCATTATGTTATAGTATCTTATTCTGGGGAACACTATGTCGATCATGTATAACTACAAAGTGTGGAAGACAAATTATATCACCACTAAATTTCTCTCAGTCAATCATGAAACCAATTCCACTAAAACGCTTTGTGCCATTTTATGTAATGGTACAGATGTCAATACTGGAGAACACAAAGAAGTCATTCGGCACATAGAAACCGTGCTACAGAATCCTACCCAATGGTTGATTTGCATTTTGCGATGTTACCATTTCGCGAAGTTTTCAAAAGAATAGACGGGAAAATATGTGGACCACATAGTTTCCAGGGAAATGTAGGAAGTAAACTGAATTATGATCCAAGGACATTACCACTCGTTGATTTCGAGCCTATTTAGAACGATCTCAAATTTTATGCTACAGCTTCTTCTGGTCCTCTTTATCATGCAAGGTGACTGACATGCGCTAGCAGAGTGCTTCGTTTGTACATGAGCACCAAAAACCTTCAACTCAGCTTCAAAAATAAACTACTTTCATTGTCCAAGTTTATGCTTCAAGTTGGTTTCAAATAAAATCTCTTAAATCAGTTATTTTGCTCATCTTGAGAACATTCTCCTTGTTGCCTTGATTGATAACAATCTCTGCATTAGAAAAGACGCTGCCAATAAGACTATGCTAACAAGACAGATAATGCAAGGTGAAGCTCAAATCGGAAAATTCTCGAAAACTCAGATCTTTATCAAGTTTAACTTACTATGGCATGATTGATTGGAAAAAATCAGCTGTGACTCCTCCATCAATCCTAGAATCTTTGACAAGTGAAGAACCTTTACAACAGGTGGAATTTGATCCTATTTCATTTTCATCAATTCCACGTCATACCTAAGCAGGCGAAAGAGCTGTCAAAGAAATCACCAGAGCTTCATCGAAACTTTATGGTCATGAAGCGTGTCATGGAATGATTTTTCCCGCAGAAGATTCCAAAAGAAGGTTAAAAAAACTGGAAGCAAAGAACAAATAAATATTTATTTTCTCTTCAAAAATTTATTTCTTGTCATGGAACTTCCATGGATTCTTTTTTACGATTTCTTATTGGTTGCATATGTAGCACTCACTTGTCATTTGAATATTTGTTAATATATACTGTTATTTGGTAAATAAAATAAGATTTCATCTACATACAATTTTACTCAATTTTTGGTGATTTTTAGCACAAAATAAGCCTTGATTGACAATGGATTGTGAACTTTCATTGTGAATGCACGGTAAGGACAAGCATCGCCGGCACTATGACCAAATTAATTAGTGTTTTTATACAAAAAATAAATATTTGCAAAGAGCTCAGATGAGTTATATTTCGGACGCACACCACAAGGACCAACTAGCATATAAATATTTAAATAAAGGGAATAAAAAGAACCCACACAACAATATACAACATCAATGTTATTAATGTCATCGATTTCATCATCCTGAGTCATTCAATGTTTTTCATCAACACCTTAATGCCAATAAATTTTATTAAATTTTGATTTTAGTAAGTTACAAACAAACAATGTTTTCCACTACCACGTGGCCCACTATGTGATATAAAACATCATTTCTTAGTTCCATTTTAATATATTTGCATGTTTATATTGTATAGGATAGCTTGTTTTTATTTATTTCTTTCTCTCTCTCTTTCTATATATATATATATATATATATTATAAAATGAATTTATAAAATTTCAGATTCATTATTATATAAATGTTGACTAATATCATTTATAAGGGTCAAGTGTCTTTGGAAACTATTAAAATGTTAAATTTCCATTTAAGTAAACCACAACAAAATATTGAAAAAACTGGAAAATATACAATTATATATTTTAAAATGGCAAATGAGTTGTAACAAACCAATCAATTTGACAAATTTGCAGAATAATGTCAAAGATGTTCAACTTCAAAGTGTCACAATCGTTTCAACTGTTGGACAATCTATTAATTTGAACAATTTAGCAAGGCTATTAGATATTACATGTATATATGAGCCTGACTTTTTCCCGGATCTTCGTTATACTAAATATAACCCGATTTGTGTAAACATTTTCTCTAGTGGTAAAACAGTTGTATTAGGGATTATAAGTTTAGATTTTTATACAATTATTGAAGGGATTATAAACGATATAAAGGATTTTATTGGATCTTTATCAATTTCTAAAGTAACGAACTCGAACTCATTATTTATTGAAAAATGACTCAACAAAATGATAATATTTGATTAATTTTTATTTATTAATTTTGTTTAGAAAATATATTAAAAATTTTGATTGATAAACTCGAAACTTTGTTTCCTAATTTAAACAATTTTATCAAGTATTGTGCTCCAGAGGTTGCGGCTATAAAAATCTATGAAATAACAGGAATAGATGCTACAGAACTAACTCATATTGACAGTGGCGTAGCGAGAGTACTTGGCGACCGGGGCAAGGTAAACTTTTGGCGCCCTGTGCTTATTTAAAAATTTTTTTTTGGATATCAAAATAGAAATAAGTAAAAACCAAAAATATAAAATGTATATTAATAAATTCTAAAATAATATTTTAATAAAATAACAAAGATAAAAATATAATAAAATATATAAAAATATATAATAATAAAATAATATTTTAAAAAGTAAACAATAAATATTGTTTATCACTACATTAAAAATAAATTTTTCTGGCTTTTACTACCGCAAATGTATCAATGACATCATCAAAATTAATACTATCAAGAGTGTCGCGTTTTACGCTTAAGCGTGCAAGACGACCTTTAGCATTGGCTTTATTTGTTTGAAGGCACCGCATTAAAAAGAATAGCGTTAGAGTTAACTTTTTTTAGCGCTTCGTTGCAATGTTTTTTTGGTGGTACCGCGATTCTAACGTGCGCCCAGCCGTTCAGCACTCAAGACGATATAAACATGAGAGTGAATTTTTCAGTGCTTGACTACATGTATAATTTTTTTTTATACATTTCGTCTTTTTGGCGCCCCATAAGAAGTGGCGCCCGGGGCAACTGTCCACCCTCGCCCCCTTCTCGCTACGCCACTGCATATTGATCACTCTACGATTACATGTTTTTCCGAGAATCCTGAAAATTGTGATTTTTGTAACAATTTTGTATGGGATATTTGTGAATATGATAGATGTACATGTTTTGTGAATTTACAGAAGCGAGAAATACTTCATGAATTACTTTTTGAATTACGAAAAATGTATTTTTGTAATAATTTGGATATAAAATAAAGTTTATTGACTTTATAATTTGTAGTTAAAAGTACCTTAATTAACTTTTAAGATTAAAATAATGTGAATTATTGTTTACAAAAAGGACTTGGATAAATAGTGGGGAAATGGAAAATTTTATATACAATCACGCCTGGTTACCTCGTATATATTAAGTTAAAATCTCTTCAAAAGTCATAATATAATTTATACTAAATTTTATTAAAATCAAAAACGTCTACTTAATTCTGAATATTAAAACAAAGTTTTTAATAATTATTATTGCACATAACTCTCTTCCTCTTCCTTTTCTATGTACTTCTTCAAACATTCGATTCTTCTTGAGTGTGGAAATTGTAATTCAACTTGTTTTGGCGATAAGAATTTTAAAATTTTGTAAGGTCCTTCATATTGAATTCCCTCCTTCTTTCGTCTATGCGTTTCCAAGCGCACTAATACTTTATCTCTCACCATGAAAACTCGAGTACCCAGGTTGTCTAAATCTCTATTTTGCATAGTTGTAGCTGCGTTTTCTATATTAGTTTTCGTTTAATCCTCAATTTCTTCTCTGCATTTTTGTATATGTCCTACTTCCGAATATAAATTAATTTTCCGGCCATATACAATTTCAAAAGGTGAGAATTTTGTAAAATAGCATTCAATTTAAATTCAATTTTTGGTAACAATTTACACCAATTATTCTTGGTTTTAATTTCTGTCAATGATGTTGCCAACATGTCCCGAACTGTTCTTAGGATTTGCTCTGCTAAACCATTCGATTGATTTTGGTACGGTGAACTAAATTCTTGTTTTATACCAAATTTCTCCATCCAATCAAAATGATATTCAAAATTGTTGCTTCATCCTGTGTACTTGCTGCTGATAAACTGAGCAATTTACTAAAACGATCTATTATCACTATCATGTATTTCTTACTTTCTTTTGTCTCTTTATATGCAATATCCACTACTATCTGTTCTAAAAATCGTTCTCCTGTTCTTAGCAATAAGATTTGTTTTGTTCTTCATTGATAAATCTTTCTACTAGCATAAATCTTGCATTTATTAATAAACTTTGTAATAATCTAATTTATGGATGGCCAAAAGAAAAAGTCCTTTAAATAAAATAAGGTTTTCTTGATATCCAGATAGCATAGTTCAATATAAAAATAATTTATTAAAGATTTTACGTACGAGTCGGGTACACACACTGCAAGTTTTCCATCTGTATTAATCATCAATACGTCATCTTCTATCTGTAATATCTTTAAATACTTGAAAATACTGCTACTGATTGTTTTATAAGATATGTGAGTCTTATTTCCATTAAGATGCGATATGATTTCTCAAGTAACTCTGTCTTCGTTTTGCTTCTATTTAATAATTTTCATAATATTTGAACTTTCTTATAAACTATTAATGTACCTAGTTCTACATTTCGCCTCTCTGACATCTTTGTGTTCCATCTGACAATGAGAACATATGGTATTATTTAAACGAGACATACCATCAGCATTTCCATGTTCTTTTCGCTTTCTATATTGTAACGCAAAATCGAATTCGGATAAATTTTCCATCTATGCCTGAAATTGTGGCTTATTGATTTTTTTTTGTATTCATAAATGTCAATGCCTTGTGATCCGTTCTGGCTACAAATCTTCTTCCATATAAATATTGTCTAAAATGTACAATCAATTCGTAGAGAGCCAACAAATCTTTTATAATCACACAATATCCCATTTCATGCTTTGTCAAATATCTTGAACCATACGGTATCACTCCTTTGGTACCGTCTTCCTTAATCTGAGATAAAACTACACCTATGGCGCCAAAACTAGCATCAGTATCAATGATAAATAGTCAATCTGCCCTTGAATATTCTAATATAGGTGCTTCACATATGAATTTCTTTAAATTGATAAAACTTTTCTTACATTCTTCAGTCCATACACTCATTTTGTCATTACTTGTCTTTGCGGCGTACAAAGGTGCTGATATAATTGAATAATTCTTGATAAATCGTCAATAATAATTTATTAAATCTAAGAATGATCTCAATTTTGTAGTACTTGTTGGCTCAGTTAGTAGTGACAAGACGGTGCCCTGCCCCAACGGCGACCTGCCCATACCCCAGGTGGGGTGTAAAAAATTTAAAATTTTTTTAAATGAAGTCCACCAGGGGAGAGGTAAAATTTGTTTTTGCTAAAATAAAGTGAATTTTTGACATTTTTCGTTTAAATGCATAAATTAAATTTTTTTTACATTTCAGCATAATGGTCACACTATAGTAAGGTCTATATTTAGTTTCGTTAAATAATAATAATAATAATAATAATAATAATAATAATAATAATAATAATAAAAAAAAAAAAAATAAAAAAAAAAAAAAAAAAAAAAAAAAAAAAAAAAATAAAAAAAAAAAAAAAAAAATAATAATAATAATAATAATAATAATAATAATAATAATAATAATAATAATTATAATAATATTAAAAATAACACCACATGTAAAAATATACAATTCACAACAATAAAAAAAATCATTAAAAAACAACTAAATAAAAAACTTAATTAATTCACATATAAAAGACTTAAATAAAAATAATACAACTAAAATTGGCTAATAATTTTTATTTTATTTAATATTCGTCCGGGAAATGTGGATGCCGAAATCTGTATTCTTCTCGAAAATCTGGATCATCTTCGTCTTCCGGGAAATGTGGATGAGAAATTTGATCATACATTTCATCCATTGTTTCTATACCCATAACCGTGTCACCCACATTATGATGCCCATAGGCTATACTTTTAATTTTCTCAATACAATACCTCTTGTCATCATTATTTGTTAAGGCTATTTTACTATTTTTAATTGTAAATAATTGATGGTTTTTACTTGCTATTCGAGATTGTGCTTCTGAAATCATCGAATTATTATGATAATAATCAAGATACGATTGATGTTTTAAATCAGTACCCTTCAATGTTATTCCTTTCGTCATGAAAAGAATCAGCAAAAATTTTGGTAAAATATACATTAATTCAAAAATAACTAACTATATAAAAAATAAAAATTTATAAATATTTAAAGATGTGATAAAGCAATAAAATATTATATACATACAAAAATAAATAAATATGCATCCAATAATAATAAAAGGATATGTTAAACATAATCTAATTAGTTAAATCCATTCTTAAATTTAGTATATATATCCAAAGTATATTGAAAAAATTATTATAATTAATAATTTTAACATATAAAAGTAATTTTATTTTCATTATGTAATATTACTTATTCTTTATTCTAGAAAACTCAGTAAAAAAGATAAATCAAATAAATCATGATATAATTTCAATACTGCTAGAAGAAAATTCAGCACATGCAGTGAATTTTATTAGGGAATTCTCCTGTTCAATTTCTACAATATTCTATGGAATATTTAAAATACCCAATTACTTATTCGTTTAAAGTAATTTTATTTTATTCTATCTAATATTAATTAAAAATTTAATAGAAATCAGTAATTTCAAAGCAGAGTTGTTTATATAATATCCAAGTAGGAAAAATTGGTGACATTTACAGAAAAAATATTTTAGAAATACTGATGGCTATCAGCAAAGATGTTCAATTTAATGAAAGTTTCACTTTTATGAATTGCGAAAAAGATATAGATTTAGAAAATACTAAAAATGAAAATTAATATTTCATGATAAAAATAAGAATTCAGGGTTTTAAAAATGGAGGCGAAACAATAAAACCTATTTGGAAAATATTCGAGGCAAATAAAGATTTTTAAATATATTTTATAATTGTTTTTGTTGTTGTTATCATTTAATATATGATGTATTAAACATTAATTTATTTGAAATAATTATGTATGAGTTTAAAAAAAAATTATTTGAGAGTAATAATTAAATAAAATTTTCAATTATCTATTTCATTTTATTTTTATAAATTTAAATATATCTTTTAACTATAAAAACCAAAATAAATTAATTTTATGAAAGTAAATTAAAATTTATAATCATGTTATCTTTAAATAAATATAATGAAATGAATATTATTTATAAAAAATTAATTTTTATTATATAAATATTATTTAACTTATAATATTCAATAAATATATACTTACATTTAAAATCAATTTTTCTTCAAACATTATTTTTATTTCTTCCATCGTTTATTTTATTTCGTCCAACAGCATTTTTATTTCTAATATCTTTTCCAGCATTACTGTTATTTATTGAATTAATTATCTAAATATTAATATTAAAGATGAATAATAATAAAAACAATACTTATTATAATTGTGTGATTTTAAAAAGTGAGAAATGTTTGCAATGTTTATGAATATACAAATAGGTTTGTATTAATCAATCCAAATTAATTAAACATAGCCAATTAAAAATTTTTAATTACACACACTAAAATTTTAGTGATTATCATGTAATAAAATATAGGGGTCATTATATAATATAATACAATATAAGAGTTCATTATCATCATCTAATCACATAAATTTTATGTATGGGGTCATTGACATAATTTCAGTGATTAAACATAAAAAATAAAAGAAAATTAAATTATACAAAAGTATTTGAAACCAATAAATCGTAATTTACACGGTATTAAAATTTAATTTAAAAAGAAAATAAATTAATGAATAAATCATCTTTTATAAAACTTTAAATAGATAGCTTCTTAATTGATTAGTTGTCTTTAATATAATTTAAATTAAAATTCCATTTTGAATACTAAATTTATTTAAAAACAAATATAGTATGTTTCTTCATTGATTTTAACCAAGCTAAGCAATGTTGGCCACAAGTTTTTGTCATCGGGATTTGATACCGAATTTTATTGTATTCAATAGGCATTAACAATGATTGAAGTTTTGATATTAATAAATGGGAGTAATAGAAATCCATTGGATCAAATGCATGTATTTTTTCAGGTTTCACATAGACTACAACCCAATGTTCTCCACTGAGATTACAAGATTGAGTATTTACAATAAATGCCTTGTTTATATCAATATATGGTATTTTATTTAAGGGAAATTCTCCAAGAAATTCTGATCCCAACCTTTTTCGACCCTTTTTTTGAATCTGAATAGAACTAGTATCGATAAATTTCAAATAATTAAAATTAAATTCTTACTTCACTTTTAAATAATTAATTTTCATAATTTGGTTTATAGTTCAAACCAATAATCTTTTATCAAACTAATAATGTTTTATCAAACTAATAATGTTTTATCAAACTAATACTGTGCGATTGACTGTAATTTGAATCTCTTTTTCAAAAACTCCATAGACTATTACAGAAATTGATTAAGTTAGTGCTGCTCCAAATTTAATTTCAAATCTTAGATTCCCTTGTTGCGATAATTGACTTTGATTAAGATCAAAAATCAGGAGCCAATACAAAAGTAAAGAATGGATATTTATTTTTGAAGTCAGACGTACTGATTCCACAATTAATATTCTTATTAATGTAACCCATGTTTCTGACGATAGATTGCATATAACTAGTACTATAATTATCATTTTCAAAATCTTGACTATAGTTTTTACGATAGTCATTTCCTTTCAATCAAGTTATTGATTTAACATTATTATGATCATAAATTGAATAAGATTATGAAAGTGATCCACTATTTCTTTTATTTCCTTGAAAGGTTACAAGAATAAAATTTGGTAATCGTCTATCACCAAACATTTGTTCTTTATAAAAAGCAGAAGACTCAATAGGCAAAGAAAATTCAGCAACCTCTTTACTTTTCAATGAATAAATTGCAATTTTTTGACGCAAGTCCAATTTGGTGACCTGCTAAAACAGATGGTTCAACTCGAACTTTTCTTACCATGAATTTTGCATCTAATAATTCTATTTTAGGATCCAACTTTGTACATGTTAAAATATGTGATGGGTTTGATCTTGTCAATTTAATTAGAACATTAACACCGGGTAATAGATATTTCGGTTGATCCATGAAATCAAATTGTAATGGTGAACATAATGAAAATGATTTACATTTTGCAATCCAAGCTTTTCTTATATTATCATCTTCACTATATCCGATGCTTTCTAAACATGTATGTTTTGTATCGTGATTATAATTTATTATGGTTTCAATTAATGCCTTATGACCAAATGTATCATTTAATCCTTCAACTTTGATAGAATTAAAAACTAATTCGGTTTCTTTGAAAAGAGTTTGAAAAAGAAATTGTTTGCTGTTATATCAAAATCATTAGAAATATTTTCACCTACATTATTTACAACTTTCAATTGAAGATAAAGTAAAGTATCGTTTAAATCTAAATATTCGGTTTGTAACCCGTTAATGTAAAATTGAATTGAAGATGTACCAGAATAAGTAATTGAATTAAATGGATAAATATCTTCAAACGCACCATGTTCAATTACAGCTTGAGTTGATGGCCTATCAAAAATACAAAGTTCAGATTTTGCACTAATCATTTTTCAAATATAGTTCGATATCCTTTCATTCTGTTGTTTATGTTTCTTTGAAATTTTTCTGCGTTTAATCATTCCACCTTTTTGTTCATTTTCTTGTTTATTAAACACACCAGATACCTTATTAATTACAATAGGTAAGTGCTGAATTACATCAGGTAATGTTTCTTTAATTTCAGATAAAACATTTGATTTTAAAGTAGGTAGAAACTTGGAATTGTTATTTAATACATCATTAGCAGTTTTCATACCGAAATTCCCTATACGTTTAAGAATTGGTAAAGCAAATCGACCTATTGTTTTCAACCACCCTGTTCCATATTGTTTACCTACAAAATATGGTAAATCTCCACCAGATTTACTAATACTATAAAAGTTTACAATATCCGGATTATTCAATTATTTTTCGAAAATGTAATGTTAAATGTGTTTTGATATCTTTTGAAAATTTAATTAATTTTCCACTATCGTCACGAATATTAATTTCAATGTTGTTTATAGAAGAAGATGAAATTGGGAGGTACATTGGATTTTTCATTTCTAGCTGTACTACCTATCCTAGCTCATATTTTTTAATCCATACAGATTTTAATATAGGAACTCTTACGTTACCAAAATTTATTGGTTTAATAATATAAATAAACATTTGCTGATGAATTTGAATTATTTTTTGAATTTTCACACCAACAAGATCCTTATCAGTAAATGTCAGATTCTTTACTCCCAAAGTTTTCATTAATTTTTGATCAAAAATGATATTTGAAATATCATCTACAAGTTTTATTTTTACCAATTCTTAATTTCTAAGAGTGATTTCTTTAAACGGGAAGGATTAATTGTCATTAAGTAACCATGAAGTTCTGATAACGTTGTTAAGAATAAATCATCTTCAAAATAATGTGCAAATTTAGTCTTGATGTCATAATTTATAATTATTTCAATTTGTCCAACAGCATTATTTTCCATAAATCTAGGTAATTTAATTCTACAATGATCAGATTAACTAGTGGTGGATATGGTTTGTAATCCAAATTAAGACGCATGTTCTTAATTGCGAAATGATATTTTAAAGGGAACATGAGGACAAACAATCATTAAATTTTCATAATTTTCTATGAATACATCAACACCTGGAGTATATTTAGAATTTAAAATTTATAAGATTCTATTTTCATTATTTATTTTCAAATATTTAGTTTCTTCATGCGGTTTTTTGAATTCATATTGTCCATTAAAGCCACTTCCCACTTCCCATCCAAATAAACTGGATTTTCAAATTCAACAACAAAATTACTAGGATTATTATCAGGATAAATAAGAGGACAACTATTACTAGGTAAAATCATATAAAACTAGTCTTCTTTCATAATATTTATTTAATAAATTGATTTTCAGATATCCAACTAGGAGTTTTATAACCATGCCATTCGACATAGTATTGGTTATATTTCCATCCTGATTTGGTTTTTAAAATATTTTGAATTCTGAATACAGTGGAGGCTGGAATGACTTGTAGTTCTTGCTAATAAAATTTACCACTGACTTGATTTTTTTAATAATCTTTAATAAAGTACATAACTGGATTCTGATTAGTGTATATTTTTAAAATTTGAAAGACTTCGTCACTTCATTTATTATCAAAATTCTTTATGAACGGAGAAGCACTAATTTTACTTATTCTACCATGGTCTTCTACTTTATATTTTGGATTTTTTGTTTTTGAATTTTCTTGTTGAATTATCCAATTATCAATATTATTTGTTGAATAAATATCAACAGGTCTCATTGCATTTATTCCTCTATGGGGTGAATAATTGTAACTGAAAATTTTTTTGGACAAAACATTTATCCAGGTTTTATAACCCCGATCATCAAAATATCTTTTCAAACGATCTCTTAAAGTTTGATTAAATCTTTCAACGTGTGCTGCTTTATATTGGGAAAATACTGAATAATGATTAATTACTTTGATAATTTCTTTTACTTTACTATTATAAAATTCTTTACCTAAATATTATATTTATTTTAATTAACTTATTTTAATTATATATCAAAATTCGTTTGTAAATTACGAAGCTTACCGTCATTAAATAGGGCTTTTATGGCAACAGCCATTTCATTAGCTGATTTAGTTTTAGTTGGTATAGCACGGGCATATCTACTAAATACATCAATACAAGTCAAAATATCCTTTATTTGTATCCTTTATTGATTTTTGAAAATGGAATCACTTAAATCAAATCCATTTACCATAAATCATTAGCACCAAATGTTTTATAAGACCTCGTTGGAAATCTTTTTAACATTTGCTTATTAAAGGTATATGCTGATTGATTAGATAACCAATTTTGAGTTTCTTTCTTTGAAATAATTACTCTTTTGCAAGTTTTCCTATTCCACCAAAACATCTGGATCTTTCGGGTTCGTCCATATTGTTTTGAGATTTTTCTCTAATAATTTCTTTGATTTCACATTTTTTGTCATTGTTTGCTTCATTATTACAACAAGCTGTTAATATATTTACATCTAAATTATGTTTATCCGGTAATGAATTCTTGGCGCCCATTATATTATATTTAATTAAATATTTTTAAGATGAATTTAATGACGAAATTGCACTTATCGCCGATAATACAATTGGAATTAATATTCCTAAAAATCCACCCTGTGGTTTTTATATTATTTTTCTCATTAAATTTCGATTTTTTGTGTTAACTAATGATAAAAGCGATCTTTTATGTCTTTGTAATACAAGCTTTTAAGAATACTAATATTTATATCTCCATGAACTATGTTAACTATAACTTCAAGTAAATCATCAATAACAAATGAAGGAAAAGCTTGTAATATATTCATTCTTTTATTATTTGGAGCCTTTAACAAGGCGTTAAAATATGGTAAGCTACGTTCTAGTTTCATTTTTAATGACACATTTAGATATGCCGTTTGTTTATAATTTAATCCAACTCTTATTTGTTATTGATGTTTTACTATTATTTGAAAGTTTTACACTAGGTCTAGCCTTTCTTTTCTCTGTATGTTTTTTCTTTATATTGTTTTTCTTTACATCTATTTTCGTTGTATCTTTCGTATTTACTTTTTCGTGTTGGACTATTACTTTATTAAATGACATTTTAATTATTTCCTGATTTCATTTTTGTTTATAAATCGTAATACCATTTTCACTGAAAATATCTGTTCTAATACGTACATCATCAGGACATTGTTGAGTAAAATCAAAGAATAAATATCCATGGGGTATCTTTGTCGCATCTTGGAACGAATCAATTAAAAACCATCTATCGTTATTGCGAGAAAATCAATAATGGTTGCATCTCTAGGGTTTTTAAATATAACCAAGTATTGCACATTCAGATTACGGGTTCGATGACTTCCGCCTTGATGAAACAAATTTTGAGTTATAAAAATAACCGTTACTCCAATATGTCTACTGATTTTTGTAAATAAATTATTAAAATAATTTTCTTTATTTGCTTCCTGATATAAATCATCGATAATAATAACATCACCTTTACGCAATTTAGATGACCAATTTTTATCAAATACCTTGATTATATTCATTTTTAATTTACAAAACTGATCTTGAGTCATACCATGCTCTTCGTTAGCTCCCTTATGCCAATATATTTTATTAAATTTTGATTTAAACATATTTGACTGTAATAGGTTACAAACAAATAAAGTTTTTCCACTACTACTAGGACCTAAATTTGATAAACAGCGTCATTTCTTATTTCCATTTTATTTAAATTAATTTTAATAATATAAATGTTTATATTTGTTTTAATTAATTGTTATACACAAATATATATTATTTAAATTTTATTACATTCATTAATGTTGAGAAATATAAATTGTAAAAAACATGAAATTTCCATTGGGAAAACCTCAACAATTAGTGGACAGAAGTGGAAAATATCCAATTATATTTTTCAAATCGGGTAAATGTCGCATCATGGGTTGTAAGAAACCTCTTAAATTAGGTGATTTAAAATATAAGATACATGATTTACAAATCCAATCCATTACAGTAACATTTGATATCGGAAAATTTATAAATTTATATGAATTATCACGTAATTTTAAATGTATATTTGAACCAAAAATATTTCCGTCATTACGAATTCAAAAATATCTTTTCAAGTGGGAAGGTTTTAATACTTGGGATAAAAACTTTAGATTATAATGCATATGTTGAAAATATTATATCAGAAGTTAAAATGTTAATCAATTAAATTTGTTTGTATTAGTTTTAATTTTAGTAACTTGAAATATGTCGAAAAGTAAGAATATATTTTTTATTGTTAATATCCTAATAATCATATTTAGTTTACTTATTTGAAGTGATTGTAAAAAAGATACAAAAACAATTCCCAGGAATTAAAATACTCTGGATTATTATGCACGAGAGTTGCTCGTTATAAAAATATATCGGTTTACTGGTATCAATATAGAGCAACCTCTAGAGATGCATTACGACATGATATTAAAGTCAGACAATAAATGCGTTGAAAATTGTATTGTTTGTAAAGATTCAATGAGAGTTTCATGTTCCAATGGATGCCCATGTTGTCATGATTTCAAAAGAGATCAAACAGTACATATCATAATTGCTGAAATGCGTAAAGCATATTATACCGATGTCTTTGATTTGAAATAAATTTTATAATCGAATGATTATTATTATTTAACGAAACTAAATATAGACTTTACTATAGTGTGACTATTATCCTGACATGTAAAAAAAATTTTAATTTATGCATTTAAACAAATTTTTTTAAAAAATCACTTAATTTAAACAAAAAACAAAAATTTTTACCCCCCGGGGTTGGACTTCATTTAAACAAAAAATATAACATTTTTTTTACCCCCCCGGGTTTGGGCAGGCACCGTCTTGTCACTACTTCAGTTGCATTTTCAATTTCTGAAATCTTTCTTTTATTTGTTTGAATTACTTTTCAATCACTGTATGACCAATAAAATTTAATACACTTTTCTGATTTTCAGTATATTTTAAAATGTCATCAAGGTGCACAAATACTCCTTTAAAAACTAATTTTTCCAATATCTGATGTATCAGTTTCTGAAAAGTGGCAGGAGCTGTTGTAAAATCAAATGGTAACCGGTTGAAACACAACTGTTCTTTTGTGTTAAATGCCGTCTTGATTTGCAAATTTTCATTTAACTCTACTTGATAAAAGGCCTGTCCTAAGTTAATGGGAGAAAATATCTTTAACTTACCTAACCAATCCAATAATAATTGCATGTTTGGCATAGGAAAAGAAACCTTTTCTGAAACAGAATTTAATAACCTGAAATCTAGACACATTCTTATAGAGTCATCTGGTTTTTCAAATAACATTAATGGTGTGTTCCAGGGACTTTGACATTTCGTCACAACTCCAGCTTCTAATAAATTCTGTACTAACTCTTCAACTTTGCCCTCTAAATGCATGGGTTGTCTTCTGGGGTTTTGTAAAATTGGAGGACCTGAATACTTTATTTCATGTGTTATTACTTTTGTATGACCTATGTCAAATCTGGATGCCATAAAAATGTAGCTAAGCTTCGATATTCCTAAGCTTTCGACTTCCTTAAGCTTCATGCCAAATATTTTAATGGTGTCTACTCCTATGAAATATGGATGAATTTTTCTAACAATAATAATAACTTTCAATTCTCAAATTTTTTTGTTACATTTTGCAACGCTTTTAACGCTCCCGAGAGATTTCTCGTATTCTTTTGAAAATAAACCATTCATTCGTATTCTGGTGTTCGTCAATATTGAACTGCCAATCAATCTCCGACATTTCTCCCTCATCACATTGATTGAAGCTCCTGAATCCCATAGCATCTCTACATGAATACATTTATTTCCATCATACTCCACTTTCTGTCATCATCCTTCTAAAACAGGGGTTCTTAACCTTTTTTACTTCATACCTCACCTAATATTTAATTTTATGTTCTCACTTCCAGCATAATTAATTTATTTTAAGAAAAGATAAGAAACATAATTAGTGGTATACCAACATTACATATATTATTTTATTTTTACCATTTTAATATATATTTATAAAAAAAATTTTTTTATATTAAATTTCATGTTGACAAAATTTATTTATGTGAAAAATTTATGTGAAAACAAAATCTCATACCTCCCCCAACACATTAGTATACATCCCAAAGGGAGGTATACCTCACCGGTTAAGAAACCCTGTTCTAAAACATCACATTCTTCTTTTCAACATTTCGTTTTTTAAACTCATTTACTGTCTCGACCATACTGACGAAATGTGAGCAACAAGATCTTCTTGGTTTCATTGTCTCAACATTATGAGTAAGTGGTTATATCAATTCATCTGATCTATCATCGTTTTATTAATGTATACAATAAACTATTCGTTCTAGTCTTTGTGTATTACTTCGTGATTTCACTAACAAATCGCAACTTCTAAATGAATGGCCTTCCTTACCGTATATTAAGCACTTATCCTTCCATGGGCATTAAAATTTCATATGATCATTTTGTCCACAACAAAAGCATTGAACATGTTTTAATCTTTCTTTTATTGGTTCTGGTAAACCACAAATTCTATTATAAATCTTCCGCGCGATATGTTTGAATAAAACAAAAGTGGTGATCTACGCTCCGTACTTGTACTCACTATATTGTTCTGCAACGGGTTTCACTTTATCAAATTGTCTTTCGTTTCTTTCATTTCTATTTTGGTAAGTTATTTCTGTTTGACGATTTGGGTATATTCTGCAATTAAAAGATTTCTGTTTATCTGTTTATTTCTGATTCTGTTTATCTTGAGTAACATTTGCATAAATCGATTTAACTATTGCTTGGACTTCTTCAGAAAAATCTTTCGTATCGTAACCTTTTCGTGTTTCATATACATTTGCTAAATTTTTAACTTCTTCTCTTAGTCGATATATTTTATTTCAAACGGTCGTTTCGAACTCTGTTGCATAAAATCAGTCTGACGATGTTTTCTTTTGAAATTCCACAGTAATAAACTTCGTTAACGAGTTTCTTCATTCGAATTTCAAATGTAGCGAATCTTTCATCATGATTTTGTCTCATTGATGATAATTCACAAATTTTATCCATAATGGACTTTTTTTTGTAATTGTGTTATTAAACCATTCACGAGCATTTTCACTAGTCATAGAGATTTCTTTAAACTCTTTCCAAAGGATAGACGTCTCTTCAGACAATTGTAAATCAAAAATACTTACTAAATTCAAATCATTAAGTAGCATCCAATCTTCAATGTGCTTGAGCCATTACTCTGCTTCCGTAATGTTTCGGCCATCGAATCTTATGACATTAAAATTTAAAATGTCTTTTGCCTGTTTATCAAAGATTCTATAATCAGCTTCCGATGCTGAATTCTTGTTTCGGCGTGGTCGCCAGTTACAAAAGTCATAATATATGTTTATACTAAATTTTATTAAAATCAAAAACGTCTACTTAATTCTGAATATTAAAACAAAGTTTTTAATATTCATTATTGGACATCACTTATTATATATAGATGGCTAAAAACATTACAAAATATAACTTCAAATGGATCAGTAAAGCAACAAGAACACGTCAATGGATCAAAAGAAGACTAATGATTCGTCCGATAAATGATAGTTTTAAATAATGTATAATATATTATATAATATTTAATTTAGAAATAAAACATTAAAATCTTTTTATTGTCGGTAGCGGAATCATTTATATAAATAAAATTTAAATAAATAACAATGTTATCCAATTTCCGCAATATTTATTCTTAAAATATGAAATATTTCGAACGATGAACGGCCTTGTTCACTCATAACTTAACTAGACTTTCGCTTTCTCCTCTTCTTCTCTGATATTTTCTTTCACTCAAATTAATTCAACAAATATATTTATTTAAACAAGTTTCCAACATATTTTTCAAAATTAAATTTGCCCATATTAAATATTTAAATAAATGAGAAACTCTAAATTTTTTAAAAATCAAAAATTATTTACTTCATTCTAAAAAATGTCAAATTTAATAGATGCAAATAAAAATCTCTAAATTTTCTTAAAAAATCAGAAATTATTTACCCCATTATATAAAATGTTTTTTAAAATTTTTAAATTCAATTCGAGAAAATGTAAATAAATATAAAAAACTTTTTTATTCCTTTATTAAATTACGGATTTCCGACATTTCACCTTGGCAGGGGTTTGTTTTGATAAAAATTAAAATCAAACAGGCAAAATAATAAAAAGGAAAGCGATTTAAAAGAAATTCTCAAAAACAAGACTAACCACGAATCAAATATTTATCAAGAAACCATTCACAAAAGCTTTTGCACGTAAACATGATGGTCCATACAAACTATTAGAAATAAAAAATAAAGTGGTAACTTTATTGGTAAATAACAAAAAAAAGAATGAACGTTCACAGATTATATCCTAATCAAACAAACAATAAACGATCAATCACAAACCAAACACAAAATCACATTCTATCAAACTCGAAAATACAACCAAACGATAGCATAAAAACTAATCTTTACCATACAAAACTAATTGTACAGTGACTGTTTCAAGCAAACCTGCATAAATAAATAATGTAAAATCAACAAATATACAAACAAATGAACGTTGTACAACTTTTATATTTTTTTATTATTGTTGTAAAACCCAAGCATTTAAAACAGCACAAACATAGAAAAAACATGTAAATATGTAAATTTTTTTGTTCGAGTCCAAATGATTGTAAAAAAAACAAAAATATTGTTAACCTCCGGTTTTAAAGGGTAAGTTGTGCATTTTTATTTTATTTTTGTTTATAGCAGATGTGTTCCCCCCTTTTTGTTTGTGCCTTGTATATTTTGTTGTTATTTTTATTATTATTGTGTATGTGTGGATAATTTCTTATCTCAATTTTGATTGGTTCTATCTTAATGTTATAGAAACTCTAATATTTCATTTTTAGTCACTTTTAACTTACACTTAAAATTTTCAATCGTGTACAACAATTTGATAGAAACTTTATTAATAAATGTTGCCCACAATTGTAAACTGGTTGGGATATTTTTCCCAAAAGAAAGGTTTTTCTATATAATAACCTTGTCTATCCTCAATGTTTAGTAGTTGTTGATAAAAGATTTGGAATTACTCAGTTATTATTATTTTATAATTTCAATTTACAAACTACGACGCCAGCTCCTGGGGGCTGGTGGTGGGCGGGCGGGTTGATGAATTAATTCCGACTTGAATAAATTTCATTTTGATGATTAAAAATGTAATATTAAAACTACAAAACTTCTACAATCTTAATAAATGTAGATGATATTTATCATTGTCGAGTCAAATCATGTTCAAAATTTGTAAATAATTGGTTTGTAAAAAATAAATAAGTTTTTACACATGGAAAAATTTTGAAAATTTGGGGTATATTGAGTTGGAAATAATTTTAGGGATTTTAAATTTGGGATATTTTGAGATTGGAAATATTTTAAGAGATTTAAAATTATGGGATAATTTGAGTTGGGATATTTTTCCAATGGGAAAGTTGTTGAATGATAACATCTCAATCTATAAATCAAAGTATATTTGTTGATGACGTAAAATCATCAAACCAACCATAGAGTCGATATAATCTTGAATTCATCGAATGTATAATGTATAGCCTTGTATATATTCGAAAATATTTGTAAGCATTTTTCTAAGTTTTTAAATACTCTGAAAAATTTTGGGAAATTTAAAGGATTTTAAATTTTGGGATATTTTTCCCATAGTAATGTTGACATTTGATAATATCCCATTGTCAATGTAAAGTTGTTTGCTTAAAATTTCTTAAAAATCCTCAAAATAATTAAAACTTGAAAATATCCTATAAATTTGATAATTTCCTGTATGTATTTCTGTATAAAAACTTTGAAATGCTCTATATAAAATTTTTCAAAAATTTGTATATATTTTTAAATCCTTGGAGAATTTGAGTTGACCTACATAAATATTTTTGAAAATTTGGCTAATTTTACAAATACCTTACAATCCACTTGCAAGTTGAAATCAGTGAATTAAGAGATAACAATATCCACTTACAAGATGAAATCAATGCATTAAGATTTGTATTTGAAAATTTAATTCGTGAAGTAGTTAATGATTCTGGTTTTGAAAGCGAAAGCAATTCAGAAAAATAAACATGCACAAACAAAAGTCAATTATCTTGATTACATAATTATGGAATCAAGATTAATCTGGATTAATTACATAATTTAATTACATAATTTAATCCTTCACCGGGGGTATAGGGGGTTATGTAATTGCTGCAGAGGGCTACTAACTACCTACTAACAACAAATAATATAATAATTTGCATCAAATTCAAAATTACACAATGAGGTGTATAAATTAGACATTCGTTGTAGAAACTTACAACCTTTGTATTTTTCAATTATTCTTTTATTTCTTATCCTAGAACTCAAACATTATTTATAAATTTTAAACAACATTAAATAAATAGAAAATGATATTCTACAATATTTGCATCACGTACTGTAAAGCATCGAATATTCGGACAAAATAAAATAGACAAAAATAAAACTTTATTAATTTATACTACATTTTATTAATTTGTACAACGTTAATCATTATACTTTTCTTCTATCTTCACAATCTTCCAAATCGGCTTAACTCGATCCTTTGTCACATAGTAACCTTGTATCAAAACTTTTATCATACATGTGATTATGCTCGTCTTCTCTGCATAAGGCATAACATTTAAATCGCATTTGACATACAAATCGTCTTCATAATCAAATCGAATATTTTCGTGCACGCGATTGAAAAATTGGCCCAATATCATTTTGTCGTCGAATTTTATTTTTGAAAATCTGACGTTATAATAACATTGTTCTAGAGTTACTTGTTACTATTAATGAAAAATGAATACAGATAAATAAATAAAAAAATTTCGTGACCTACATAATGTTGATTGGCTTCCTAGGGAAAAGTATGTGTAACAAAAATTTTATATATATATATTTTCGGGAACTACATAAAATTTCGATTCGACCTAGATATTTTCCAGGGGGTGGGTCTTAGTTAGTTGGCCCCTATCATACTACTGATACAGATACATCCAATTTTTGTATCGGATCAGTACTCTCTTAAATTCAAAATGGAGAAGGAAAAGTAATAACATACTGCTCAAAATGCATGATAAAAGTCCAGTGAAAATATTGTATAACTAGAAAAAAACCATTGGAAATTTATACATTCGTTCTCAAATACAAACATTATCTTTTAGGTAGAAAAATAGCCAAAAGAAACTCATGCGTTGTCAGCTACTTCCTAAGCTTTACTTTCATTTTTGATTTGTAAAAGTCTAGAGTTCAAAAATTATTTTCCCCATATTCAAATAACCACATTAAAATATAGCTAATAATAACGAAAAGGAATTTAAAAAAGTTTTATTAAAAAGTATTATTTTTAATGAAAGCGGCCAATTAAGGCATATAAAAATACTCAAAATAAATATAAAGAACATTATTAACAAAAAATTAAAACTTTTAACTCACTACACAACTTTGTCCTACTTTTAAAAATACTGGATCGCAGGCAAACACTAAAAAATAATAATAATCATATTCAAAACAATTATTAGCACATAACTATTTAGTTTAGGAAATGGAAGCTGAAGAAGAAATAGATCAGTATTAGTTATTTAAATTCATTTTATTAATAATTTAATTTAATTTCTTATTTTTATTAATTACCATTTTTAATCACAATTCCGGTAATGTTTGATTTTAATTTAATTATATAAATTATTAAATTTCACGTTTAATAATTTTTAATTAATCTATCAGATTATTTATATTAAATTATTTGTTTTTTATTTAATTACTTTGAGGTAATTCTTACTTTGTCTCAATTTTAATTCAGCGTATTTTCTGGCCTTTCTCAAACCTCATTAGTTGATTAAAAATAATTTTCTACCCTTTACTCAAATTTAATTAGTTTGCAGTTCAATGTATGCAATAATTTGGTATGTACACCGAATGTTTTCAACAACCTAACTTTTAAAATGAGCTCAATGAAAAATGTCGCGAATGCCCGTAAACTTGATCAGAAACTCGGTAAATTTATCTTTACTTAATAATGCATTTAATATTAATACAATAACAAGATTAAATATTGGTAGAATTTTAGATAAAAATTGTAATATAGTTTTTATTAAATGTATTAATTATCATTAATTTAGATGACTTAAATATGAGTAGGTGGATGGAGGTCCCCGCACCACCCTTAGTTATCCGCACTGGTTAGCAACCAAACCCCTACCTAGAGAAAACTCATAACGGAGACTATGGATTTCCCCGATCATTGATTTTTTCAATAATTGATTTTTAACTATTTTTTATTTTTATTGATTTAAAAGTACAATTATTGATTTTTAAGTGAAATTTTACTTTTTTGTTTAATCGCACTATATGGCGGGGATTTGAGATTTTTGAAATTCTATTTCAGCAAAAATAAAGAGAATGGCGTTGTCTATATAATTGATGACCACATTCTTTTCATATCTTTTCGAGATTTTTCTAGCGAAAAATTTAAATTTTTCAAAAAGAAAAACTTGTCTAGGAAAAGAATTTTGGACATTTTCGTTTTTCCAAAGTATCTATAAATACAAGATATAAAACTTTACTGACCATGACATGTTTGAAATTTCATTGCAAAATGATCAAAAATATGAAAAATCAAGATGTTGTATCTTAAATGGCGTTAGACACCGGAACCGTGAAACGTAAAATTCTCTAAATAAGTTTCTGTAACATTGATAGAGTTCAAAGAGAAGTATATTTTTATTAAAGCAAATTTTTTTTGTATGTTTTGAAAAAGGCGGCTAAAATCACGTTTGAAACTAGGAGTAATTTACGATTTTTAAATTCCCGCCATATGAGTTATCAAGATAACCCCTCCCCCCCTTTCAAGGTCAAAGTTTAAAATCGATTTTGAAGCGCACCTATTGATTCTTGAATATAGTTTCTAAAAGCACTCTTACTTTTGAGACAACACATATTTTGTCTAGACATCCATCATGAAAAAGATTTCTTTCCGATACTCCTTTTGTGTTCTTAAAGGAACCGTGTTTTGGGAACAGTGGGAACGCGACATAATTAGTCGAGACAACATTCATGAAAAGTTGCGTCTTCGTTCAGCTAAGAAGAATCTGTAAAAATATAAACTAAATGTTTCTTGGTTCTTCCAGGAACTAAGAAAAAGTAAAATCAATCGATAATTCTCAGAAATTCGGCTGTTCGAATGGTCAGTATTGTTGAACGAAATGGGAATATTTGTTTAAATAAACTCATTTATTTATGTATAGAGTCCAGGTGAATAGATATAATTATACCAATTTTTTTGTTTTAGATGTATTTCATGTCGGGGATCTCAAATCTTTGTTTAAAATAAAATATTTGCACTGGAAATTCAAATTCACTGAAAAATAAAATTTTAATTTTTATACTCAGTGAAATATTCTTTAAATTTATATATATATATATATATATATAAACAATGCTTGTAAAAAATTAATATAAATGGATATACAAAATGAATCGGTTTATCAAATTGTCGGTCCTAGTGGTATTGGTAAAACGCTTTTGTATGTAAATTGTTGCAATCTAATTTGTTTGTTAAAAAATTCAACAAAATATATTTGCATCGCGGTTCAGAAACTGAAAATGGTTTGACACAATCTAAATTTTGTAAAGTTCAAATGAAAATAATAAAAGAATTTGATAAAGATTGTACTAAACGTTTAAAAAAGAGATGTTATCATCATTGACGATTTGTATCAAGAAGTCGAAAAAGAAAAGGAATTTAATAATTTTTTTAGAAAGATTTCTAGACATGTTGGAGTTACAGTTATTTTTATAACCTAAAACCTATTCCATCAAGGAAGAAATCACAGAACTCGTAATTTGAATGTACATTATCTGACAATTTTTGAAAACCTTAGAGATGCAACCGTTATAGATTTTCTAGCAAGACAAACAACAGAAAATTTCTACTTGAAGCATTTCAATATGCAACTAAAAATCTACATGGTTATTTATTTTTAGATTTTACTCAAAAAATGTTCGGATGTAAGCAGTCAAGAAATCAAAGAAAGAGACAGAAACTTGGTTGGCCAACAAACTTGCATACAGTCTCAACAAACCAATGTTATAAAGATTTCAAACAAGAGCCTATAAAACATTTAGTATTGACGATTTATGGCAATTGGGTTTAATGGAAATGATTCCATATTCGAGTATTGATGTTGTATTGACTTGTATTGATGTATTTAGTCTATTTGCGAGAGCTATTCATGTAAAAATGAAATCTGCTAATGAAATGGCTTAAACAATCAAGACTTTATTTGCTGATGAACATCCCGATAATTCGCAAACTGATTTGGGAAAATTATTCTACAACAGTAAAGTAAAACAAATTCTAAAAGAAAATCATCTAATTGCTAGTGAAAAGAAATATTTTCTAAATGAAGAATATAGAGGAGTAATTTATAATATTTTTAGGGGGCTTTGTTCAGATAGATATCAATATGTGGATAAATCTTTTGTGAGAGTGGAAATATTGTCATTTAAAGAGAAATGATTGGTTAAGAAGAGAATTTATGATCTTTTAAGGGGAAATAATTGGTTACGAGATGGATTTTATTTTAAGGGGATTTCAAGAAATTTATTCGGTTGAATATCAATATGTCAGTGATTTTTTTTGAAAATAATGAATATAGCTGGAATTATTGTCATTTAAAGAGAAATGATTGGTTGAGAGACAAATTTATAGTATTTTTAAGGGGATTTGATTGGACAAGAGAGGAATTTTATTTTAAGGGGATTTCAAGAAATTAATCTGGCTGAATATCGATGTCGGTGATTTTTTATGATAATAATGAATATAGCTGGAATTATTGGCATTTAAAAAGAAATGATTGATTGAGAGTAAATTTTATTTTATTTTAGGGGAAATGACTGGTTAAGAAGAGAATTTGTGATCCTTTAAGGGGAAATTATCGAATAAGAACAGGTTTGTTGATATTTTTAAGAGGTTGTCAGTTGAATTTTGTTATTTTAAAGGGAAATGATTGGTCAAGAGATAAATTTATTTTAAGGGAATTTCAAGAAATTTATTCGGTTGAATATCGATATAAATTGGTGTTTTTATGAAAATAATGAATATAGCAGGAAATATTGTCATTTAAAGAGAAATGATTGGTTAAGAGTAAGGGTTATCAAAATATATCAGTAAGATTTTGGTTAATTTTAATGATATTATTGGAATCTGAATAAAATATACTATACGTGTTCGGTTCTAAAAAAATGTTTGATTCATGTAATTATTTGTATTCAAGTATTTATTTGATTTTATTATTTGTAATTTAATTAAAAATGACTAGTATTTAAAAAATTTATGTTACCCATTACTTATGTTTGACAATTTTCTGAATAATTTAAATATATATGATTATTTCTACGAATGAAGAGAAATTGTACAATTAATTTTCATTCAACAAGTATCTAGAACAATTACCTAACAATCTTAAAATTTTTAAAAATCGAACAAATTTTTTTTCAATTATTTTACAACTCAGTTAATTTAATTAATTGATAAGTACTATTTTCTTTACAATTTACTACTGTGTTGAAACTTTTTTAAAAATATTTTATTCAAAGTACTAACAAATTTTATTGAAGATATATCAAAACTTGTCAAAAATTATAAAAATTTAGTAATTTTAATAACTATTACTCAATAACTACTATTTTCTTACCAATTTGCTGAAGGTCTTATTTTAAAATTTCTTCAAAGTACTAACATTATTTACAAATTAAGCAGTTTTATTTAAAATTTAACAACTTAAAATATTTCTCACAACTTTAATCAAATTCTAATCACATGATAATCATAATTTAAGTATAAGTCTTATTTTTACAAAAACAAGTATTTTACAATAATTAAACATACATTTGGATTTTTAGTAGATTTTATCGGTATCTATAAGTACCTGTTCCGTGTAGATTTTTAAGCTTTGTTAGAAATACAACTTATTTAGTGGTTGGTCGATAATCATTTAATTTCTAGTAATGTGGTAGATATTATTTTTTTTATATCAGTTTTATTCAAACCTTTAGCATCTTTGAGTTAATAACTTTAAGAGTTGAATCATTTTCAATAAATATATGAAAATTTATTCCATGTACAATGAAAGTAATATATATTTCGAGAAATTAATTTAAGAATATTTTTCTAATCAAGTTTCTTTTCACTAGCAATTAGATTAACCACTACTTGTACTTACTAATTAATTTATCATTCAGTAAACAATAAGCGTTGTGGGTGAAAAGATCAGAAAATCTATAAAAATAAATTTAAGTAATTATTTGATGAGTTAGCAATTAATTTATTTAGGGACATGTGAAAATTAAATGAAAAGGTTGACATTTATCTTTGAAAATAACTTTAAGTAATTGTTCATTGTTGGACGCAATTAAAAATATTACAAAAATAGTAGAAAAATTTTCAAAGTCTTTTTAACTAAGTTTTACAAAATGTCAAGAAATCACATACAAGACTTGTAAAGCAATACATTTTATTCAGAGAAAATACAACACTTGATTGGGCTTCAATTATTAATAGTTTCTTGATAGCAATCAGATAACTAAGCAACCAAACAACTTGGAGACATCAATGATCGATAAAAGAGTGGAGAAGTTAATAAAATTTGTAATTGAAATTGTATTTATTTTGATTCTTCAAATTTTTATGTGCTTTTATTTAAAGATTTCTTAGTCAGTAAACAATTTTTGATATTGATTTGTTCGGTAACTAGTTATTGATAACATATTGTGGGTGTGTGAATAACCAAGTATTTTAAGGGGAAATGATTGAGAGAAAATTTTATTTTTAAGTGGGTTAAGTTGGTTGAATATCGGTGTTCAAAGAGTAAATATTATTTAAATATGACATTTTAATGAATAAGTAAATTATTCAACGCCTAGTATGTATATAGAGAGTTGTAAAGTACTCGGTTATTTGTATACAGTACTTAGTGATTGTTGTTCAGTTATTAATGAATTATTCACTGTGTATGGGTTATCAGTATTCAGAAGTTGATACCAAGTAAATATAACAATGGATTTGGTTTCAATGAATTTGATTAATTATCGCTTGATAACAACAAGGTAACTAAGCAAACAAAAAATTTACAAATTTTGAGATATCAATGATGTGAAAGAGAGTGAAGAAGTTAATAAAATTTCAACTTGTATTTCTTTTGTTGAACCTTTTATGTGTTTTATTTCAAAACTTGTTGGTCAGTAACCGATCAACAATATTTATTGGTTCAGTAACTAGTTATTGGTAACATTTTGGGTTCATAGTCAATGACCATGCATTTTAAGAGGAGATTACCGATGAGGAACAAGTTTATTGATATTTTTAAGGGGTTGAGTCGCTTGAATATTGTTATTTAAAGGGTAAATACTATCTAAATGAATATTCTTATGAAAAATAACATTTAATAGAAGAATAATTGTTCAAAATTGAATACATTTTTAAAAATAGTTGTAAATTGTTTGACTTTTACAAAATAATTTCAATGATTTCAATAAAATACAATAATCAAATACAAAATTTTATTCAGAAAAGAGGTCTTGCTAACTACTCAGTAACTAAACAACCAAGTGATTTACAGATATAGAGGCATTAATGTTGTGAAAGAGAGTGAAGAAATTTTTTTTAATAAATTTGTAATTTTACTTGTATTGCATGTTATTGATTTACTTTTACTTAAAGTTTTGTTGGTAAGTAACCAAATATTTATTTGTTTAGTAACTAGTTATTGGTAACATTTTGGGTTTATATTCAATGACCATGCATTTTAAGGGGAGATTACCGATGAGTAACAAGTTTATTGATATTTTTAAGGGGTTGAGTCGCTTGAATATTGTTATTTAAAGGGTAAATACTATCTAAATGAATATTCTTATGAAAAATAACATTTAATAGAAGAATAATTGTTCAAAATTGAATACATTTTTAAAAATAGTTGTAAACTGTTTGACTTTTACAAAATAATTTCAATGATTTCAATAAAATACAATAATCAAATACAAAATTTTATTCAGAAAAGAGGTCTTGCTAACTACTCAGTAACTAAACAACCAAGTGATTTACAGATATAGAGGCATTAATGTTGTGAAAGAGAGTGAAGAAATTTTTTTTAATAAATTTGTAATTTTACTTGTATTGCATGTTATTGATTTACTTTTACTTAAAGTTTTGTTGGTAAGTAACCAAATATTTATTTGTTTAGTAACTAGTTATTGGTAACATTTTGGGTTTATATTCAATGACCATGCATTTTAAGGGGAGATTACCGATGAGGAACAAGTTTATTGATATTTTTAAGGGGTTGAGTCGCTTGAATATTGTTATTTAAAGGGTAAATACTATCTAAATGAATATTCTTATGAAAAATAACATTTAATAGAAGAATAATTGTTCAAAATTGAATACATTTTTAAAAATAGTTGAAAACTGTTTGACTTTTACAAAATAATTTCAATGATTTCAATAAAATACAATAATCAAATACAAAATTTTATTCAGAAAAGAGGTCTTGCTAACTACTCAGTAACTAAACAACCAAGTGATTTACAGATATAGAGGCATTAATGTTGTGAAAGAGAGTGAAGAAATTTTTTTTAATAAATTTGTAATTTTACTTGTATTGCATGTTATTGATTTACTTTTACTTAAAGTTTTGTTGGTAAGTAACCAAATATTTATTTGTACAGTAACTAGTTATCGGTTACCTCATATGTATACAAGTAGTCGGAATGAAGTTCCCAACCAGAAAACCTCAACATGTAGTGGATAGAATTGGAAAATATCTAATCTTATTCTTTAAGAACGGAAAATGCAGAATAATGAGTTGCAAGAGACCATTACAGGAAGGGGATCTCAAATATCAGATTCAAGATTTACAAATACAATCATTATCTTTGAATATTGACATGGGTTGTAGAATCAACTTGTACGAATTGTCAACCAAAACACTGATTTACGAACCCGAACTGTTTCCAGCATTAAGACTTTTCAAGTATAATCCACTTTGTGCTCCTGAACATTTAGCTACACGGATCTATCAAATGACAGGAATCAACATCGAAGAAATTGTACGGATGCACTACGAATCAGTTCAAGGATCTGGTTTGAAATGTTTAGATGACTGCATTGTTTGTGCAGATCCCTCAATGTTGACTTGTCCATTTAGATGCAGATGCTGCAGAGACTACAAGAAGAAGGAAGTTGTACATATATTGTTGGCTGAGCTAAGAAGAGCTTATTATAAGCAGATTTGTGATGATGTAAATAAATTTTGATCATTTTACGTGTTTATTTTATCTGTTGAGACTTAGTTTTTTATAAAGATTTTAATTGGTTGAATTATTATTATTATTATTATTATTATTATTATTTTTATTATTATTGTTATTATTATTAATATTATTATTAATATTTTTATTTAATTATAATAGTTTTATGTATAAAATACTAAAAATTTTAATTAGAAATACTTAAAAATTATATTTTAAATTTCAAAAATTTGAAAATAAATTCGATAATAAATTTAAATTAGAAATTTTACTAAAAAATTTTAATACACATAAAAAATATACACATAAAAATTTTAGTAAAAAACACACATAAAAATCCACTTAAAAAATTTGGAAAAAAATACACACAAAGATTTATCAAAAAAAAATGTGCATACATAAAAATTAATTATCTTGATTACATCATTGTGTAATCAATATACACCGAAAATAATCTCTAAATAAACCCCCCCCCCCCTATATATATTATGCAATGGTGTGTGGTAGCAGAAAGCTCCTAACTACCTACTAGAATCTACTTTTTGTATAATTTCTTTCAAACATTTTACTATTTGATCATCACTTCCGTAAACCAGTCCATCTACAATAGTGATTATATAATCATTCATTGTGAATTTTAAGTAATAATATAATGAAATAAATATTTTTATGCAAGACTGATACATAATTTGATTATATTATGATTATATTATATTATGATTATACATATTATGATTAGTCTATGTAAGATATATATATATATATATATATATATATATATATATATATTGATTGGTTATTAGAATATGTATGCAATTATTAGATTAGATGATAAACAAATCGGTGGAGAGATGTATGTATATTTGAAACAATGTTTGTATACAAACAGCATTTTATCATTATTTTGAATTGCAATGTCTAAATTCAGTGAGAAGGAAAATACAACCTTTAAACAGGTTTATACTTTCCATGAATACGAAACGCATTTATTGCAAAATCCAATAGAATACATGGTGTTGAAGCCGATCGAAATCGTGAAGACATGCTACAATTTTTGGATAGAAGAATTCGACGAAGTTGATCGAGAATCAATTACCACAATATTTGGTAGTATTTATAAACAGCTTTTATTTAATGAAAACGAATCATTCATATGTGAACCATCTACAAAGTTATACAAAGAAAAGAAGCAAATTACATTTAAATAAAACTCTAAATGGAATTTGGTTATTCAAATACAAAGGTATAAAATAGCTCCAACTTGTGTTATTTTACCAGTTTGGAAAATCATAAGCTGAAAACTCGTAAAAGATATTATTTTAAATAAATCTTCTGTGTTAAAAAATCTTGTCGATATGATTCAAAAATCTTTTTTATATTCCATGGTTTGAGACTTGAAACTTATAAATCCTTGTGTGTATGTTTATTTTCCAGTGGGAAGATAGTTGTACTTCGATTAAAAACTCTAAATTATGATTGGATTGTTGTAAATGATGTAAAAGATTTAATTGGTTCACTGAAACTATAAATATTTCAAATTTAAACAATGTCTTAATTTAAAATGATTAATCCTCAAGAAATCGGTAAAATCTGTTTCTTTTTTATCATTTTTAATTATGTTTAGATTATCAAATAGAATAGTTTATTAAAAAAGTGATTGAGATTTATCCGGAAATCAAAGTTGATATTATGAATTGTGCTCTGGAAATTGCGCCCACAAAAATATTTCAGGCAACAGGAATTAATATGGAATACATCATTTTTCATCATAAGTTTTTGATGCATAGATATGATCACCAAACGCAAATACTAAAAACTTTGAGTTGTCCTTATAAATGTCAAGAATGTATTAATTACAAAAGAAAACAAACAATAAATATTCTGGTTAACGAGTTGTATGAATATCAAGAACAATTACAGTTTTGATTTTAATAAATGTTTCGTTGTTACTGCGTTGACGTAAAAGTTTTATATCAAATTGATTATCATCATATTACAAATGCTCAGAGAATTTGAATTTTCTGCGCAAATATTTTATTTTTAAAGATTTAGTTCCCGTCATAGAATACATCTAAAACAAAAATTGGTATTAATCTCTAAAATTTCACTTAAAAATCAATATTTGCACTTTTAAATCAATAATTGCCCATTTAAATCAAAAATAAAAAATTCGGTAAAAATCATTAATCTCCATTATAAGTTTTCGCTAGGGGTTGGTTGCTAACCAGTGCGAGGTAACTAAGGATGGCGCGGTGGGCTCACATCTACTTACTAATATGGATTTTGTAGATATTGTTGATATCTAAACAGAACAATGTTTTATGATTATGCTGAAACAGTGTATGGCCATTTGTCAACTGTGGTGATAAATGATCGATGTAGGTATCATTTTATTGATTATTTCTTGTATTTGGTTAGTTTCGTTTGTTGCGTCTGTGCGTGCGATTGTAGTATCTTTTGATCTTTGTTTTGAGTGCGCACAAAGATGTGAAGCAATGGTAATTTTTGATCGAAAATTATTACAAAATAAAAATTAATTGTAGAGTCTTTTTATGATAAATGGAATTTGTTTATGTGAATTAAATTGATATATTTGTTTTGATTGAAATTGAATTTGGCTATGATTACTAAAATTTTTGTTCAATTTTTTTTTAATTAAATTGTTTTTCTTGAATTATCGAAATGAATTATTATTGGTTTTCGAAATGTATTGGAATTTTATGTTTTGATTGGAATATATATTTTTGATTTATTTAACTTTAAAATCAAATTATAACTTTGCATCATATTTTTAACTATGGATTAAATCTATTTTCTCAATTTTTAACATATTGCAATTATAGTGAAAAGTTCGTATTCCTTATGGATATGTAAATGCACTTAAAATACGGTTTATAGATTCATACATATTTAGGCTCAATGTTTTTATATCCATTTTTACTATTATTTAGATCAACACTCATTTGACAAATTACATTCAAACTCTCCAAAACACGGACCCTTAGGATTTTTAATCAATTTGTCAACAGTCTCTTTTATCATCAACAATAAAAATGATTTAGAATATCCACTCTTTATCAATAATTCTTTTTACCGAATTAGCAAAAGTAGAAGATTTTACTCTGAAGGTTTTACAAATTATAAAAAGAAGTTAAGTAAACAGATGGGAAATTTAGAATATAAGATCGTCTCTAATTCGTGTAAGGTACGCAATATGTTTATTAAAAAATCAAAAACTCCGGTTGGATTGTGTTCTGATCTCGTTTATCAATTTACATGTAATGGGTGTAATGCCACATACATTGGAGAGACTTCCCGTCATCTCTGTACTCGAGTTCTAGAGAATTGTCGATTGAAGGGTTTGACCAATATTAGTGAGCACAATAGAGGCTGTAAAACTGAAATAGGAATGTCTGATTTTAGAATTTTGTTGAAAAGTTTTAATAATTATTGGGAACGCGTGATATGTGAAGCATTGTTGATAAGGTCATTGGATCCAAAGATTAATGTGCAAAGTGCTGTGACTACGAATGTATTGAATGTTTTTAAATAGTTTACGTATGTTAAATCATGTTTATGTATTGTTTTTTTAAAAATTTTTTTTTAATATTATTAAAATAATTGAAATTTTAAATTACATTAATTTTTTTAAAAATTGATAATATAAATGAAATTTTAAATTAATTAAGTTATTTGAATATATTTTATAAATATTTATTTATTACAAAATTAAATTAATAAAAAATAATTTGTTTAAATTTAATGTTAATTCATAATATTTTTTGTTGGTTTTGAGTACCTGAAGATGATAGTTATGCTATCGAAATATATCGTATGAAAAGTTTTTTATTGGCGTTATCTTTTAATTAAATCGTTGCCAGATTTATTTAATTATTTATTTTAATTTTATTAATTGTTTATGGATATATATATAGTATACACATCATAATACATAAATAAAAATAAACAATAATATAAGTTAGAATCCATAAGGAAACCATTACAAAATGATGTTCAATTGACATTTTAAATTAAATTTGTCTCAAAAACATCTTGTTTCAGAAGAATTCTGCTTCGCATATGTGGCAGTTGAAATTAGAATAATTAATCTTGCTGAAAGTTATTTATTGCAAAACTTTACAAAAAAATATTGTGAATTTCAATAAAATATCGATTATTATTTATGCACAATCATTATTTTCATTTATTGTTTGTTTTAATTAATTAACTTCAATTAAAAGCTTACATTAATTCAATTGCCGACAAAATTGCGGATTTTTTAATTATATTAATTGCATTATTAGACGATATCTGAAATGCATTTTTACAAACATAATTTTAAACATTGTAATTTTAAACAAAAATTACATGTTAAAAATAAAATAAATAATTTTTAAGTTTTAATAATTATTGGGAACGCGTAATATGTGAAGTATTGCTGATAAGGTCATTGGATCCAAAGATTAATGTGCAAAGTGCTTTGACTACGAATGTTTTGAATGTTTTTAAATAGTTTAAGTATGTTAAATCATGTTTATGTATTGTTTTTTAAAAAATCTTTTTTAATATTATTAAAATAATTTAATTTATAAAATACATTAGTTTTTAAAATACTAATATAGATAAAAAATTATAATATTTATATAAATAACATTTTAAAATTAGTTAATATTTTTTAAATGTTTATTTATTACAAAATAAAAAATTAATATAAAAAAATAATTTGTTTAAAGTTAATTCATAATATTTTTAGTTGGTTTTGTGTACCTGAAGATGACAGTTATGTTGTCGAAATATATCGTACAATGAGTCTTTTTTGGCGTTATCTTTTAATAATAATAATAATAATAATAATAATAATAATAATAATAATAATAATAATAATAATAATAATAATAATAATAATAATAATAATAATAATAATAATAATAATAATAATAATAATAATAATAATAATAATAATAATAATAATAATAATAATAATAATAATAATAATAATTACTAAATCAAGTTGTGCGAAAATGATGGGATGGGCGGATAAAACAGAAAACAATATTGTGCAATTATTTTAGAAAATACCACCAATAGGAAATCTCACAAAAAATACTTATCAACAAAAATGCATCGATTTTAAGTAATATCCGCATAGGAAATATTTTTTTCAGTTTATAAATATTTACATTATTATAAGGATTTTTTTAGTAAATTTTTTCTGAATAAAAATGATTTAGATTATTTTAAAATTTATTTTTTTCGATTTAATAATTATTGAATGTTGTAAGTTTTAGCAGTAAATGATAAAATTTAAAGTATTGATTAAAAAAGAAAGCATTTTAAAAAATGTTCATAGAAACTAAATTACTTTCAAAATTAAATGTGAAACATAATAATTTAATTAGAAGAGGGCACAAACGGTTCAATTTAGCCAGGATGGCAACAGCTCATTTAGTAGGAAACAGGAAATTTCAATTTTACTATGCTTTAAGCAGCTGAATGTTCATATTCAAATAGGAAATTATTTGTTCTATTGTTACAGTAAAACCAAACATTTAATATATCTAACTTATGTTTACAAAAGTTATCAAATTATGAATAAATTCAGTCAGTTTTTATTTAATTTTTCTAATTCGATTGAGTAAAAGCTTCTGTTACCCTGTTTTCTGACCGTCTTTGAAAAAGTGTATTCAGTTATTCATTTTCAATCATCTCACAAATATTGTATTAAGAAAACATTTGATAATAAGCCAGTAGGATTAAAATAACAATATATCTGTTAAGAACAGACATAAAAGGCGCAATATTTATTCTGACGATAAATCCAAATACACTCTTTTAAAGTTTTTCATTGCGTAACTTCTGCAAGTGAGTTTATTGGTTTTCAAGTTATTGATACAGAATACCTTCAGACACACAAACATACTAATATTCAAACACAATTGTCAAACATCATAACCAACATCTGATGTTCAAACTACAATTTTGACATGGTGTTAAGTAAAAGGTTAATTTAATTAATTATAAAATATTCTTTAACTATCCTTCCTAACATCTCCTCCTTTTAAAAACCTTTAACCATTCCAACTTTTAAATAATTTCATTTTAGTTTATATCTCTCAGTTCAAAGTTTCTTTCATGAATCTGTTGTATAATTTCATACGGTCTTTGATAACATTTCTAGAAGTTATTGGTATTTTGTTTACTTCATTATTTTTTTTATTTATGATTTCTTCTCGAATGTATTTTGCACCTTCGTGAATCGTCTGACGCTGATTACATGTGGTACACATATTCTTCAATAAAACATCCGTATTTCCTCTTTTCGGAATTATACATTTATATCCAATCCACTTAAATAATGTCTGGAATTGGACTGTAAAAGGTTTCCTTGTCTTAATCATAAATGGCTTGATAAAGGTAAAAATTCCCAAACATGTATTAGTTGAATTTGGAGATATCTTGAGGTTGATTTGATAACATTGAGGTACAATCTGCTTTCTCCACGAAAAACCCTGATTGAATTTTTTCGAGATTGAATTTTGGATACTCAAAGAAATTTGTACTTGTTATTTTGTAATTTTGAATAATTGTCAGAAATAAAACAAGTTAAAATGTCCTTGGTTATTTACAAAAAATTATAATTGTTATTTAATTAATAATGCATTTTTAATTTAATTGTTAAATTAACCCATCAAAAATGACTTCTTTATGCTCTCGTTATTCGTTAGATTTGTATAGAAAAAAGTTTTATTTTATTTAAACTTTTCTTAAAAAAATTTTTTTTATAATAAATTATTTATTAAAATAAAATATGAAAATCAAAAATATATATTTGCAAATTAAACTATTTTCCCTATATAATAATTTATAATTTTAAATTGATCTAACTCACTTTATATAGCAATAATTTTAAAAATGAAATTAATTATTTCAGAATAAAAGTCTTTCTTGGCGTAGCTTAAATCTGTAGGTCATCATGAAAAAAATGATTAATGTGTCGCGTCAACTCACAACATGCACAACCTAGGACAGCGAGAATTCTACCCTAAATCGCCGAGGAGTTTTAATTTTTTAAGGTTTTCAATATAACTAATCTGCAGTTTATCACATGCATAGAAAAGTCAATTAACAGAAAAATGAATATTATAATAGTATTTTGTATCTTGTTAACGTGATTGTGATTTAACAGTAGAACTTCCAAGACTGTCATTTTGACGGTTTTCAAATATCATGCTTTAAGATTTTGATATAATTAATATATTGTTCTAAAATGTTATGACGACTTTTAATGAAAAACAAGAACAGTTACATATTTATATTCAATTTTCATTTAGTCATTTTAACTTCCATAACCAGAATGACCAGCACAGTACTATCTGAAGTCCAACAAGTGTAATCGCATTGGCCCTCCTATTTTTGAGGGGCCCCCAAATATTAAAGACATTAGAAAAGCTTCTCTAGTAGCAAAAATTATCACGAAATGAAAAAAAATATATAGATAAAAATTCAAAATTCGTTTAACTTTCAAAAAAATCTAGTTATTTACTAATTAGTTTGAAACAAATATACCTAAAATTTCAGTTGTTTTTATACTACCGTCATACTGTCGATTGGAAATGCAATAGCCAAAACAATTGATTAAAATGATATTATTGATGAATTTGTCAGCAAGACTAGAAGTATTGCTTTCTAATTACTTTGTATTATTTTTTAATTAAAATCAAGAACAATGAATTCAATAAAATTTTAAAGTATTTTAGTGTCTGCACAGGGCCTCAAAAGTTACAGGACGACCCTGAGTATGACATATACCTATTTGTACCAAGACCCGTCAAAATACAGCTATAGAAATTTTCATTTATACATGGCTTTCAGACATTCATATGAAGTTATATTGAAATTTATTTTTGGTAAATCCTAGGCCACAATGAAACGATTTCTAGGAAGCAATAACCATTCTATGAATTCAAAGAACTAACTAATATAAATGAAGACTGTTTAGACATTTATTCAAGTAATAATGAATTAGGCATAGAAGCAGAAAGCGATTGCGAATGGTGCATATACTGAATCGGATAGCCAAAACTCTACAAATCAAATGATATTGTTCTAACAATTTATAAAACCTCGTAGAAGATTGCTGCTTCTTAGCACTAAACATAACTCCGTAAACATCACTTCTAATTAATAACAAATTCCTGAAACCGTTTCGTTTTACAATAAGACTAAGTTTGGAGTAGATATAGTTGTCCAAATAGCTAACAAATATAAAGTGAAAGCAGGGTTACGTAAATGGTGTTTCCAGGTCTTTTATATTATTTTGGACTTGTCAGCAATCAATGCTTGGATATTATTTAAAGAGACTTGTAAGGAAAATATAATTAGAAAACTATTTTTGTTTCAATTGCCAGAAAAACTATCGAGTGAATATATTTGCTGCAAAAAAGAAGCCTTCCCAAAAACAAGAGCGGAAAGAAATGGATTTTTCTCCAAAAAACTCAAAAAAGCGTTTATGTAAGAGTGTCGCGTCATAACAACAAAAATTTTACAACGAATATTATTATAATGAAAGATTTACAACGAATACGCTTTACAATGAAAACGCTTTATAACGAATGCACTTTACAGTGAAAACAATTACAACGAAAACAATACAAGAAGTTTAAATCTAATAAATGAAATGATAATAATCAAGATTATAAAACTTGAAGCCGGAAATTGTATTCGATTCCTCTTAAACATTCCAGAAAATTAAGCCATTATGCTCTCGGTCCCTCATGTAAATAAAGCCGTTATGAATCAGTTTAACGATTACCTCGTCGGCTTGTTATGTATTGCAGTGACATCGTAATAAAGAATAAATAAATTAATATAAGGACAAGTTAAAACTTACTTTTTGAACGTCTTTCCAATAAATCCAAATGTCTCCGCATGTGTTTAAATTGTAATTGTTTTCGTTGTAAAGCGTATTCGTTGAAATGTCGTCGAACCATGTGAAAGCAAATCTTGCCAAACTCAATTGTGCAATAAAACAGAGCGATTTTTACCTGTAATGAATGCAGTTTGAATATGTTTTTGGCACGTTTTCATCTAAGGTAATATGTACTTGTAAAATATGCGCCTCAGTTATTTCATACATATCAAAAGTGCTATAATATAAATGCAAATAGAAATTGTTTTTGTTTGTTTTTTATTAATAATTAATAAATTATTGTATAAAATGTTGTTTCTGTTGAATTATATTTGTTTATATACATTAACTAAGTAAAAAAACAATATTGTGCATATTTATTGTTAATTTACATTGAATTAGTCGAAAGAGCCCCTTAGTTTTCTGTCCCATATGCATTGAACTTGCTTTCTATGTGGTAGTAACGCCGTTAGATTATTACTTTAAATTGTGTTCAATAAAAAATATTAATTGTTTGAATATAGGACAAAACTGCTATACTGTTTAAAAACAAAATTTTTATATGTATAAATCTTTTACGAGAAAAAAATAATAACACGCGACAAACTGGAAATTAAATAGAGCTCGTCTTACTTGCTAGAAACAAACTTACTAGATAACTTATTTATTATTATGTTATACACATGATCTGTCCTTTTCAGGAAAGTGGTTAGTCTTATTTTAATAAAGGACAAATAAAAAAATAACAATAATATAAAGTTTTTACTTCATAATAGAAATAATGAAATTTTAGATTTTAATATTTTAGTTAGAGAATTAATATTTTTTCTATTAAATATATTTTTTTTATTTTGTAATTTTATCTGACAATATTTATCAGCTTATTTTGATAGCTGCTATTTTAACTTTGACAAGTTGCTAGATAAAATTTTCTCCATTTATTCATTTAGTTATCAAAATAATTTTAAAAAAAGTCGAATGAAAAACAAATTACATTGCATTTTCAAGGCAATTCCGACTTATTAAAATAATTATAAAATTATTTTTGATCAAGAAAAAAAATTACCTTCATTTATATCTGATATGGATAAAAGGAATAAAATTCCAACAATTAATGAAGATCGCATTCTCAAATTTTTGGCAACTCAATAATATTTATTAATATATTTCGATTATTTAATAATATTTTTTATTATAATGAAATTTGGTGCCCCTGTGCTAAGAATTTTAAGGCGCCTTAAAAAATGTTTTCTGACATTTTATTTACAAAAATAATAAAAAAGTAAAAAAAAGGAAATTTATGCAAATTTTTTAAGTTTTTAGACTATGTTTTTTATATTTTTATTTTTAATATTGTTTTTGATAAGCATTCACATTCTCAAAATTTACCACAATTTCCCAATTATCATAAACCAATGTGAGTAATTCTAAAACCAAATATATTGTGGAAGTTTTGAGAGGTATATCCGATATTATTTAGAACTTTGGAATAAAATATGTTCTTCAATTTATTTGTAATATGATAATTGTATACCTTCAACTGGGGTGAGTTCGTTATTTATAAAAATTTTTTTTAATTGATTTAATCTTCTAAACACTTTAACTTCTACTGACGTGACTGTTTCACTTAACATCCGTGTTTATTTCCTACACCAAAGTATTTAAACCAGCCATTAAATTTAAAGTAAGTTGCTAAACTGATTGTTTTTATACACCATTTACATTTTTATAAATAAATAATACTCATTCCTTTCTTGTATTTCAACTGGTTCAGCTTATTGCTTTGTAGTGATTATTTTATAATATCTAATGCATCATATGATAATTATTTTGTTTGGGTTAACAAAATGCACAAAAGTAAAAATGGAAAATCAATAAAACATTGATATTCGAAATAATGATTAAAAAGGCAAAATCAATTAAAATTTTAAAATAAATATTTATCGGGGGAAACGGGTATGGGCGGATGCCAACTGACGAGACGAATCCAAATATAATAAAATTTAATCGATTGTATGTGCCCCAGAAGGAAATATTTAATAAAAATAGAAATTAATTAAAAATTAATTGGCTAATGGGAAACCCGAGCTAATGGGAAGTCCGAGCCAACAGAAAACCCGTATAGTGTGAGAAAAACTGGAATGTCAAAATGCCAAAACCAATTTAGTTTGCGGGTGACTTGAGTTGCGAGATGAGTATAAAAAGAAAAGGCAGATCAACAAAATTGCCAGTTGGTCGAAGAGAATATTTCAGAAAGCAGAATAAAGGAGGTAATAAACTTAAAGATAAATCAACCAGTCAAACAAATTGCGTACCAGACGGGGACATCTTACTTTGGAAGATGTCTCCCTACGCATTGAATTTTGTGAAATCGTGCAGAGTAATTGTGTAGAGTATTGTGAATTGAATCGATTTTTGTGAAAGTTGTGAATAAAGTTGTAATATATAAATTGAAAATAAATCTTATTGTGTTGGGTTAATTGAATCGATTAAAGAAGGACACCAATGTTCGCGTGCACTGCTGATGGCAAAATGCTTCACCCTTACGTAGTTTACAAAGCCGAGCACATGAATGACCGGTGGCTACTTGGTGGAAGAACTCACGTACGATACAATCGGAGTCGTTTCAGTTGGTTTGACAGTGCATGTTTCAAGACCTGGTTCTTGACAGTTGATGTTACTTTTTAAGGTAGACTTCCTGGTAAGAAGGCTCTTATTGGCAATAACCTTAGTTCCCATTTTTCTAAGGAAGTGATAGAATAGTGCTCTGTCCTGAATACAGCTTTTGTGTGTCTCCCCCTTAATACGACTCATTTATGCCAACCTCTTGATGTGAGTGTATTTGCAGCGTTGGAGAAATACTGGCGGCAGATATTCACAAATTGGAAAATGCATGAAGGATGGTGTGTGCCAGTACTTCCAAAGGAAAAATTCCCCATGCTCTTGTCACTTTCGCTCGAAGCTATAGAATCCTCCCCTTATTCAAAGAGAATGTCATCAATGGATTCCGAAAGTTTGGAATTGTCCCAGACGATAGAACAGCTATTACCTCATGCAGTCAGGCAGAAAGTGCTGAAATTACCAATGCGGTGTCCAATGTCGTAATGACTAAACTGGAAGACATTCACAAAAGCATGGAAGGGTCGAAAGGAAAGCAACGCAAGAGGAAAATTAACCTTCTGTATGGAAAAACCATATTTCTTCGCCAAAAGGGCATGACAGTGACCGAGTGGTAACCGTTACTAGTGATGACAACGAGTCTTCAGAAGATGAAACTTATGATGACTTCCCGTATTGCCTAAATTTCCTAACCAGACAATCAATGCGTGCAGCTCGTCCAGTTTTCACAGAACCACGGGACCTTTAAAATTCAAGAAACCATTGTCAGGTTGCATTAGTCACGGACGAATTCTCAAGAAACCATCACGCTTTGTAGGCTAAGTTATCTGTTTATGTCATTTAGATCATTTGGAGCGTTTTCAATATCAATTCATATGGGATTTTATAAGTTTTGTAATTTTACCGAACTCACCCATCAGGTGGTGAGTTCGGTAGAGAATTAAATTTATGTATATTTCGGAAATAAAATAAGAGATTTCTGTTCTTTAAGGCAGGATATCATTCTACAGAAGTACCTCTCAGTTGACGGTAATTTATTTTATTATGTACTTGTTTAATTTCCTTATTTAAATACCTTTTAATCAGTTTAATAGAATATCAGTAAAATCATTTGATGTGCTTTGACAAAGGTACTGCCGAAAATTTCATTGAAATTTGTAAAACCATTGCTCTATAGTTGAAATGAAGACAAATAAAATGTTGAAATAATTTAAAATAATTTCAGATTACTCGATTTCGGATTTTTAAATTATACCTTTATTTAACCCTTTCAAGCCTATAATATATATGATATACAACAAATTGTAAACATTTTTTCTATCAGCTTTGTGATATATTGTGTTGTACCAGGGTTTTAATGTAATACTCATGATGTCATCTATAGATTCCTACTGTAACTTTGCAATGATAGCTACCGGTATAGTATGTGTGTTAGGTTGCAATAAAATTTTAAGGACTTTCCACTAGAAATGTAATATTTCTTATTCCATCTTTTTCAATTATTGTGCATTCAATAAATAAATAAATAAAATTTTTTGGAAATATACTCATTGTGGAAATTTTTTATTCCTGGATTTGAAGAAACTTAAACAGAAATTATTTACATCCCAATATTATAAACTTTGTATAAGTATTACATAAATATTTGATTATTTCAATCAGGAGTTCTCAAGACTTCATTTCTTGCGTTGCATATATTCAACACAAATTTTCTTGCGACACACTTAAAAATTCTTTTTTAACATCTTCGGCGTTAAAAAAGATAGATGTAAAATTTAATTAATTATATTTTAAAAATTAATAACATTTTAAATCAAAGAGATTTATTGTTAATATTTTTTTGAGCACAAGCTTTCAAAGCTTGGTCTTATTTTAAAAAGACTAACACACATTTCTGAGTTTAGATCTTTAAGTTTTGATCTATTCATTGTTTTGATGTTTAACAAATAACAATTAAATTTAAAATTTATTAATATTGTTTATCACCAAATAACTTTACATCCAACATTAAATATCAATAAAATTTCGCGATGCACCAAACAATTTTCGTGACACACTAATGTGTTGTACGGCACACCTTGAGAACCGATGATTTTAATTAACCAGGAAGTTAAAAATTACATAAGAGTTATCATAAAACTAGTTTAAAAAGTATTTAACCCTTAAATGCATCGTGTTGCCATTTAGCAACATACCAATATTGAAGCTCATACATTGCACAGAAATAAAATATTGATGCAATACATGTTACAGTGGACAGGCTACATAGTTCTGCGCATGCGCATGATGTGACCAGCGTGAATATAGCAGCTATAGGTAGTTACTTTATTACAAAGCGTCAAATTAAAAAAAACGAAAAAAATTAAGTCATGCATTTAAGGGTTAATATAATTTTGACTAAAAATTAAGCATCAAGGTAAAAATGGCCCATAATAATAAGATTAAAAAACTCAATTTATATTTAATAAATCAAGAATCTTGTTATAAGATTCATTCACAATAGTATAAAGAAAATTAAATTCTAAAATAAAATTTTTCCTTCCTTTTTCATTCAGCCCTTTCATTTCTTTAATTTTCAACATTAATTTGTTATTATATCTTTCGGCAACTTGAGTATGTATGCCAGCGTTTGGACACACTAGATTATATTTATGGTAAGCCCTTGCATCTTTGTACTCGTTTATATTCCCCAGATCATTATAACTTTTCCATTCATCTGAATGAATAATTGAACCACATCAAACAACACTTTCAATTATTGGGAACAAAACAAATTTGGTTCGGTTTTCTAAAACTTTAACAAACCCGAGTCCATGTGGTGTAGATGTATCTAAATTTATTAGAGCCCAAACTTTTTCTCATGGGTCTCGACCTCGCTGACTTTTCAACTTGTGATTTAACATCACTTCATCAATTTGGACTATTATTCCCAGCTCACCCAATCTAATTGGAAATAAGTTGAAATATTACTGTATTCTAGAAATTAATAAACTTCATATTTTTCTTAATGTTGGTTTAGATATACGTATAAACCGGAGCATTTCTGATTGATTCAATTGAGTTGCCCAATACCACAATATTTTTAAAAATTATTTTGGTGATACTGCTATATTTTCAAAACAGCTTCCTTGTCAAAGTAATACGCTTGTTTGATAATGGCTGCATTTATGATTTAGATATCTCTATTCAAAACCGATCCAACCATCAGAACATTTTAACTGCATTTCATTTTGGCATTTTTACAGTACATAGTTTCATGAATGAGACGACTCTTTGTTTTTCTTGATCCAAGAATTAATAGAGGAAAATGGGCATAAATAGTAATTAAATAAAAAATATACGTGTGATGTAATTGCATTGAAATATTTAATTTTACTACATCGTATATGTTAACCCTTACAATTAATGTGTTTGATTGTCTTCATGTTTAGGTCCTCGGATTATGTCATTGATTATTATTTTCCTCAATGATGCATGTTGTTACACACATGTAATATGTATGTTACAATCTTTTCATGAATAAACCTCTTGACATAATGTAACAATTACGAAAATTAAAATAACAATAATATTGTTATTTTAATTTTCTTAACACATTCACGCCGTCGACCATTTTCATGATTTTCGCTGTGAGACGGTGTTCGAATTCATGCTGCGCATCATCTGGCAGCGCACAATTGTTGCTTGCTAATACCTGTGTAAGCATCGTATTTATTTGCTCAGAGGGCTTATTTTGCAAATTGTGTAACTCGAGCGTTTTTTCAACTTGACCACAGATTTCTGAAAGTAAGTATATTTAGAAAATTGGTAGCATTTTTTTAAAAAATTTGGCCCATATAAATAAGAGATAACATGGATATTGAAATAAGTGATTCGTCTGATGAATCTATAATTAGAATCAGGAACAAGATATAGAGACCAAGGATACTTTCTTCCTTTTCAGACTATGATTTTGTTCATGCAAACACAGAAGAGGAAGAAGATTTGGACTCTAAATCAAAGAATCAGAAGCACGATGAAGAATAACAGAAAGTAAGAGAAAGAACTTCAGTAATAAATTAGTATTCGGAACAAGAGAAATTTTTATTTGATAACACTGACTGTAATGATTTTGCTGCTTTATAAAAACTTCTTTACTGATCATATACTAGAAAAGATAATTCAAGAAACAAACGAATCAGCTGCACAATGTAAAACTAATTTTTCATCAACAAGCCCGGAAGGCTGTTGTAAGAGATAAAATGTCTATTTTTATTGGCATATTTCTTACAATGGGTGTTGTCTATTTACCAGAAATTATATTATATTAGTCTAACAGGCGATATGTATGCAAACGCACGCATAAAAATGCAATAAAACGTGACCGTCTTTATCCATCCTTAAATATTTACATTTTTCGGACACTACCAATATGTTTATAATACTTTATTGATTATAATTTTAATGTAAAATAAATGTTTTTGATGAATATGTTAAATTTTTCATTATTTTAATTTTCAGCTTTATGGAAATTATTTCTTGTTACTTAACTCTTTGGCTGTCATGCCACCTGAAATCAAGTGACGGTTCTCTTGTAAGAAAATCAAATATTAAAATTGTGTCGAAACGAGAGCGTGGCTCACAAGTCTTCTTTTTTGGCAGTCAGATTGTTAAAGATCTAAATATTTAATGTTACGTTCTTTCTAATAACAAAATCAGATAAGTAACATCTGGTTGCTGAGACAAAATGTTATGGAGATAAATGGGGGGGAATGGCACCTTCTTTAAGTTTTTTATATATTTGGACACCGATATTCACGGATGAAGCCCAAAAATCCGAAATCCAGCTCATGCTCAAGTGATAGATGACAATAAATTTTACTAGACGAAACAAATAATTACCTGGACAAAGTTAATTTTAATTTAAACGAATATTTGGTTAATTGTTACTGTTTCAATACTTGTCATAAGTTATTTCACGGAAAAATGCTTTAATTGTATTGCAGTTTTTATCTCATTTGTGAGAATTTTAAATCTAAAACGTACAATTTATTATCATTTTCCCCTACAATTTTGTTCGTTCCATTTTGCCCGGCCATCACTACTGGTGGTACGCGCCGCCCAATGGGACAGGTTAGTGCGGGCCACCGATGGTACGCACCAGTGTGAACGTGTTAAAATACTTATCAAATATTTTCAAATGGAAAGAGTTATTAACAAATTATCAATTTAAACAATCACACTGACCAATGTTTCAAAAAACTTGAAAGATTTTCCTGTCATACGAAAAGTTTACAATACACAGGTTTTGTGTAGATTGCAAATAATGAGAAACTAAATCCAGTTGGCTTTAAAAACGTGAATTTTCAATGACACTGACTCCAATCTCTTGGAAGGCAGTTATTAATTCTTTAATTATTTCTTTGAAATTCATTAAGTGGCAATTTCCTGAAATATGTAAAATAAAGTATAAAAGAGTTTTTTACAAATAAAAATGTGCAATTCTTCCATATTTGTACTTATCCAAAAATTATTTTACAGTTTTTATCAGTACCTCCTATACCTAACATTCACACGAACTCATTGCTATCTTAAATTCCCCGTCTTTCATCAATTTATACTTTCTCTCAGTTTCTCTATTGACTATCTCACAAAGGTATCTTTTAAAATTGAAATTTGTTGACTTTCCTGTTGTAAGACCTTTATAAAGTTCTTGAACAACTTTAGAATTATGTGTAGAGTGGTAAATAATATTTTTTCAGCAGAAACAAGTGCCCATGTTTGATATAGCCTTGCCTGGTGAACGGTTTGCTCAGGGTGGTTAGTCATCTCTATCATAAAGTTATGCTCGTTCATGATTTTTCCATATGTGAGAATGCCAAAAATATTTTTCTCCTAACCAAAACTCAATCGAAACTCTTTGAACGCCCGATGTCCAGCAAATATTCTATAATCTCTTAAGATTCTATGGCTTAACATGAATAGCGGATGAAATGGCTGAAAGGCTACTCTCAACATACCTTTACATTGAATATACTACCATAAATGATGATGATCCAATTTTTCTTTACATCAGATTGTGTAACAAACTTGTTAGTAGACCTGGCACATCACAGTAGTGGACAAAACTGTAATGTTACTTCTCTCAAAATACTTGTTGTAAGCTCTGTTATAAGAGTGCAATATTTGTGGAACCAAACTTTAGTGAAGGAAGTAAAAGGCATCCTGGATTATTTAAATACATATTCTCCACAAATATAACAAAAGTAGTTGTGATCATTGGTACATGCCGTTCGAGGGATTTTGCGAAATAAAATATTGTGTCGAAAAAGGTGAATTTCACTAGTATTTGTTAAATAAAAAGTCGTAATCTTTATAAACATCAAGGAAAATTCTCGATTTGCTAAGTCCAAATTTTAAATATTTTTTTTGCAAATTATTATTTTTGAATACTAAATTGTAAAAATATAATTTATTTATTTATTAAAATCTAAAAATTAGGAGAATTTATTTTTAGAATAAAAAAATTTGGAAAAGTATAAATAAATATGCATTAAAATACAACTTTATTACAGCGGCATAGCAATCACATAGCAAGTATAAGCAATACATAAGGACCCATAAAACTAGGAGACCCATTAGACCAATTTAGTGTAAATAAAAAATAAATATGTGTTAAGGTTTTCACAATCTCAACTTGATGTCCTATATAAATAATAAGACAAAATACTGGTTCAAATAAGAGTTAATAAATATTGCATGTTATATGTACACAAATAAATATTCACCTTTATCAAATTGATGAATTGATTTTTAGAGTTTTAATATTTTGTATCCTTTGATATAAATTACTACATGTATATGCCTGAGCTAAGCTATGTAATTTGTATGCTCTAATTTATTATTTCAATAGACGATATCAACTATGAAATTCTTCTTAGTCTAAGAATTTTTGGCTGATTTAACTGAGAATTCAATCAGTTTATTTACTAAGTTTTCTGTTGTTTGTTGACACTTAAAGTGTCACACTTTATGAAGCCTCACGTCAATTATTATTATTTTGTTTTTGTTGTTGCAACTGTTGGTGCTTTTTCTGGAGAATAAAATAAAATTATTAACACCTTGTGTCTAAAAAAATAAATAACAAAATTATTTTTTATAACTAGCCCCTAGAGGGCATTTTAAATTTACTAATTAAAAGATTTCTTTTAACGAATGATTTTAAATAATTAATCATAAAAATTAAGTCACTAAATTATCAAAAATAATAAAAAACAAAATAAAATTATAATCAATAAACACCACACTACTGCCCAAAAATAAAATTAATCTAATAATATCAACTTATCGTTAGATATCATAAAAAGTAATCAAATTGTTATCATAAATATAAAATAAGGTTGTCATTATAATCAAATTGTTCATAATCCCAAATCACAGCAGAATCCAGTTTATTGTTTATCGATGTCGTTTTCCACATATATATTTATCATGTATTTTTTGCACCCTATTGTGTAATATTTTCATTTTCAAATTTTTATAATACGCCTTTCTTCTAACATGTACAACTTACATTTACAAATAAGTTCAAAACGATGAAGAAACAATTCCAAATAAATAATAGTGATGTGCTAGTGTGCGATGTTTAATAATAAATAGTTTTTATTCTTTTATTCTTTTTTATTTAATTACAATCACATTAACAATATAAAAATTAATATTTTAATATTAACCTTCCTATTAATTGACTTTTCTTGACATGTGATAAAATACAAATTGGTTAAATTTAAAACCTTGATAAAAAGTTAAAACTGCTCACCGATTTGGGGTGCAGTTCTCTCCAGTTGGGATACAAATGTACCACAAATTCAAATTGAGTATAAATGAACTATAAATCAATATAATAGTTAAATTAGATTAGATATCCATTTAAAGCATGATCTATGTGTTTAAAATAAAATAAAAAATGGTTTAGGAAATGTAAATAATAAATATAAGAGTAGATAAAATAAAATAATATTTATTTCATTACATATTACTGATCTGTTGTACTTTGAATATATCAGATAATATTGGGTCTCTGTCTCATTGGTGCAAAACACCGTGTGCGTGACAGAGCAAGAGCGATTATTTATAATTTCAACCTTCGATATAATTATTATTTCTTAAGATAGTTTAATTTTTTTTCGTGTTCCATTTATTGGGATAAATTTATAAGTTATAGTAAATATCAGATAGGCATTCCAAATATTTAAAAAATGGTTTAAATAAGAAGAACTTTGGGGTACAAATGTAAGGGTTAAATACAATTTTGTACTAACAAAATTTCAAGGTTACTCTAATAGATAAAATACATTAAAATGTTTAAATTTTATTAAATATTATTTAAATCTAAAAACAGTTTGCCTTTCTATTAAATTACAAATTATATTTATTTTTTAAAATCTTTATAATATTTTAAATTACAAATTTATTAAATTAATCAATTACTAAAATATCATAATTAATTTCTTTCACTGTTGCACGTTTTCTCTGAAGAGCTGATTAATAAGAATGCTATTTCCACGAGATAAATCAAAATCTTTTCAAATAATTATATCAGAGACCTAGCTAGACTAAGAAGTCAATCGAAAACAACAAATATTTCCTAAACGACTTTCAAACTTATTTTGTTATGTTTGAAAATTTTGACTTCGATATTAAGTAAAATTAAAATTAAAACAAAATTTTAATTAATGCTTTTAAAAAGATGTTAAATTTGGTCAAATTATGATAGATATAATTCCATTAAAAATTTATAAAAATGATTTTACAATTGAAAATTTTATGTTTATCATTGAGCTCTATTTTCACAAAACATGAAAATTTAATTTCGAGATATTAGATGAGTTGAATAATTTTATATTCAACTCATTATAATGGACATTATGGAACATATTCACATGAATTGTTTGCATATAATTTACATCCATTTCTGATCATTCACCCATGCAAATTTTGTACAGTTCCTGATAGAAATGTTGAAAATAATATATATTACTTATTACTGCGAATGTTGTAAAACATTTGAGCATCAAATTCATCTATTTTTAAAGAAAATTTTTAAAAATATTCATCATTTATTGGTAGTGAGATATTTAAAAAAAATAGAAAATCTGTTGTAATTATTGTTTGGCAGGATAGAGCTATAGAACTAACTCAAAGTGTTCTCGATCAGGATAAAAACTAAGCAAAATAAGTTACAGATGTTGGAGTTGTCGATGAAATTTTAAATTACTAATTATTTATCTGGCTGCAAAGTGTGCTGCAATTTTTACTGATCAGCATAATTGTTATACCAATTTACAACATAAAATGATTCGATATTACAACAATGACTTTGAGTGCCTATTACAACGCTTCAGGAAGAATATTACGTTTGCAATACAATTTGTAATTAACAACTATTTGATTACCGTTTCTGGTTTTGAACATTGATCAATAAAATTTAGTTGCTTTCTTGGCTTTTACTAAAATTTAATCTATACTGTTTGATTTGTTTAAATCACTTTTCGATATGACAATGTTTTATCTTATAACTTCGTAAGTCACAATGCGTTTTGTTTTAATTCTATTTTCTTGCCTGTGATTTTCTTTTTACAAATGTGTCTTCTTCATTTCTTCTTCCCGATTAATCTATTCTTGATTTCAAATTGTGCGTCCTTTTTAAAGAGGAATATTTTCCCTCTTATATTCCTCTAAGTAATTTCCAGTTTTTCAATATCTCTGACACCTGTTGAGAAAAATAAAGTTTAAAGGACGTCATATCTTGACTTCCCTGGTGAACCTTTTTATTTTTCTCCAAATAGACTATTGAGATATATGAAAATTGAATTTCAATTTTGTCTTTGCTTTTGTTTTCCTTCTTTGATTTGTATTTATTAATTGGGAACTACCTTATAATATTCCATTGTTTTATCTTAACGATTCTTTTTCATTTTATTTTTATTTTTTCATTTCTTACCAATGCTTTTACCTTTTAAAAACCTGGAGCAAAATGCTCTTCATTCTATACTCTTTTTGCTCACTTTAAGAACTATTTTATTTTAGTTTATTGGTATGCTCAAAACCTTTTTCCATACCTTCAAAATTTTTCAAATCTTTACTGATATAATTGCCATTCTTTGAAAGTAGACGCATGCCACTCTAATGGAAACTCCTTAAACAGAAAACGAACTTGATTAAACTGTAACATAAATTTCTTTGGTTTCTTTCAGAACAATATAACTATTATTCAATTTCTCAATCACTCTTTATCTTCGACCATTATGATAATAAGTCTAAGTCTTTGATTCCTTTTATTAGACTCTTCTCTCGTTAGTAACTTCTAGAAAAAATATTTCTCACAATGATTGAAAAAATTCTTTCATATTTAATTAATCTTGTTTTAGTTTACCAGAATGTCATTTTGTAGTAATAGTTTCTGACTGTGTTGTTACCTAGAACTATTTTCATTGCTTGTACATCATATCGATGTTCTATCTTTCTCGTTCTTTATCATATTAACCTTTAGGGTGTAGGAGAGTCTGATTTTAGACAGAAATTGAATTTATAGATGTCCATTTTAATTTGTATACCCACATCAATAAATTTGGAAGAACTACATCCTCTTTAAAGAATTCAAATTGAAATTTGTCGTCATTTTATTTATCATATTTATTTTCCTTTTGATTTTGATAAAAATGGTATCTATATCTCTTTTAAAGCCAAAAAGTGAAAGATTCACAATGCTTATTGTTCAAGAATTTTGAAGAACTTAATTGCTAACCTGATATATTGGACCCTATTTTGTTTATAGACATATGTTTGTTTGTTGATGACGATATATTTTATTTTGAATTAATATTCTTGAATTTTTAGATTCCATCATTGTGTCATGCACACCAAATTCTAGATAGCCATAAAATATTGTGACTTACTCTTTGCATTTGAGGAAATTCAATAATTTTGGACTCTTCAAGGTTTAAACACATCATGGTTAAACACTTGAAAATCGAAATAACATCATTAAATAAAGAGTTGAAAATTCTATATACACCAGAGTCTTGCATGGTATCGGGCTAGACCCTCGGGTTCGAATCGAGTCAGGCTATTTCAGTTTCGGGTAGGGAAAAATTTTTACTGGCCCATGCAGGTCTCTGATATGAACACAAAAAAGTTTACCTTAAATATTAGGAATACTTACATTGTCGAGAGGTGCTTTGTTAAAAATTATTTTGAAAGTAAACAATTACAAATCGACCTCTTTTCATTGACTTAGAAAGGTTTTCTTACATAAAATTATTATATAAAAAATTAAAAATAAAAATCGGATGATTCCCATCATTAAAAAAAAGTATTTTGATCTGGCAAAAGAGTTTTGCAATGACTTATTTTCTTTGTTATATATACAGGGTGACTCATCATATAAATATGTACATATCGATGATTCATAACAAAATGTTTATATACTCATGACGTATCAAATGAGTTGTGTATTTATTCATCCCATTCGAAACCTCTAATTTATGTGGCTGGTTTATCTTTACTTTAAATACTTGCTTTATTAACTAAACAAGAATTTTTCAACAGAATTATTGACCTGATGAAAATTGTGTAATAAGAACAAAGTTTTAATTAAATTTCACATAAATTTCAATAAAAATCTTTTAAAGTACAAAAAATTTATTTGTGATATAAGATTATTATATAATTATATTATAAATTAATCAAGTCAAAGTTACATAAGAATAAAAATTATAGACAACAACTCTGACTATTTTTTTCTTAGTTTTAAAGTTTTATAATCTAGACAGAAATGGCTAGTTGTGATTTTCATTGTTTCTTTATGAATAATATATGAACTATATACACATATTATAGATAAATATGGCTCCTAATTTGTGAAATTTATATTATTATTAATTGTTGGAGAAAATAAATAAATTTTCGTAATTTATAATTAGCTCAATTGTTATTATCTAATATTTTATTTAACCTAATATTACTTATTTTAAATTATAATTTATCATCATTATTTGTTTATTTGAGCAGTCAATATTCGATCACCGTCTTGTCAAATAAATTTCATTGAATTCCATAAAATTGCGATAATAACTACTTCATTCAAACAAATGTGCACAATCTCTAAAATATTGATTGCCATTTTAACAGAATTTACATAATTTAATTTAATAGATTATCAGTCAATTTTTTTATAATAATTTTCAAGAAATAATCAATTATTTTTCCATTCCATTAATTTTTTTTCTTCTTGAAAATCATATTAGTGCATATTTTTCTTAATATTAATATATTTCAAAAAGTTTATATTTTGTTAAAATAAATTTTTAAAATTTGAGTTTTATAATTTATAATTTTTTAACATAATATATTTATTAAAAATATAAATGAATTGTTTTAAGAAAAGCAGTTTTTAATCGATAAAGTTTGAATTTTAATTCTACCTGAGGATGACTGTGAGTCTGTCGAAATATATGTTGGATTGGAGTTTACTTGTTAAGTGATTCTTATAATAATAAAAATACAATTATTTCCAAAAATTTTAATTAAATAAACCACTTTCCAAACTTTTATTTTTAAAATGGTTGTACTAAATTACAATTAAAATTCCACTACTTATACTGTTTATTGTGGTAGGGTTTACTTTGAATGTTTTAATATAAACTATGATATTATCTTTTAATTACTCTATATTAGAAGCAATTTATTTGTTGATAATATTAAAAAAAATTAAACTTTTAAAATTTATGTTGGGGTTTTCAAAAAAGTTGACTTGAATTTTTGTGCACGTTTAACATTAAAAATTCCATTTTTAATAAGTAGTATAAAGTTTGAAAATATTTTTACGTGTTTTCTACAAACCTTATTTTAGCTCATATTCCCGAATGAATTTCCCTCGCATCTATTCCTACTTATCACCTGCTTGACACCCGTATACTCGCTTTTCACCTGTAAATAAATATTTCATTTACTATTAATTTCAAATAATATCATAACTATTTGCAGTAACCAAGAGAAATATTAAAAAAAATTCAGTCTCTACATTAAAAAAACCATTTTTTTAACATTTGGTATATTATATTACGAAATGTTACTTTGTGTTTTATTTCTTAAAATTTCTTTTACAAAATCTATCGAGAATTTGTATATTTCAAATCCCAGAAGTTTTACAAAATCTTTTACAAAAAAATTCTTTACATGAGGAAATCTTCATTCAGTGGCATTTGTCGTCGACTAAAACTGCTGATGCATATTGAGAAAAGTAGGAAAGGTTTCATTTTGGGATAATTTAATTCATCTTAGCGGCTTGTCTAAATATTTATTGACACAACCAAGTTCATGACAACTTCTTGTCCAATTCATGCGAAATATTAATATAAACTCTTAAAATAAAAAAGAAGACCAAGCCCGCCTAGTTTAATTCAAAACTGACAAATTTAAAAAGAAGACAGTTTTCTTCCAAATTCTTTCCAAATACTCAAACATCAAGAAGAGGTCAGAATAATGAAGGTATACTTCTAACAAATTTAATAACAGTGTTTTAATGAAAGTGATTATCTTCAATTTCATGGAAAAAATTGCTTTTTTTCCCTTTCAATATGCTACTTTGAGAGCATTGACTGAATTATAAAGATTTATGAAGTTTTACGAAAATTTATGTCACTTTTCAAACATTTTCAAAATTTCTTGCACGAGAAATGCTTCAACTCACACTTTTCAAGAATTTCTTGAGTTCAAGACACATAAGGTTTACAAAATTGGAAGAGTCACGGTGTCAAAAGTAACTAATGGATGTATCTTCTATTAATATAGATAAATGCCAATCACGTTAATTTTATTTTATTACTACTACTACTACTACTACTACTACTACTAATAATAATAATAATAATAATAATAATAATAATAATAATAATAATAATAATAATAATAATAATAATAATAATAATAATAATAATAATAATAATAATAATAATAATAATAGTAATAATAATAAAATACGTAAGATCTTATATATTTTAATTGAAATTTTTTTATTCGTTAACTGAATATGGCTGAGCTAAAAATAAGATTTATTGTTCAGTGAGTTTAGCAACTTATGAATGAAGGATGAATGATTAGGACCTCAGAGGAAATGTGAAACATTAAAATGCCAGATTTGTTCGTACGTGATGACAATTGCACGACACGAACTAAATTTAGTATTTCATTACCACAAAAAATTGTTATTGAAATCAACAAAATAATAAATGTGTTACATTTATGGATTAGATGACAATTCATCATATTTCTTTTTGAAAAATTTCATACTCATTTTCGGCGCAACATTTCAAAGTATTTTGTCTAAATGTGCTAACCTTAAACTGATCTGTAAAATAGTTTATGTTAAAATAATTGGTCAAAAATTTTATTTTTGTTAGTAAAAGGGAAAAAAGAAAGGGGGTAGGGTATATGGAACACATCTTACTACTAATAGTTTGTTTTGTTTCTATTTTCTTTCAAAATTTCATTTATCAAAAAAGACAAGGTTTGTCTAATCTCTTCTTTTCTTTTCCCTCTACTTTCATTTTTTCAATAAACATAAATCATCAGCCAATAAAATCAAGTTAAAATATCTAATTTAAAAGCAATAAGTCTCTATTAAATAAATTTCATAAAAGTTAAAAAGATGTGCCGAACATTTGTGATAAATAGGAAAATCGATTGATCGATAAACTTGTAGTGTTTTAAAAAATATTGATCTGTTGTTATTTAATAATAAAATTATATAATTTTTAATCTAAGATGATAATTAAATTTTATGTAACATTGTATTTTGAATTGTCGAAAAGTGAAATATTATTTTCAAATTTATTACTTTGTAATTAAACCCATCATAAAACACGTTCAATGCCCAGATCTATTTCTTTCTTTATGGATGCTAGACCTACGATATGATCAAAAATGTTTGCCTTTTTTTACACTCTGTCATAGTTGTCAGAGGTCAAACTACTATGATTTCTCAATGGAGATTGTGTAATTTCTACATCTGGGTATTTTGCATACACTGTGTGCAGACATTATTAGACATTAAGTTTAAAATTTATCATCATACTAAAAATTAAATTATAATAAAATAAATAAAATATGCAGTTAAAACTCTTATCTGTTGCACTTCAGTGAAAACCGAACAAACTACAATAACACAATGATGCACAGACATTCCTCATCATTTATCACACTTCGAAATCATGGTGATCTGTTAGAAAAGGTACTTTTTATTTTTTATAATTAAAGTATGCTTTTTTTTCAGAGAGACAAATTTGCAATTATGGTAAGATTTTTTACCTTATGCAATCGATTATGCTAAAAAATTGCATAAAAATCTCAAGGAATGCTTGATTTCTATCCTGGAACCTTCAAATCATGGCACGGTAATATTTTTGTGATTGAAAAAATATCAATTCCTTCTAAAAAATGAAAGTATTACTTCGATATTGCATTACTCAAAGTTTTAAAACAAAAGATTTACTTTACGGAAAAACAGTAAAAACACAAATTAACACTGATATGAAAAATCAAAAGTCTGTTTGATTGTTGTTCTCTGAATTCTTTACATACTAATTATTCTTCATTATATATATATATATATATATATATATATATATATATATATATATATATATATAATTCTAGCAAATAAATTGTTTCCGTCATGAAGAGATATAAAAAATGAAGCTTTGCATATTTAAATGTATTTAATCGAATGAAATCAACGAAATAAAGGTTTCACGCTCTTGTATGTTTATATAAAAGACTCTTATGTCGGGTACAGAGCTTTATTTAAAAAATAAATAATTTATAAGGATACTTTTTTACAACAATACAACAATTATTTTTTAATTAAGAATTCGTAAAGTTTTGTTTGAATTTTGTTTTCTTCTTGCACTTTTCTTACTTTCTCATAAAACTGCAATAAGTGAAGCTCTTCTTCAATTAATCTCTTGTTTTTAGCATAAATAACAAGTTTTGTATTCATTTGCATTGCTTCACAGTTTGTTATGGCTTGAACTTTTTCATCTTTCTCTTGTCTCTCTTTTTCATCTTTACTCTCATTTTCTTCATTATCTTGATTAGTTAGATAATCATCTAATATGACATCAAGAATTTAATTATCGTTAGGAATTTCAGCTGAGCCATTCATTTCCCTGATATCAAAATCAACCTCTGTCAGCCTCACATTTGTTCGACTTTCAATAAAATTCCTAAAACATTTTATCACTGTATGGGTTTTAACGGATTCCAGGCATTTATCATATTCTTAATCGCATCAATTATTGCATGATATTTAGCAATATCAGAAGTAGGCCACCCGCAATCAATCATTTCCAAAAAAGCCAAAATCTGATATCTTCTTAAAAATGCCTTGAGGCTACGTATTAAGAGGAAGGTATTTAACTGTTATATTTGTCAGACAAGTGGCCTCATCTAGTAAATGAACTGGCGAATAATAGTATCTGCCTCTTTTATCGTCTAAATTAACTGTCAAGTTTCTTCTAATAAGACTGAACATATTTAGTGTCCACGCATTTTTTGAACTCTCATACTGAAAATTATTGTTTGACATATCTACACCTCCAAAACATCTCGGCTCAATAACCAAAATGGGTAGTTTTTCACCTAATGATGAGCATGTTAGAGAAACTGTAATGCGGTCCGTTCCTTGTTTGCCAAGAATCTCCGGTTTGTGTAAACGTTCTAGTGGGTATAGCTCTAAACAATATTCTGTCTCGTCCATATTGAATACATTACGGGGCTCGTATCCTACTAATATTGCTTCTAGTGTCATTTTCCGTTCATCAACTGATATTTGGTTTATAGTTCCCGATTCTCCCGATATTGTATATTGTTTGATATAATGATGATATTTGAACTTATCTAGCCATCCTTCACTGACATGAAAATTTAATCGTTCAATCCGAAAAGCATCTGATATTTTGAGGACCTTTGTTTGCAGAATAGGCCCGGTGATAAATTTACGAGCATGTACGGACAAAACCATCTATATAAAACTACATTAACCTCATTGTAGTTTTTCGATAGTCTGCCTCTTTTAAATGAACCTTCAGCAATTGACATTATTTTGGACTGTTTGTCTTTCACCGTTTGAACCCACCCCTTAGACACATCAAAATATTTTGCAATTTCTCTTACACTTTTATTCCTTCGTAGATTTTCTATAATATTTATCTTCTCAAAATTCACTAACTGTTTTTTTGTTGCCGAGGTATTGTTGCAATTTTTCATATTTATTTGGGCTGATAAAAATTTAATTAAGAAATAATTTACTCAATATTAAAACAATTTAATTATTTTTTCACTAATAAACCTCTAAATAGAATTTTAAAGATTATAAAAGATATAATATATATATAAAATAAGTAAATTGATATTTTTTCTATTGAGTTAATTAATATTTTTTTAAATAATATAAATAAAATTGTGTACTTTATAGCGATGTACTTTGTATAAAGAGTACATACCATTAAAAATACAAATGTGGGTCATTTTCATTTTTTGTACCCTTAAGAGAGGTTTGAATTTTAGGATTTCAGTGGGTGTACTTTCTAAGAGTGTTTTACTATATATATATTTGATTATAAAACAGTTTTTTAAATTGTTAAAGTAGAGATTGAGAAAGATTATCTTATAATCGAATTTTCTTTCGTTTAATACAAATTTTATAGCAAATGTGTATCTTATCATTTACTTGTTTAACATTTAATTTATGCTACTAAATTAATCATTATTTTATACTAACTATAAAATTGTTTTAATAGTTGATTTTAAATACATATATTATAACAATTAGAATTCTTGGAAGTTATGTGTTTCGCAGAGATTTTGACTCTATTTAATTTCTATTATCTAAATGCAATGATTGGCAAAAGCCCTTTTTTGGAAATTATTTGATAATATAACCAAAGTATAGAAAATTATTACCTACTAAATCACATGGAACACATGCAGTAGAATTTTTCTGGAAACAACAATAAGACATTCACTTTAATTTCACAACACTTTCTCTGTTGGTAGGTAAATTGGACTTTGTCAAAAAATAAACAAAAAACTAAAAGAAACTCTAAAATGATATTCATTAGAGATTATGATCTAATACTCAAATTAAAGGCGAAAACATAAGAAAATTACAACTTAATTATTTGTTAATTAGTTGATTACTTCCCTTTCATCATCTACTTTCAATTTTAGCTTAATATTAATTTCTTTATATATATCGCTGGCTAAATTATGGGTTAAAAGAAATATGGTTCGAGGCCACTTTCAAGGGACACAACATGAAATTTATAAAAGGAATGATTGCAACCAAGTTCTGGATCTATAAAATATAATTCAATTAATATCTTGTGATAAAACTGATAGATGTCACTTAGTATAAGCCTTAGTAAACAGCAAATACTCAAAAGCGGCTATATTTATACTTTCTAAATTTAACTGGTTCGAGTTGTGGGAAAAGCATCTAAAATGTGCTCTGGATTATTAAAATAAGACTATATTAGTGCATATTATATATTTGGTGGTCCTATTCTAAAAATCTTTAAATATATAATAAGAGTTAAATTTTGGATTTCAAATATTTTATAACCTCCGATTTATAATTTAATTGATTACCATATTATATACAAATATAAATGACAAAGAATTTATTAAAAAAAGTGTAATAATTTACTATTTTTGTTAGATTTTGTTGTAGTGCTATTTTTGAATTAAATATTTACAATTTTTGTTTTAAAATGTATAGATATTAAAATTTAAAATTCTTTAATATTTTTATTTGTTATAATAATAATAATAATAATATTATTATTATTATTATTATTATTTATTATTATTATTATTATTATTATTATTATTATTATTATTATTATCATTATTATTATTATTATTATTATTTATTATTATTATTATTATTATTATTATTATTATTATTATATTATTATTATTATTATTATTATTATTATTATATTATTATTATTATTATTATTATTATTATTATTATTATTATTATTATTATTATTATTATTATTATTATTATTATTATTATTATTATTATTATTATTATTATTATTATTAAACAATTTTAGTGAAACATGTTGATTAATGTAATAAGTATACAGATATTATGACATATAGTACAGCAATGGTTATATAACAATTCCTTGTTTATAATTGGTTCAATAATAAACCTATAATAAAAATGACCAGGTAACAAATAAAAGTTGTGAAAAACTGTTAGAAATTTAATTTAATAGGATAATTTAGCATGGAATTTGATTCGAGTCCTGCCACAAACAATTTCACAAGTGACTTGCATTCGAACATTAATAGACTACAACAGATATTCTTTGATCGAAACACAAATCTAACAACTTACAAATATGTTTACAAACAATTATTGGAAGCAATTCCAGTTGACAATACAACCGTCGAATTCTTGGACATGATCTCAAATCTTTACAAAAGTCGAATGGGAGAAGAATCATTTTACAATGAAGTGAAATATTTGATTAGTGTTTGGGTTCTGATTTGTTTGATTGGAGTTGTAAGTAACATTTATGTCATCACAGTCTTAAGCAAAGTTCGTCAGAAAATAGTCTATGAAATCTTTTGTATTGGATTAGCTGTAACAGATTTGAGTATTCTGGTATTTGCCGTTCCTATCACTACTCTTCACTACGGTATGAAGATTTGGATCTTTGGAGATTTCATTTGTAAGATGGTCAACTTTCTCGTTTATGTGAGTAGTAATTATAAATATAATTATAAATAATATTATTAGTCAAATTTTATTTTCAATTTTACCAATGATTTAAAAGTAAAGTTGCTTAATAGTAACAACAGATTTTAGAAACAACATTTTTAGATAAATGATGGAAAGGAATTCTTTTTTAAATCTCAATTTTTCCAAATATTTTGTTAACAATATAGGCCAAATTAAATGATCTAATGACATTTTCTCTTAGTTGCGCCACCGCCCCTTTGTTTTATAATATATTTCTTGTGAACTTAATGTCTGTGGTTAGCCTTATATATTTATTGTTACAAAGAAAAATTAAACTTATTATTTAATGTAAATATATATATATATATATGTGTGTGTGTGTGTGTGTAAAAATAATAGCGATAATTTTCAAGTATTCGCAACAAGTTTCCTGTTTTATTTTTGATTTAAATAAAATTTTTATATCAAAAACTAAAATATATTTTGATAATTATTTGCTTATTATATAATAATTGAACAGAACGTTACATTGAAAAAAATAATAGTTATAAAAATATATTCAGCATTATTAAGTAAATTTCACAGGTGTAATTTGAAATATATTGTTGTTTGGGAATTGTTATAATTGTTTAGATATTAATGGTTTTTGTTTTAATAATTTTCACATTGTATTTATTTTTTGAATTTCAATTATATTTATAATTGCGACATTTTCATTAAAAATTAAATAATTGAAAATATCAAAAATTCTAAACAAAAGCTAGCCTTCAGTGAATAATAATAGACTTTTGATCCAACCGCTTTATACAATTTATAACATTGTTATAAAAACTCAATAAATTATTAAATTCAGGATCGCTCTAAGGGAAAATAAAAATATTATTTAGTTAATATTTTCACGTTTCAAAAATAAAAGAATGATTTTCACGGATCTTTGAAATCATAGGTTCCTAACCTTTGCTGGATCACCACTCCAATTACAAGAAATATCAATCATTATATTTATTCTCAATAGAGAAATATTGTCAAACCTTATTTATATTTTCTATATTCAATTATTATTAGATTTAATTAAAAAAATAAAATGTGCATTCGTCAAAGCAGTAATTATAAAATGTTTTATTATTAATTTGTGAAATAGCGTCACAATCCCCTTTGTCTTTAAACTCGCTAGCACCCACGTGAAAGACTCCAGTGCCCACTGATTAGGATGATGCCGCCTCAATTGGGAACCAATGTTTTTAGCATTTTTATTTTTGGTATTTTTATAAATTTTTTTTTAAAAAATACAGTATGATAAAGATTATTGACTGTGGAATGTTTGAGGATAAGCGTGATTAATTTATGATCCTTTCCAAAAATTAAAACATCACAAAATCCATCGATGTGTATCGCCTCGTGGTACTTGATGTACGATCCACATTTCTAAGGTGGAAACAATTTTGCGTATCTACCCTACTATACCAATAAGTAATGCTTAAGGAGAACGATCGTTTTCTACACTTATGAGTGAAAAACTATATCAGAAACTTCCTTGGTGAAGATCGGGTTGGTAATTTAGGATTTTAAGAAGGCAAACTTTGAACAACAAGTTGATGAGTTTGCTAGGCTCAAATGCAGAAAGAAAGAACTATAGTGGGATGACTTAGTGGTGAATAAAATATGTTGTACCTTAACTCTATTACCTATATTCTCTTATATTTTTATAGCGTTATTTGTCACTATACTAGTTGGTAAAAAAAGTAACAGCGGTTCAAATTTAACTTTTTTGAAATTAAAATTTATATAATAATATTATACAAATATCGCATTACAATCGTTTAAATAACTGAGTAGTTTTTCATGCTTTTTTTAACTAAAATCAAATTGGAACTAAAATCAAAATTCCACATTCCTTAAAAATAATTTCAATAAACAATCATATTTACAGTCACTTAACTTAACACTCAAAAAATGACTTTAAGTTCTTATTTTTGTTTTGTGCAACCTTTTCACATATGCTAAGGCTACACACCACCATATACTCTTTGCGTACATGTTCAAAAGGTCCAAAAACGGTCTGCGCATTGAGCCTTATTTTCGGTGCACGCGCCACTGAGCTTTTGTCATCAAGCAGTGCATTCATTTTAATTGTTTTAGTGTTATAAATGTGAATTGTTCTCAAGCTTAAGTATTTTCTTCTCACTTTTTTGATTAGATTAGTACCAATAGCCATCATCATAGCAACTTCATTTTTCTTTCCTCTTTATTCATGAAGTAAATAGTTGTGCTTTGTTGAACAATTATCTATTTGGCAGAGTGTACTTTTCCTAAATTACATTACAAAATGACCTTTCTTTAAACAATTTCTACACAGTTTGTTCTTTTCAATGAATTACTTTCTATCAACCACTTTCAATAATTTAAAATCTTCACACTGATCCAGGTAGTGTGGCTCTTTTCATTTTAATCTGTAAGTCTTTAGTTAGATTTTCTTTATTCATTGAATAGTTCGTTGTTCCTTTGATTCGTTGTTTCTTCCACATGAGTTTGATCCTTTATTTGAGTAGCCTTTTCTTTGACCGTTAACTGAAAATTTCCCAGTTACCTCCCAAAGTCATAGAGAGTTAGGTAAGTGGATAGGTACAGGTCGACATTTTTTTTATCCTCCTCGAGCATAATTCCTATTTCATTGAATGAGCAAAGAAGCAGGCAACCTCATCAATAGCTATTGTAGAAGACATCCTCTCTACAAATCATAGTTTCTATCAATTGCATCAAAACGGACTTCCATGGATTCCAAAAACATCAACTAGTTTAATTTCTTCTTCCCGCACCGGTCGCAATTTTTCAATTCCTCCTAGCATTGTTAAATAACTCCTTTCTCCATCTTAACGCCGATTTAATCTTTTTTTTCATTTTATAACCTTCATTGGTGTAACCCAACATTTCAAATTATTCGAAGTAGCTCGCCTACTAAATACTGCCATAGATAAAGTATCTTGCCTTCGGAAATTAATTCTGCTTGGTAGATCCTTGTATTGAATGCTACTTTCCACGTTTAGAAATTTTGCTATTTTCCATCGAAAATTGGAATCTGTAACTTCTGTAACATATTTAAACTTTTCTTTTCATTTGATGATTCTTATTCTTAGGTTTATGACATTTCGCTCACAATACTTTGTTCCGTTCTTTTTTGCATTAAATTATCTACCTCTTCCTTCTTCATTTGGAGCTCACAAATATCTGTTAGACCGAATCTCTTTCCTCCATACTATCTAATTTTTAGCACAACCTGAAGAGTCCTAATCATTCATCCAATGTTTTTGAAAACTCTTTTTCATGGGCTACAGTGTGTCCGTTATATCTTCAACCATTTATGCCAAACATAGATTAGGCGACTGAGTCGCTATCAATTTCTGAGAACGCCGCCCTGCCGAAGGGCTTTTGTATTCCTTATCATCATTATTGCCTCTTTTTAGACATATTATCAAATGAATAGTCGTGAAGAATGTTAACTCTTAAGTTAAAAATTACAATATAAAAAACTATACATTTCACAGTACAATAATCAGCGGCAATAGTCTCACGATTGTCAAGTACAGAAACCTTGAATTCTTCCTGTTGGACTGTTCTGTGATTTTTTACATCCTTTGTTTTCCTTCTTTTCGAAAAATATTTGTTAATATAAAAATGAACTATTTTTTGACTTTATGTAGTATAACTGAATTAAAACTAAAAGCCTATTCACCTTGGCTACCATAGTCTTTTCTGGTGCGTGGCACCAAAAGAGAACCATCCTCTGATACAATGATAAATCCTCGTCGACTTGTGCTATGTAATGAGTAACCTCTCAGACGACCAGACTTCCAATTAAAAGAAGCGTTTAAAACTCGCGAAGCTAAAAATAATTCTACAAATTTCAAAATCAAAAAGAATTAATTCCACCACTCGAATAATCAATAATCTATACACAAATTAATTATTATAAAATAACTCTATTGCCTCGCGTCTATGTTCACACTCAACACAATATCAAAAACAACTATCGCGCACACAGACGCTACGACCGAAAAGACTGAAAAAGAATATAAAAAATAGAGCTACTTTAGAGGAAATATTGAAGTTCAAAAGCTCATCCGAAAATCCAAAATTCAAGTTTTTTAATTTATTTTTTGATAACGCTCCAATTTGAATATAGTAAAATTACTTTAATTTTTCCCGAAAGTCCAAACCTGACGTTTAGTAACTTAGGGCTATTCTATGTCCATCATGGCAATAATGTAGCTTTGCCATGGTGCTCTATAGTGGCACTATAGTTCTAAAATTATCAAATGTGGTTTTTCTTATATAAAATTAAAAAAGAAAATTTTTTTTCAAATAAAAAAATTTCATGAAACACACTGTTTACATAATATTAGCTAAAAACTAAAATAAATCAAACTATAATGAAAATCACATTTCTGTGTGTATTTTTATAAAACTAAACAAAACGAATGATTTTTTTCAAGAAATTTTTTTCTCAAAACTACGAATCAATATGTAAAAATAAGAAAAGACAAAAAATTCAATCGAAAAATAAACTATTTTATTTTTATCAATAAATATGGTTATTATAAATTTACTTTTGTGTGATAATCTTTGAAACATGGTACAATGCATAATGGAACATCACATAGTTGACACATTATTGTGGTTCTTTTTCGATCACTTGAAGTTGAACAAACAACACAGCATTTCTTTCCATTATCACCAGAATTTATTGGAATTTTATCAGGAAAGTGTCTTCCTTGTAAACGAAGTGGGTTTTCGATTAGTGGTGGTCTTCCAACTCGTTATTGAATTTGACCATTCTTCAGGATTCAGGTAACTAAAATCGTAATGATTTTTTACCTCCTGAAATATATATGGCAAGCATGGGGTATCCTTTGCGCATATATATTCTCTACTTTTAACCTAACCTATTACATAATAATATGCCAAAATTGTATTCACAATATCAGAAGTTATTTTGAAAGATAGATGGTGGTCACACATATTTAAAAAAAAAACACTAGAAAATTATCCCTATTATCAGTCTGCCATCATAATTTGTATCAAATGAAACAACGGAAACGGATTTGAAAGTTATGGTTAAACTAGTAAATCTTAATAAATCGGTAAAAAAATTCACGAAAATAACTTGAAAAATACTTTTAATCCCAAATCAAAAAGCTAAGCGCGATGAAAATAATGATAAAACATATTATGTATAAAAATTCATGGTAAACTGAATGAATAAATATTTTGGATAAACATTTGAGTACTTTATTATAAAAAAAATTGATAGTTTTAAACAAAGTAACAGGAGAATTAACAAATTAAATAAAACGAGACAAGTTGTGAATTAAACAAAACTTAAAATATCGCTAAAACATTTTCAATTATGTTGATGAAATTATATAAAAATTTGTTAGGTTGTAATAATTGTAAATTTTATTATAAATATATTAACAATTTTTTTTGATTATATAATCAATATAAACTTGCTATTTTAATAATTTAGAGAACAAGCAGTTAGAAAAAAAACAAATTGTTATTTAACTGACTTCATTTAAACACTAAACAAAAATTTGATAATAAAATACTCCAATATTGGTGAATACAAAATTTGATAAAATTACTTTTTCCTTAAGCAATTATTTTCAGAGGCCTGGATAATGTTTTTTAAGGACAAAAAATTTGTATAATATTTTTAATAGAATATCAGTTTATATTAAATAAAAATATATTAATAGTAAATAATTTAATAGTAAAATTTTATGAAAACGTAATTTTCTCAGCACTATTCCCAGAGGTGTTAAGCGAAATAACTGCAAAATTAATACAATAACTAATCCTGGTTAAATAGAGAAAACCATTTTAAACAATAAATATCAAAAGTAATTTCAAGGATTCTAATAAATCTTCCACCGGTGGCTTGTTTAATGCGGCAACCTTTTTACACGATTAAAACAAACAATTTTTAAATAGGATTTGTAATTTTCATTCATAAGCAATTTGTTTGATAATTTTCTACATTATGCAGTTGTGAATTAATGGATTAATGGAATTTTATTTACATATTCATATACACGATTAAAACAAACAATTTTTAAATAGGATTTGTAATTTTCATTGATAAGCAAATTTCAATTTTCAATACTAATGATGAGGCTGTTTTAAGGAAATGTTTTAGGAAAAGATTTTATATATTGTGAAAAGATTTACTCATTAAAAACATAAGCTATTCTAAAAGGTTCACTGGAAAGTATTGTTATTTATTCTTGGAGATTTTTCTAATTCGCTGAGTAAATGGTTCATAATAATAACATTTAATAGTTTTAAGTCCTGTTAAATTTAATACATGTTCGGATAAAAATCAGTGAAGCTAAGTAGTCAATTTGTATTTTTGTAATTATTTTACTAACCAAATACTATATCAGCAATACAGATTATAGGAAACAAAAACTATGGGCATTGACATAAATTAAGTGAAAATATCATAGAAGAGAAGATATATATATTTAGTGAAAAAAATAAAATGGAAACACATAATTCACACAACTCAATAATAAAACATGCATGTATGCAGAAAAATATTATAGGCAGCAATAATTCATTAATTGCAATTGAAATTTAACATATGCAATATTAGGATGTTTTAAGCACTTCATCTCATTTTTCTTTTCTATGAATACAAAAGGAGCAAAGTATTATCTGGAATTTGTGTTTATTGATTTTAAGTTTTCAAGTTTTTGTTCACAGTAGACTTATTGATTTGATTGATATTAGTAAACACAATTTTGTGCTGCAAGATGAAAATAAATGTAAAATGTTTTTATTTGAAAGTTTGAAAATATTTTATTATAAATTTATTTAAATTTTGTTAAATTTCAATTTTATAGAATTTATAGTTAAAATTTTTAAAACAATTGAAATTTTAAAGCAGAGTTTGATATTTTTAATTAGAATAATTTTTAAAATTTAAAACAAAATTTTTTTATACAAAGCATTTTAAAATTTACACTTATTTGGTTTAAATAAATCAAGTAAAAAGTAATTATTATGAAAATATTAATCCCAAAATTTAAAATCAATAAAAATTCTGAACGTCTTTCAACTTTTTCATCAGAAAAAGATGAAAAAAAGAATTAACTACCTAAAAGAACCAATGAGCCACATTTGTCAATTATTAAATTACATTTCTCTAATGAGTTAATCTCAAAATCTACAGGAAATTTCAGGTATCATGTAAATTATTTTACTGACTCTGAACTTGTGGAAACAGAATAAGTCTTAAATTACAAGAAAATGTAACTAATTTGATTAATTTTAAATTTCTAACTGAAAATTATTACATAAAACTTCAACTTATTTTAATATAATAATAACAATAATAATAATAATAATAATAATAATAATAATAATAATAATAATAATAATAATAATAATAATAATAATAATAATAATAATAATAATAATAATAATAATAATAATAATAATAATAATAATAATAATAATAGTTATCAGTTGAAACAATTACAATTTCACTCAAATGAATTAATCCGATAAATTATCGCAAAATTTGACAATTATATCATAATTAAAACAAATGTTTGAAATATTTTAGTAATTTGATTGACGGCTTATTTTAATCAAATAACAATAAATTATATGTTAAAAGCAATTTGATTTATCTTTTCATTAATTGTCGTGTTCATTCCTACAAACGCAACAATGGATAACCTCAAGTAGAATATATAATAATTATTTAATGAGATTTTATAATTTACACTCATTTTCTGGTTTTATTTGGTAGATTTGTCATTAACTGTATTTTTGTCGTTCAGTAAATAGTTATTTGTATAGTATGAAATATGATGTAATCCATTAAAACACATTTGACGTGATATATTAGATTGCAATTTTCTATGAAATATCACGATGCAATAGGCTAAAAAAATATGAATTAATGTAATTGTTTAAATGCGTGTTATTTAAAATTAATGATTCTATAAAAAAATATAAACAATTTCTTAATCAAAGTAAAACTCATTTACATGAACGACTTAAATCCAGCATACAACGTCGGAACCGAAGTCAACACAGTTAAAGCGACCCAGTGAAAGTCACGAAAACCTCTTCAACACCATCCAATTGAATGTATTTTTCTTGACTTCTGAAATTGTGGAATGACAGAAATAAGAGAAAATCTGTAGGAAAATACTAAATGATGATCGAAGCAGTGGTTAGTTATTTTTATCCGCTTGCGAAAAGGCTTTTTAAAGATTTTCTTCAATCAAATATCTTTGGCGTAAAGTTTTGGAATCCAATACGCTGGGCTCTTCAACGATTACCACTGCCACTTAAAAAATGAACTGGGCAAATTGTTCATCGCAAAGGCTTTGAAGACATACATTACAAAAGAACTTGTCATAATTTTGTTGAGTTTTAAAAAACTGCAATATATATTTCTCAAAAAGAATTCCACTAAGTTATTCTTTGATTAAAAATAATACTGTCAAATAATAATAAATAATGAAACTTTGATTTATAAACCTGAAAAACATTTTCTCTCACCTTTTAACTAAGAATTTTTATGTATAAAGAAATCACATTTTTGCTTTTATCATCTTTTATTCTTTTAAATATGCATATTTAAATTTAAAGATAGCCAGATTATTCTTATATTTCTCCTTTATTGTTATCTTTGGAGTTGAAATTGGAGTAACATTTTTTGTCGTAATGTATTTCAATGTACTGCCAAATGGTTAACTTAAAAATCAACTTACTTACTATAAAATAGTGTATTTAAATATTGTGTCGTTAATTTGGCTTTGTTTTAAACAACATTTTGAAAGCAATCAAGCTCTAGGGTCATATATATACATATATATATATATATATAACCACTAGAAAGCCAAATAAACGAAATATATACATACATTGGAGAGACTTTCCGTCATGTTTGCACACGGGTTCAAGAACTTTGCCAATTGAAAGGCGTGAGTAATATTATTAAGCATCAAAAAATATGCAAAGGAACTACCAATTTAAAAGATTTTAAAACTCTATATAAAAATTCAATAACAAATTGGAAAGAATTTTATGTGAGGCGTTGGTGATAAATTCACAATCTCCTAAAATAAACATTCAATCAGCAACAAATGTATTGAGATTATTTAATTAAATAATTAAAACTATTACATTATTACTGTTTCCTCATATAACATTTGACAAAGATTATGATGGCAGACTGATGATGAAGAAAATTTCCTCGAAATATATTTCTTTTACTTGGCTTTCATAATATGTCATCATTTTTCGATATTCATATATATATATATATATCTATAATTATTCTGAAAAACCCACTTTCAGGTGTTTAATAAGATTTTCAATACACTAAATTGGTAATGTGGTACTCTCATACAGTTTATGATTCAAACAACAACATTCATTTTACAAAAAATACATATTAGTACCCGAGACCTTTTAAATAAATAAAACGATATAATTTAAAATTTAGATGTACTTTATCTTTTCTTCATAAACAACGGAAAAAGGACTTTTACTACCCTTCATTTGTTAGTGAGATATTTGAGATATCTGTCAACTTTATCATAAATATAATTTATTTCTACTTCATTTTTTAATTATAATTCTTGTTGGAACTCTATTTTTACCGAATCACTCGGATGTTGTGATTTTATATGTTTTTTTAGTTGGAAATTACGTTAACAATACTATTTTTGATTTTCTTTACCCGTTATATATTGTATAAATAATCTTTACTGAATATTCATCAATTACAGCAGGTCATTTGGTCAATTCGACGAAATGAACGATTAGCAGGTTTCCCTATTTTATTTTACCGGTAATTTTTATCTCGATTTAAATAGATCCAGACTGCAATAAATTCTTCTCTTTCTACAATCACAAAATTTCTATCAAATATTTACATAAATTTGATTATAAGGCTCTCTTTAATATTATATCAAATTTCAGAAAAAAATATAGAACGTAGAATATTTTTAATATTATTAATGTTAAGAAAAAGAAAAAATAAACAGATGAATAAAAGCTGTTATAAAAAAGAGTAGTCGTAAACAATTTGATCATATATCCATTCAGTGAGTGATCATAATTATGAACAAAGCGTTTGAAAATTAAAACAAAATAAAAATTGATACAAAGTGTTACAAATTGATAGATTAACGAATTTGTATATTATTATGTAATAAGTCAACAAATTATTTTATAATAAAAGTCTATTTCTATTGTGAGGCTAATCTGTAATCTCCACAAACATTCTTATTATACAAGATTAGTTTTCTTTTAATAATTTATCCAAAATGTTTAATAACAATCTTATATATATATATAAATAATTAAATAAATTTGGCAACGATTTAATTAAAAGATAACGGTAATAAAAAACTTTTCGTACGATATATTTCGATAGCATAACTATCATCTTCAGGTACTCAAAACCAACTAAAAATATTATGAATTAACATTTAATTTAAACAAATTAATTTTTATTAATTTAATTTTGTAATAAATAAATATTTATAAAATATATTCAAATAACTTTTAATTAATTTAAAATTTCATTTATATTATAAATTTTTAAAAAAATTAATGTAATATAAAATTTCAATTATTTTAATAATATTAAAAAAATTTTTTTTTTAAAAAACAATATATAAACATGATTTAACATACGTAAACTATTTAAAAACATTCAATAAAAATGAGTTAAATAACAGTAAATTGTATGTAAATTTTAATTCATTATAGTATAGTTTTGGACATATCTTATGATGTATTCATTCAGGTAAGAATAATATGACTCGGAATCATAACTTGAAATGCTTTCAACCCCATTGTGAACGGCAATCATCAAATCAGATTCCGAATTACATTTGCAAGAACAAACATGGGTATTTAAAGGGGTAGGAACAGAATGTAATGAAAATGAAAATATCTATTCACAAACTTCATAGGTGTCCATAATAAATCATAAGTTTCGTTTTTCAATTGTTGATAAATGTTCCAAACATTTTGTATTATAACCACTTTACTGTCAGATTCGTCTTTCAAAGATCGTCCATATTTTCACCCCATAACAAACGAAACTACCATTTCATCAACTTATATTAGCTTTCGAATATCTTAACTTAGGAAAATTAATGACATAATCATACTTTTCAATGATTGTATTTTCAGTAGTTCTATGTTATGGTATTAACACAACAACATTATTTAATTTTAAAATTTTGAAAATCTTTGAAAATAAATTCGTTACGTTCAGAAAAGCTGATATATATATAATTTAATGTTGTTTTATAATTATTACACATTTGGCATAATAACTACAGTTTTCCGAATATTTACAAAACATATCAAGACTAATACATCAGTAGATTAAAAATAATCGGAAAATAAACAAAGAGCAAAAAACCACTTAACCTCAACAACAACCTCTATCCAAACAGTAGTAGTTCAAGAATATTGCCTTTATAGGGCGTGACTAGTGGTATGCATTTAAACTAATAAAGTATGACGATATCGTCAACATCGTCGTCGGCTCTAAAAATTTTATATTTTCGTTACTAGATACGTTTTAATGAAACGTTACAAAAACGTAGCGCTCAACGTTATAGGGTTAAGAATATTCTTTTAGACGTGAATTCAAAACCATTAATAACCATATTTATTCTCGATTTGATTACAACTATTTGAAACTTTTTACGAATTTATTCTGTAAGTTTTTCCAAATTTAGGGAAACATATTTGCGTTTGTAGCACATCAAACTTTAAAATTTCATTTATTTAAAATTAGTTTTATCCAAAGTTTTATATTACATTAGTTAAAAATTATAAAAGGTTATTGAATGACATATAAATAGGTTTTTGTTTAAATATCTTACAGTCTACTTTTATTCACTTTTTTTCATATTCGATTGTATTGTGCACAAGTGATATCTATTACGCAAGATAAAAGACTGTCAATAATGGTTCAAAGTATTACGATTCAAAATCTTCGCTTATCTTCTACAAAGCTGATTTTAACAATATTAAATCCAATTCCTTATGACTCAATTTATAATATATAATATTAAACACAAATAGTTAATTCAAATCTATGTAACAGTTTATGAATAAAAACTTAACAACTGATTTGTTGTTTTTTTTAGTTTCGTTCTTGATTTATTCTCTATAATATTTGTATTGTGGCTTTTCTATTGGAATTTTAAGTGCCTACATTGTTATTGAAAACACACACACGACCCCTGACTCACCCTCTACACGATGAGTCATCATTTTCGTACCGCCAGAACGCTCTATGCTGGGTGGCTCACATCTACCTCAATCCTACCTGATGACATTAGCTACTGTTTGATACTTTATTTCCAATCTCTCCGCAATATCCCTTGTTTGTTTATTTTTAAGTATTTAATTATAATTAATATTTTCTCTTTTTCGGTTAACTTTTTTGATAATAATTTTTCTTCTTCCATTGTTCTTTGAAATATTTAGAAATGTTAGTATTTAATTAACACTAAATAAATCTTTTAATTCTTAGTACAATTTAAGATTAGTTCAAAACTATATAATTATGAATTAAAAAATATATTTCATTTTTTATTATTTAACTCATATTTTTATTGTACATAATTTTGTTGAATTGTTGAAATTATTAAAAAAAACTGGAAAATCATGTATGAAGTTTATTAAAGAAATAATACATTCAAAATTAAAACGACATTTTTGTTATAAATTTGACTTACATCATTCATTTATTGTTTAATTAACATATTTTTTTGCGTTTAGACGTCTGAAAATAATTTTGCTATTTTAATTAAACAGTAAAATAATTTGTAAAACGTATTACGTCAGAAATCCCGTAAAAATTATTGTAAATAATAAAATCTTATTTAAATAAAAAATCTGTTGAAATAATCTTCCATGTTTTAGATTAATATTTTTATTGAAAAGGTTTCGTTGCATTTATTAAGATATTTCCAGGCACTTTCTATTTATTCATACAATTAAATATTTAATATATTAAAAATTAAAATAAATATTTTTCAGATTTTGAAACAGCTAAAACCTAATATTGTTTCGAATGCAAAATATTTAACATAGAAAAATTCCAAATTACAATTGTTCGATCGATAAAACTAGAAAATTAAAAAATTTAATTTAATTTAAAATTGGAGAGTAAATGTTAAATTCACTCAAAGTTGAGGGAAAAAAAGAAAAAAATACTGTCTTTTTGTTGTTTTAAGATTGCAGTTGGTAGATTTCGAATATTTGTTTGCGCTGAAAGTTTTAATTATGAGTTACATTTTGGAAAGTTTGCATTTAATATATTCTACTGAATCAAATCTAGTTGATTCTTTTAAATCAATTACTGCCATCGGATGCCACTACAAACTACAATTGTGTTTACATTTATTTGATGACTCGGGAATAGAGAGCTAAGGAAAAAAATTATATTATTTGATATGGCTTGGTACTGATGACGCTTAAATAATCTAGAAGTGGGATTGCATTGTTTATCCTTAAAAATAAATTAATTTTTATTGAAGCTTATTTTAAAAATTGAAAAATATAAATCGTCTATATCTGCTATCTTTATTAAATTTTTTGCAAAATAAAATACTGTAAAAATTTCAGTTTACATCAAATACAAAAGTTTTTGCATTGAAAGCAACAGAGTAGAAGCTTTTTTTGGTTATTTAATTGATGTTGCTATCAGAAGATCTCATTGATATCATATGAATAAGTGCTAGGACAAAATGGCACTTTCTTTAAGTTATATATATTCACGGGATAATCGCAAAAATTTGAAATTCAGCTCATGCTCAAGGGTTAGTGCTGACAATAAATTTTATTAAGCAAAACAAATAATTACATGGACAAAGTTAATTTTAATTTGTATAAGTATGCTTTTAATTTGAAGCCAAAACGAATATTTGGTTCATTGTTACTGTTTCAATAGTTGTCATAATTTATTTCACGGAAAAATGCTTCATTCATGAGAATTTTAAATCTAAAAAGTACAATTTATTATCATTTTCCCTAAAATTTTGTCCGGCCACCTATGAATACCTAATAAATACAAAATAAAATATAAAAAAATATTTTCAAAAGAGAATACTCAATTTTCAAATTTTTTCAAATTAAATAACTTTGAATTTTATTTTTTCCTTTCAAAATTATTCAAAATAATATTTAGCCGAATATTTGATTAACATAGCATTATTAAAACTGAATGGAAAATCAGGAAAAATTCCAGTAAGTAATCATCAAAATTTTCCAGACTCATTTAATCTCACTAAAATACAAAATATGTTCTAATTTCCACATGAACAATGACCAAATTATTTTGGTCCAATTATCTCATGTCACTAGTCGAATAAATTATAAGCTTTTACATCTTTGATTTTTCACCGCGTTTGGCAGGGAAACTGTAAACAATTTGTTAATTTGATTTAACATTTTGTTTATATTGTACTTAAAATAAATACCAAACTTTTCAAATAAACATTTACTATTGCTTATGTAAGTCATTTTCAAATAATAAACCAGTGTCACAAGAAATCATTTATATTAATAATAATAATAATAATAATAATAATAATAATAATAATAATAATAATAATAATAATAATAATAATAATAATAATAATAATAATAATAATAATAATAATAATAATAATAATAATAATAATAATAATAATAATAATAATAATAATAATAATAATAATAATAATGATAATGATAATAATAATAATAATAATAATAATTATAATTATAATTATAATTATAATAATAATAATAATACTTTAAAATTATTTGTTATATGTGCGCTAAAGAAACTCGATGTTATTCGAACAAAATAACTCAAAATAAATGCAAACTCACTGCATGAAATTTATTCACAAATAAATAATAAATTATGCGTAGTCAATTAGGAAATCCCAGGGGAAAATTTAAAGATTAACCAGATGATATTAATAAAAGTTTCCATTGAAACATTATGAAAACAATTTAAGTAGCTCACTCACTTTGTCTACATGGAAATAATTAAATTTCTTTAAACGCAAATCATGTTACAATAATTATGTAATGTTTATTTTGAATTATATTTTATTATAAGGACCTTTTTTATGTTTCACCTCTGATTTCTTTATAAGTGACGTAATATTTTAGTTTATCAATTAATATTTCATAAGAACTTTTACTTTGTGTTACAATGCTGATAATTTTACTTATCATCGACATTATATCTCAAAATATCAAATAACCCTAATTTGAAAATATATATTCATTATTTCAAAATGGCCGCGAGAACTATTGAAAAAAATTCCGATAACTCTACTTTGAGTTGTCGATAAAATTATGTAATAATTTCGTAACATTTTTCATGAAATTCAATGAATTTAATATTTTCCCAGCATTTCAAATATTTCAGAAATATCCATCGAAACTCTAGATTTTTGCGGAAATGAAGAAATAACAACGTAAGAAGTTAAAATTAATAAATTTTTTACACCAACTATAATTTACCTGGAGTACAGGACCTTCAAATGTGGAGTTTAAAAAAACCTGAAAACGTAAGTTTTATTAACTTAAGTATAAAAATAATATTTTTTAAAAATTTAAGAAGTAGACAAAATCCTAATCATTAATGCCATTAAAAATTGGGAAGAATTTTAAAAATTTGGGAAATAAATGGGAATTTTCAAGGCCTCAATAAAATTATTAATTTATAAATATCAAAAATTTGGATTTCTGTCAAAAGGAAAAATAGCTGACAGCCATATCAAATTACCGAGGAACAGAGAAATAATTTATTGGAAAATAAAAACGTTTTGGTAATAAATGAATTTTGTTTTAATAAATTTTACTTTTAAATTTATCTGATTTGCATTAAATTGAAAATTAAATCCAATAATTGACATAAATGAACAAAAATTCCTAAAAACCAAAAGAAAATTAATTCTAAATAAATTTTGATAAAAGTATTATTTAAGATCTTGAATAATGATCTCATAACTTTACGAGATCAAAATCCAAGCCTTAAAATTTACATTTTTAAAAAGTTATTTACCAGTTATTTAAAAATGGCTAATACATATTATTATTTTGAACGTTTAAGGTTAATTTACATAGTTTCATTAAAAATAAAAATATTTGATATATTAATTTATGTAATTAATTATTGATTTTTAATGAAATTATAATATTAATAAAAATTATCTATACTTGCATTTTGGAAAACAATTTATTGTTTATTTTTTGTTATTAAATGATTAAATAATAATGCATTTATTAAGTAATAAAAAATTATGTAACCTAATATATTTTTTAACAAAATTTAGTAGATATTAGACATTCATTTTAAATATTGAATTTCTTAAAAACAAGATTATCATTTAACAAGATTATCAAACTATTATCATTTTGTTAAATAATAAAATTAATGAAAAAATTTCTTTGTGATTAAAAATAACATTAAAACTAAAAAAAGTCAAATATAAAAACATTTTTTGATTAGTAGCGTAGTAATGCATTTTATTACACTAAGGGACAATAGCAAAAATAAAAATTAGATAAAAATTAAAGTCTCATCCCTTCAATGTCTTTCAATATTCTACATGCTTCAAGTCAATCAAAAATACCAGAAGCGCGATTATGGTAATTTATGAAAATAATACCACAATATCAAAACAATTTTCACAAAATGTCTATTGAAAGAATAAAGTTTTGTGAATTTTAGATATTTTATATTTAAATAAATAAATAGATGATTTACCTGTTTTTGCATAAATTTAGAATTTCTAAAAATCATTTCAAAAAAATCATACTGAACTAAAAAATTTATCAATATATTAATTTTCATTAAAATTTAACATAATCAAAAAGTATTTTAAATTTAAAAAGTATTTTAACAATTACAGGATTCATTAAATGACCTATTAGGTTTGATCGATTGAGAATTGGTGTATTGGAATTCTGACAAGAGAAAATTTACTTCTTTGACCAAATTAAAATCCTATTATAACAAGATTTTTATTAAATTGTGCATTACCTATATTGTAAAATATATTAATTTTTTTAAATATAGATTAACTTATTCGATTAAATCTGGTGAATATTGAAACGGAATCCAATCAATTATTATTATTATTATTATTATTATTATTATTATTATTATTATTATTATTATTATTATTATTATTATTATTATTATTATTATTATTATTATTATTATTATTAATAGAATAATTTAAAAATGTTAAATGATATATAATTATAAAAATTACATTAGTTTAAACTGCAACTTCACAACATTGAAAACAGAAATTATAAAAAAATTTAATATTTAGCGAACCAATATTTGTCAACATAATTAAATTTTGAGTAATTATAATTCATTAATAAACATCGAAATGAAAGTAAGCATTTGTTGTCAGTGGTGACATCGAGTCAATTAGGAAAAACTAACAAATTATAAATTTTAGAATTTTGCAAATTGCTATCGTAGAATGTAATTAGAATAAAAAAAGATTTACGGTTTCATTTTTTATTTCTCATCAAATTTTTGTTATAAAAAGTTCAAATGTTCAAATCAAAGAAAATATTTTTTATTGTTTCTTTAGATCTTCTCTCTGAAAACCAGCTAGAAATTCGTGGCGAAATAATTTTTTTTGGAAAATATTTACTGGTTAAAAATTCATTGTAATTCATTAAAATAACGCATTTATTATTAAGCATTAATAATAGAATATAGAATAACCGTTTTTTCGATTATTATTATTATTATTATTATTATTATTATTATTATTATTATTATTATTATTATTATTATTATTATTATTATTATTATTATTATTATTATTATTATTATTATTATTATTATTATTATTATTATTATTATTATTATTATTATTATTATTATTATTATTATTATTATTATTATTATTATTATTATTATTATTATTATTATTAGTAGTAGTAGTAGTAGTAGTAGTAGTAGTAGTAGTAGTAGTAGTAGTAGTAGTGCAAATTGGTCGTTTTCAGTTTATCAGTTAATTCGATCTATTTCAGAGCTTGACTCTTAAAATTTCATTTGTCTCTTGGATATAATCTGATGACTGTTTTTGATAAGTGGAGGGGGGATTACCTTCAATTGAACGACACTTACCAACTTCAATTTAATCAAATAATCATTTTGTATATTATTACCCTTTTCAATTTCTTTTATTCGTTTCTAGATTCACCTTTTAAATTTTATTTTTCTATCACTTGATTTCCAATTTCCTTTTCTTAGATTAACTTCTCAAACTTTATAATAAAATGAATAAAATCTTAAAGGAATTTATTTGAATATATATATAATTATAAAATAATTATCATCAATTTCAAACCAAATTTTAAAATAGATTATTAACTAATGTGTGTGTATGTGTTATTTATATACCTTTAATTAATTCCAAAAGGAAAATAAATCATTTCCTGAATATTTATAAGAATTAATTATATATATATATATATATATATACAGTCTACCCTTTCAATAGTAGACATTAGCTATAGTGGACATGACCTGTTTAATTTTTAGCAAATAAAATCAGTACATTATGTAATTAATATCAACATGTTTTTAAAATTTCTTATGAAAATAATATGTCCCCTATTTTTATCAGTAGTGGACACACTAAAAAGGTTAACGTCATGTCCATTATTGACAGGATAGACTGTATATATAATTATGTAATAAAAATAATATTGAATCAAAACTCTCTATAAAAAATAATTTACTTAGCAGTCATCTAAAAAATGTTTGAAATCCGCTTGATTTTTAAAAATATGTTTACTATAATATAGAAATTGAGAAAGTAGCAGAAAAAATAATTTCACTCATAAACACAATTTATAATAATAGATGCGTGTAAACTTTCGATATTTGGAAATGCATGGAGTTTTGAAAAAAAAATTACAGATAAAACTTTCGAATTTAATATTAAGAAACCAAACTGTGTTTTTTCATGTTATGCTAGCTGTAAAAAAAATTGCTGAAAAATATCTCACTCATCTATTTTCATAAGTAGCTAAAATAATTTGATTTATAATCCGATTTTTTAAGTGAGATCATCTGTTCCAACGGTACATTATAAATTATTGGTTGATTGAAAAAAACTTAAATTCGTTAACAAGAAAGTATCATAAAAATATAAATGAATACAAAAAGTAAAAAAGGAGATTAATTTAATTATTTAAGTAGTGGAATGAAACATGATTGGGAGAATCACCGATTATATTTATACTACTAATCTTTTATTAATTAATTTCATAAACTATAGGGGAAATCTGTGAAAACAAAAAAATAATACATAAGATCGTTACATAATAATTTTTGTTATTATTATTATTACTAGTTTACTATTTTTACTATTTTAATTATTATTATTTTCTTAATTATAATTCACATTTAGTAAAATAATCATGATTTAATTATCATTGAAATAAACTTACTTTTATTTTTACCAGTCTTTCTATAACAACATTTTGACATTAACATATTTTGAATTTTGATATAATGTAATATAATATTATATATTATTTTATGTATAATAGACAAAAGTAATTTAATATAAAATAATACAATATTATAATTTGTCATTTCATTTAAAACGTTCAATATTCTCAAAATTATCTCACTTTGTATGTGGGTGATTTTCATCACATTTTCATTTTGTTTATCAACAAAATATTGTTTTAACTAATATTATATTAATTATTTATCATTTATTACTATTAAACATGTTTTAATGATTTAAATATTAAAAGCATTCTTTATATCATTCATTTGAGAATTTATAAAAGAAATAAAAGTATTTCATATAGAAATTTTAAATTATTTAATTTTCATTTGACTATTTTTAATATTAATTTATTATTCAAAAATGTTAAAAGTCAAAAAAGAAATTATTGTATTAAAATCAAGCTGATATAAAAAAGCCACAATAGTGTAAAAATTAAGCTTTTTTTTAATTTAATAATAGTTAAAATGACTATGTCACTAAATCATACCTTGCACTAAATTGTGGTTGTTTTGTAATGGAAACTATGGAAAAAAAGACCTAACTGCAACAATCAAAGGGTTTCTAAATTAAATGAAAGTGGTTGAATGTGTTAAAATTTACAAATTACGATCAAAGAAACTGAAGTTACGAAGCTTAAAAGTGATACTAAAAACATTTAATGAAAGACAAGTAAAAATTAAAAACACCAAACACAAAATTAATTAGAACATGATAATCTCTATAAAAAATATAAACCAAATATTGTCGGATTTTAGTTATTAAATATGTAACATTTGTAAATAGATTGATATTGTGAAATATAATCTGAAAAGAAACTATATAATAAGAAAACATCCTCACTTTAAAAAAATTGAGATTACACCTTAATAAAACAATATTAAAAATGATTGACTACCCATTGAACTAGAACTCGCAAAGTATGTAATGTTTCAACTTCCTAAAATAAAATTCAACTCAGACAATATTAAATGTCAAATTGAAATTTTATGTCAGGAATAAATTTTTTTCATGGTAGATCTCTTTAAATAAAAGAAAGTTTTTTTAGGAATTTGGAAAAATATCTATAGTAATAATATTAATAATAATAATTATTATTATTATTATTTGTGTAGTATAAATAGTGAGGTTTTTTTTGTTTTTTTTTATTTTGCATTATAAGATCGTCATCGTGTTTATTGGTATATTTCAAGTTTTGCTTAGATGGTATTCAGATCTTGGTTATGAATATTTATGTCACGGGTGCAATGCATCATACATTCGAATGACTACCTGTGTCATATCCGTTCTCAAGTTCGTGATCACAAACTAAGGGAATTGATTAATATTAATTTTGTGCTGCATGATGAAAATAAATATAAAATATTATTGAGTAAGACATAAAAAGTATTTTATTGGAAATTTATTAAAAGTTTGTCAAAATTTTGATTTAATAAAATAGATTTTTAAGAATTGAGATTTATATAGTGGAATTTAAAATTTTTTAATAGAATGTATTTTAAAAATAAAATGGTATAATAAAGAAACTTGTTTGAAAAAGCAATTTAAATCTATACAGTTGGAAGTTCGATTTTACCTGTTGATGAAAATGAGTCTGTCGAAATATATTGTAGTTTAATATATGTATTTGATTAGCGCTTTCTTTTATTATTATTATTTATTTATTATCTTTATCAATAGATATAACTAAATAAATCATTATTAACATTTTTATTAATTCTTCATTCGCTTTTGAAAGGATAGTGATCTACTTAAATTTTTTTTGCATTTACTGTTAGAAATTTCATTCAATTTTTTTTTACTTTTTAATATTTTAGTTGAATTTTAAAACAATAGATGTTGTCATTTTATACTTAATCAATCAAGTTATATGAATATAATTTTGTATTACTTCTCAATTATTTATTCTCCAATCTTTTATATAGTGCGACATTCAAAGTTTGATTAATGGAAAACAGTTTAGACACAGACACACACACGCACGCACACATATATATATATATATATATATATATATATAAGAAACACCGGTCCAAAAATATGACGATAAATATTTCACTGTTCTATATATTATCTACAAATTTTTTAATACAATCATTAATTATTAATTTAAAATATATTTTTCATTTTGTTTTCATCATGAAAAAAACAAAAAAGATTTTTAATAGAAAATTTTTAGTTATTTCATTTTCTATGACAGACAGATAACTATGGCTTACTAGATGGATGTATGCTTAATTCAGTGGGTCAGATGGATTTTCCGGTCTTTTGAATGTAATAGGATCTTATTATAACCGGACGTATATCGGGGTTCCCATTTGATTAAGTATGTATTCACGTGCTAAATTTATCAAAATGTCTAAGATGAACTCATATATTATTGTAAAATAAAAATAAAAATAAAATAAATTTGTTGAAATTCTTCAGTGTATGATAAAAATTAAAATTTGAATTAATAATAATAGATAAATATCGAAAAGCGACTTTATAAAAATTAAAATTTTCATCGAGATCCATTCTTAAAACTTTCAATTCTAACAACATCAATTATGCGAGTAGTAAAGTAAAATCAAAAGAAAAGTAAAATCAAAAGATTTTTAAATCAATTAACATTTATGAAGCAGTGAAGACAATTAAAACTAATTTATAGAAATGTTTACTTTCCAATTATAATATTGAATTGAACAATTAAAACTAATTTATTTTAAATTTTATTGTTTATGAAAATAATAATAATAATAACAATATTAAAAATAATAATAATAATAATAATAATAATAATAATAATAATAATAATAATAATAATAATAATAATAATAATAATAATAATAATAATAATAATAATAATAATAATAATAATAATAATAACAATAAAATTAATAAATTAAAAGAATCACACAACATTGGCATTGAATTAAATAAAAGAAAGCGTCAATCTAACGTATACTACAATATATTTCGACAGACTCACTGTCATCGTCAGATAGATTCGACCTTGAAGCTACATTGATAATAAAGCTTTTTAAATCAAAATAGCTTCAAGTTTATATCTAACTGACGATGACAATGAGTCTGTCAAAATATGTTGTAGTATAATATACTATATATGTTGGATTGGCGCTTTTACTTAAATAATAATAATAATAATCGAAATATCGAAAAAATGATGACCAATTATAATTTAAAACCGAGGAAGCCAATTAAAATAAATATATTTCGAGGAAATTATTCTCATCATCAGTCTGCCATCATAATTTTTGTCAAATTTTATATACGGAAACAATAATGATACAGTAATAATTACGATTTAAGGATTTTGTTAAATAATCTTAATAAATTTGTTGCTGATGGAGTATTTATTTTAGAGGATTGTGATTTAATCACAAAAGCCTCACATCTCATGACATTTATATTTAAAAACAATATATATAAACTTTTTGTTAAAGTCTCGGTTTAGTAAAATTTAAAAATAATTTTCTTTTAAAATTAATAAAATTTGTGATTTATAAATGCAAAACGTTTAATATTTAATAGAATATTTTTAGATTATAAAAGGAAAAATTTGTTTAAATAAAAGTCATTTATTCTAAATAGTTTTAAGTTCATATCTACCTAACGATGACAGTGAGTCTGTCGAAATATACTCTAGTATAATATATAGATGTTGGATTGGTCCTTTATTATATTTATTAATTCAATACGAATGTTTTGTGATTGTTTAATCGGTTATTATTATTATTGCTGTTATTATTATTATTATTATTATTATTATTATTATTATTATTATTATTATTATTTTTGTTATTACTGTAATAAATAATGATATTTCGTAAGAATAGACGTAAAAATTAAATATAGAAAATAAGTTTGCGTAAATAATTTGTCTGAAAAAAGCAGACGACTCCATATTTAGTTAACTAAAATTATTAAAATATTCACTTAATGAGTATAATATTAACACCGAAGTAAACCCAACTAAATATTTGTGCAAAATTGGGCATTTCCTATTCCAAACAATCAACCATATTTATTTGCCTTTTGTTATCAATGTAATTTTAAATTTGTTATGATAAGAAACAAATGTACAGAATTTATAAACATTTCTTCCTAAAACTTTATATATTTAAATATATATTTTAAATTTTACATATTCTAATTACATTTCTGATAAACTTTAATGAGTAATTTTTTATTAAAACTTAATGTATAGTTATCCTAATAATATTTATTTACAGTGAACAATTTAAGGTTTCATAAATGAAATTAAAATTATTTTTAATTATTTTAAATTTATATTAATTTTTAAAAATAGTATTTTAATAATTCATTCAACTTTTTAAATGAAGCTGAAACGATTAAGCTGATTGAAAATTTCTTAAGTGAAAATTCTTGTGGTGAACATAGGCAATAATAATAATAGTAATTATAATTATTCTGCAATTTATTTCGATTTCAAATTAACAACAGAAAAGAATTACGTGTTTAATAAAATTAAGGCTCCCAATTATAATCATAACTATAATCTTTCATAAAATTTATTACATTCAATAAATTTTATTAAACATTTTTCTTGTGACAAGAATTATGCTCCAGAAATTATAATTTCAATAGAAATTAGATTAAATATATATTTGATTTCTATAAACAATCATAATTAATTTTCAAAGAATAAAAAAAAATATTTTTATTATTTTTATTACAAATAATTAAACTTTTGTCCTAACATGCTATTTAAAATAAATATTATAGTCTATTTTAATAAATAAAAGATGCGCGACTTCACTGAATATTAGGTTCATGTTGCTCATTTAGTTTCATACCTGTTCATAATTAGTTTTAATGTTCTTTTGTTTAGTTTTTTGTTTTATCAAACTAAACTAAATTAAATTACATATCTCCAATGGGTATATTTTTTTAAAGGTCCAGAGAGCTAATGTGATTTATGTAGAACACAATGCAGAGATTTATGATAGAAAAAAGGTAAAATAAGACATTCAGTTTATGATAAAACATGAATAAAATACACCGGTTGATTGAAAGTAAAATAGGTTTAGTATTTGGCGGAAATATCAAAAGAAAACAGAATCAAAACAAAAAATGTTCTTAAAATTCGTATAATGAAGATATATAATGCAAAATAAATATTATCAAACCTCTTGGTTAATCATTAGGCAACCCTTGTTAACAGGTTTATGAGATTTGTCAAGAATAATTATTTTTAACGGTTGGTTAACTGAACGTAATAACAGAAAAAAATTCTAACGTTCATTTTGTTTCACAAGCGCGTTATGGTGACTATTTTTAAAATCACCAAATAATGTCATATTCAGTTATTGCAGACCAAAAAGATACTCATATGCGCTTTTGGTGGTGATAATATACGCTTTTGTGTAAACATGACAATAAATGAGATCATTGCAAATAAAGACTTCGGATTTCTAGATCAACCTGCTTGATCATCTGGCTACAAATTTCTCGACCGTAAAAGACAAAATTTAATTTTGCACAAAAATAAAAGAAACATATATTATTATTATTAATAAAAAAAAGGAATAGAGAATAGGAAAATCTCAATGCCAAACTTCTATATAAAAATATCAATATTTGTTGAATCAGAAATGAACAATCAAAATTAAGTCAATTTTTTTAAATTGGAAAGATTTTCTATCAAAGCTCCTAACGGAAAACTGACATTAAAACCAGAAAATATTTTTATTAGAAAATTATAGAGGTATACAAAAGAAGACATCTTTTAAAAGTAAGTTCAATGCAAAAACAAGTACCGGTTGTAATTCTATAAAAAATTAAACAAAATCTTAAATATATTAAATAATTTTAACTATATATATAATTTTACTGAACTATAATTAATCGATAAAAATTTACACAATTTAAATTTAAGATTTCCTATTTAAATTGATTTATGATGAATTTATTGTAAATTTCTCATAATTAATCTAGCTAAACAAACACAAAAAATTTCACTTACTAAATAAGTAAATTTAATTTTTACCTAAATTAATTCTTTTCATTTTTAAACCTCAACTCTAATTTATTATGAGCACAAAATCATTTTCAACTTTCTATCTAAATAAATTATTTCAAAAATGTATTATTAAAAAAGAAAAAAACCTTTAAATTTCGTTAAAAATCAAGTGAAATAATTTTTACTAGTACAAAATGATAATAGTTTCTTTTAACATTTCATTTATTTTCATTAGAATTATAGATATTTTTTTATATATTTTTAAATGAGATTTTCGACATTGCTTTTTTGAAAATCAATAATAAATAGTCAAGATATTTTAAATGAAAATTTATTTTTAAATATTGTCATGTTGATTTTTTGCATGTTTTACACTTTTCTGGGAATCAAAATATAATTTTTCATATATGGTAGTTTGTTAAAGAAAGATATTTCAGTGATTAATTTGATAATAAATATTTATTCATAGCACTTTATATTGACGAAGTACTATCTATGACTATTTTGTTCTGAATTTGTTATCATTTTACTGTAAAAAAGTCTTATCTAACACATTTGAATTAAACTAAAGTTAATAAATAACCTTTTCAAAAAATAAAATTGTATATGTTATATACACTAAAACACAAATTACTGGTCATAAATTGAGGTCTATTATAACATGTAATAAATTTATTTATAGAAACAATATAGACCTACAAGAAATTTGGACATAAAATATGGGGCTTTGACACAAATTTGAGTGATAAAAATAAAACAAATAAACACATTCACTACAAACAACAACATTATGATGAATTTATGTGCAACATGGCTTATTGTGGACAATTTTAATTGTAAAATATATAATATAAAAGTAGTAGGATGTGAGCCCGTTACGATCAAACCCCCTTAGGGTTATGTAATGTTATATAACATCTGACCTCTGCTCAAGCTACCTGGAAATTGACCTCTGTCCACTCAGTTGCTACCTAGTAATTAACCTTTGTCCACTGTTGTCAGGTGACCGCACGATTATGTTACCTCCCCACTGATCAGTCACTACCCAGAGACACACTTATTACACCATATACACCGATTACCTAACTCACACTTATTATGTCACACAGTTGTGGACCGACACACTTAACTTCCACACACACCTACAAACTTCCACACACCTACTAACTTACACAGACATACCAACTTTCACACACATACCTTCTATAACCTTCCACACACCTACCTTCTAGAACCTACCGTTCTTAAACCGCACAACACAAAAACCAGCGATCACCGATCAACAGCAATCCACACAGATAAACACCCATCCTCACCCATCCATATCGATCAGCACCCATCACAACCCATCAGAACTCATCAGCACCCATAACTAAGTAATGAAAGAAGTAACAATTTTAACCCAAAGTAATGAAATAATTAATAATTTTTACTTTAAATGATGAAAGAGGTATTAATTTTAACCCTATGTGAATAAAAGTTTGAACTATTATAACCGTATACCAATAATTACTAAATATCAAGTATATTATAACACCTGTTTTTAATAAAGATTAGTTGCTTAATTGGTAAAAAACATATATTTTAAACATCTTTGACAATTTTTAAGTACCGGTTAAAGATTTTAATGGTTTGAAAATATGAATAATTATTTTAATTTAAGAATATTAAATTGAAAATTTCTATTGAAATTATCAAAATAATTAGATTAAAAAGTATATAAATTTGTTAATCATTGATATAAATAAACTCATAAAATTATTGATAGAATCGATTAAATGCAATTGTTAAAAATATTAAGTGGAATAATATTGACTAAACTTATTTTTCAATAGAAAGTTATTCTTGAAAAACATGAATAAATCATATTTCAATAACTTTTCTTGAAATTAACTTTGAAAAAGTAGAAACCAAATTCTTGATTTTGATCGGCTGTTACTATTTAAATATTGGTATTGAAAACAACACTATTTTTCGATAAATTTAATCGCTAAACTCGTGTTCAAAATACTAATAAATTTATCAATATATTAAAAATATTAAAGTTTTCTTGAAAATAATTTGAAAACGTACAAACTATTTTTCAATAAAACTATTATTAAACTAAAAATAGATGAAAGGTTGAATAGATTTATCGATATATTTATTGTAATTTTTCTTGAAAATAATTTGAAAACGTACAAACCATTTTGAATTTTTCAATAAATTTATTATATAACTACAACCGGTTGTTGAAAATACTAAATTTATCAAATAAAATAATTACAGTTTTTCATGAAAATAATAATTTGAAAATGAAATTATAGAATACTTGATTTTAATTGGTTAATTCTATTTATTACCAATGACAACGACTCAAATTAATTCAAATTTTAATGTTCTGAAACAGTACTTTATCACTTCAAATTATTTTCTAAATATTATTGGGTACCAATAATGTGGAATTATTGTCAGTAAATTGTAGCTTATTAATGCAATCTTTACTGGTAACATGATAGTAATTATAGTTTTTAGGTGAATCGAAGATGAATTCAAGCATTAAGTATATTTATCCTTTTTTTGTCGATAATTTGTAGTATTTTGATGTCTATTGCTACTATGATAGAAATTCATTAAAATTTTATCGAAGATTTTAAGGTGGTTGGATATCCAGTTGGACATTAAAGTATATTAATTTTTATCAATATGCACAAATATTGTTTTTCTTATTCTGTTAAATTCATTTTGTATTGAAGAAAAGTGTGTGTAGTTCAATAAATTGTTAAACTTTTAATATGGATAATTAGTATATTTTTATAGAGGCAAATTCTTATTGTACGGTAACCATAAATTACGACAATTGATAAAGTCAATTTAACCAATATTTGTTGTACATGGAAATTTTTTAGTCGAGATATTTGACAAGATTTTGCTTGAATCGTTATAATTACAACTTTTATATTTAAAAATTTGGAAACATTGTTAAAGTAATCTTTATAAGAAAACTTTAGAGTAATGAATTATGGTAATTGTAGCGTTTTAAAATGCATGTAATTAGATTCGGAGAAGTTTTAAATGAAATAAGTTAATTTATTTGTTGATTTATTTAAAAAGATTAATGAAATTATGTTCGATTGAATAGTATGATTTCCTATCTACTAATCAATGCGGTACCAATAATATTTAGAAAATAATTTGAAGTGATAAAGTACTGTTTTAGAACATTAAAATTTGAATTAATTTGAGTCGTTGTCATTGGTAATAAATAGAATTAACCAATTAAAATCAAGTATTCTATAATTTCATTTTCAAATTATTATTTTCATGAAAAATTGTAATTATTTTATTTGATAAATTTAGTATTTTCAACAACCGGTTGTAGTTATATAAAAAATTTATTGAAAAATTCAAAATGGTTTGTACGTTTTCAAATTATTTTCAAGAAAACAGAAAATATTTAATGTATTGATAAATTTATTAGTATTTTGAACACGAGTTTAGCGATTAAATTTATCGAAAAATAGTGTCGTTGTCAATAGCAACATGTAAATAGTAACAGCCCATCAAAATCAAGTATTTGGTTTCTAATTTTTCAAAATTAATTTCAAGAAAAGTTATTGAAATATGATTTATACATGTTTTTCAATAATGAATTTCTATTGAAAAATAAGTTCAGCCAATAATATTCCAATTAATGTTTCTAACTAACGATTGTATTTATTCAATTTTATCAATAATTTTACGAGTTTATTTACATCGACGATTAGTACATTTTTATACTTTTTAATCTAATTATTAATAGAAATTTTCAATTTAATATTCTTAAATTAAAATATAATAAATTTATTCATATTTTCAAACCATTAAAATCTTTAACAGGTACTTAAAAATTGTCAACGATTTTTAAATATATGTGTTATTTTTACCAATTAAGCAATACTCTTTATTATAGACATCTGTTATAATGTACTTGATATTTAGTAATTATTGGTATACATAAGGTTATAATAGTTCAAACTTTTAATCACATAGGGTTAAAATTATTACCTCTTTCATCATTTAGGGTTAAAATTATTACCTCTTTTATCCTTTAGAGTTAAAATTATTAAATATTTCATTACTTTGTGTTAAAATTGTTACTTCTTTCATTACATAGGGTTCAATTTATTACCTATTTCTTCAAATAGGGTTATAATTCTTAAGCTTTGAGATAACTTTATATCAAATCATGTAATAGTTTATTCATAAATTTATCGAAAAGTATTATAATATACCTAGTTTAAAACATAAATTATTGAAATATTTAATAGGTATCACATAAGACCTTATGAATTTTTATTTGTTATTTAATTAATGTTTGGTTACACAAAGCTTTTATGTCCGAAATTATCGGTTAATTAGCAAGTTGTTAATGATTGTAAATTTAATTTTACACGTTTTGGTATCAACACTAAAAGTGATGAGTTTTAATTAGTATTTAGATATTTTCAAAGCTCTTATTAAAAACAAAAGTTTATTTAGATATCATTAGTATCCACTTGACTGATATTGATGATGTGTACCAAATACGTGTTTGTAATAAATTTACGTTTGAAAAATTGTTTGTCTTTTTTATTGTTGTGAAAGTTAAATTATTATTATCAACAGCATTATAATTACCATAATTGTGTGAATTTTGTTAGCATTAATTAATCCAGTATGCGTGAACTTTTAAAAAATATTGATTTAAAACTCATGGATTGATTATTCTTAATCAATTTATATAGTCAACCCAGTGACTTATTTTCATAAAAACACTAAATCTAAAATAGTTTTTACAACGAATTTAATTGATTGTATCGCTAATAATTTATAGTCGAATGAACTTGAAAGAATTTGTAAATTAAGTACTCTTTTACCTGCAATGGTTTCGGATAATCTTTTGGACACTTCGAATTATGATCCTAGTCATCCTTTGTATTCAAGAAAACTTGACTCAGTAATAGTTAAATTCAAAAATGAGAGTAAGGGACTTGGATATAAGGAATGGGTTTTCCTATGACCAAAATGCTATAGTCTTTTAGGTGAAACTGAAAGTAATAAAGCAAAAGGAATTACTTTGGAAGGAACGGAAATAAAGCATCTTTCTTTTCTTGTTTGTTATAGAAACGATACAATTTTTTCTGTTCCTCGAACGAGAATAAGGACGAGAAATCATCAGTTATTTACTTTTAAAAATTGTAAAATTGCTTTAAGTAACAACGATGATAAACGTCAATAGGTTAAAACAAAAGTTTTGCATTCGGACATTATTTAGGTATCAATGCCACTGATGTGGAAGATATTGAAGCTTTATTTAAATAAATGTTGTCTTATAATGTGTTTGTCTTTTTATTCTATTGTTTTGTAAATATAATTATTATTATAATAATAATAATTATTATTATTATTAGAAATTTGGGTAATAAAATGAGACTTATATCAGTCTGGTGTCGGTAATAATTCGTTGAGTCAGGGGTTCAAATCATATCGTGGGCGAATTATTTTTTATTTTCAAAATTAAATTTTTTTATAGAATATAAATCAGGATATTTTATTTGCTGTAAATTTCAAATTTTATAGAAATTGGTAAAGTATATCTTGTATAATTTTGTTTTTACATTTAGTTATGTTGAAATTTTAAAGTTTGTGAATTATTTTCTTAAAATATTGTAAATCCAGTGTTCAAATTTAAGTTTTGAGTGACTTATTTTTAATTAAATAAATTATCAATATACTTTAATTGTTGTAAACTTAAATTTTCATGAAAATTATTAAAGGTTGTTGATTATTTTGATATAATTATTACGTAATATACTACTAACAAAATAATTTAAGATTGAATATTTATTTTAAGACGAGTTTGATGTTAATTTATTATGTTTAATGATTATTTTATAGTGTTTTATGTAATAATATAATTAACAATTGAAAATTTCATGTAATTATAATTTTTTAATATATCAATGTAAACGAAACTCTTACGTTTATATGAAGTAAGCAGTATAATAATAATATGAATAGTAGTAGTGAGTGATTTTGTTAAGTCAACGACTTAGTTGTAGGCGTATTAGGCGATGATGGTGCTGATAGGTATGGATAGATGTTGATCGATGTGTGTGTGTGAACGGTTAAAGAACGGTAGGTGTGTGGAACGTAAGTGTGTTGGTTCACAACTGCGTGACATAATAAGTGTGAGTTAGGTAATCGGTGTGTATTTTGTAATAAGTGTGTCTATGGGTAACGATTGACCAGTGGGCACGTGCCATAATCGTGCGGTCACCTGTCAACAGCGGTCAATTACTAGGTAGCAAATGAATGGACATAGGTCAACCTCCAGGTAGTAACAGCGTGGGCAGAGGTCAGATTTTAAATAATATTACGTAAACCTAGGAGGGGTTGTATCTGACGGGCTCACATCCTACTACTTATAAAGATAGCATAAAAAATTATGAATATTTTAATAAATCTTATAAAATGTAAATTTTAGTGAAAAATTAAAATTTACAATGGGTCATTAAAAAAGATTATTAGTGACATGTGGTGAAAATACAACAGTATATTCCTATTTTCTCTAAAATGTAGGGTGAGTATGTTTAAAAAAACAAATTAATTACAAAGAAATATTAAAACTAATAACATAATTTTAACGATATTTATTTAACAATTGTAAGATTAATATTAAAAAAAATAAATGTAATGTTAATCTTTTTTTTTGACTCTCAAAAAAGTATAACTATAATTTTTCACAGAATTTTCCAAATGCATATTATTGAATTGGATTTCATTTCACTTCCTGTCAAGCTATTTTTTAAAACATAAATAAAACACAACAAAGACAACATAAATTATTAAATATAAATGTTGTAAAAAAAGTAACAATTATTTAAAAAGTAATTTTTAAAGATTGTATTTGAATTTCATAAAGATATAAGATCATTATTTAAGCTTTCAAATAGTATTTTAATTATACAATTTCATTTATATTTTTTTATTGATTATTTCTAGCATTTTTGGGCAATTAAGAATTTGATCTTAGATCCAGTAATATATTTTTAAATTAGAAATCAATAGACAAATAAAAGAAAGCGTCAATACAACATATAAATTATACTACAATATATTTCAACAGACTCACTGTCATCGTCAGATAGATTCGAACTTGAAACTATATTGATTTAAAATGCTTTATTCAAACAAATTTCATTTAAATTTTAAAAATTAATCATATTAAAAATATCAAATTCTATTTTAAAAATCTCAATTATTTTAAAAATTTAAATTAATAAATTTTATAAAATTGAATTTAACAAAATTTTCAACAAATTTTCAACAAAATATTTTCAAAGTTTTACACAAAAACGTTTTACATTTTTTTTAAAAAACTTGAAAACGGAAATGACGAGCAGTCATTCCAATGTATATGGCGTTGCACCCATAAAATATATATCTATAACAAGGCTCCTAACATAATCTAAGTAGGACTTGAAATCCATCAACAAAACAATAGAATTCTATTCAAGTGTGAACCTACAACTAGGTGACTCAAACTTACATGTACCTTTTGAAATAAAAATGATTCATTTTAACAGGATCCCACTCGAGTCAATAATAGTATAGTGATGACTAAAATAACCTAGTAATAATAATATTAATTACTAGTTTCGAGCTAATGGCTTTCATCAGTACTATGCGGGAGGTGCTAAGATTTCTCTTCGCGCCAGGTAAATGTAAAAACAATGTCAAGTTAACACTGTTATAAATTTATCCTTATGCACTAGACATCAAATAAGTTTGCAAAGTTTGGTTTTAAGGCAAGAAAATAAGACGAATCTTTATCTTGAACTTCCTTTCACTTGAAACCATGGTAGATACAATCTTACCTCTTCGCACTACAAGTTCAACACAGAAACTGGTAACAAGCTATCAGACTACCAAAACTACTTGAAAAACTTAATTTCATTATTATTAATATTTTTATAAAAATAAAAAAATTTCTCATTATTAATTAAGGAAAACAGTAATATTTTTATGAAAATGCATTTTTTATTAGAATTTTAAATTTATTGTCTATATTAAACAACAGCTTAAATGTGATTTTTCGTTAATTGAATTTTAAAAAAAGAAATTAATTTATAGAAAAAACAAAGGTAGCAATTTTCTGTGAAATAAAAACTACGTAGGAGTCTTTGATTATAAACTCTTAAGGCCAAAAAATATATGTTTAGAATGCGGAACTATTTGAACTATTTAATTATTTAAATTTTATATCGTAAATAAAAAGAAATTTAAATTCATCAAATTCTATTTTTCTATTTTTTGATTTAAAGATATTTTTAAAAATTTTTTATATTGGTTATTTTATAAATTAATACTCAATAAAGTATATTTGCAAATCTAGTAAGTCAGTTAGATTTTTCAAAAAAGAACTTTTGTAATTTAATAATTATTATTATTGATAATTACTCTAATTATTACTTAGTATATAAAACGATGACGTTATCACTTTTTCCTAAATTTTTTCTTATTTAAAATTACTAAAATTATTTTAGATGGCTGTATTTTCATCAACAATGATGCTTCTCATTTTGACAATTACCAGATTTATGGCTGTTGTATTCCCTTGGGAAAACAGATCGTTTTCCACACAAAAAGCCAAGATGGCCTGTTACATTATTTGGTTACGTAAGCAAATTTTTTGTTTTTGATTTATTTATGGAATAAAAATAATTTATGACTCATTTTGATTTTTAACAGGAATTTAATTTAAGTTTTAATAATTTATTATATAATATTTTCACAAAAAAATTTGTTTGATTTTCAAATAGAAATACGGATTTGAAATTGTTAATGAGCTCTTGCAGAAATAAAAGGCCCACTTTTAATTTTAGGCTCATAAACATATGTGCAACTATAATTTTATTAACTTATGGAATAGTAATTTTTTCACTACAAAGTGAATTAAAAACATTTATATTTACTGGTGTAATAAATAAATAAATTGATAAAGAAATATTTTGGAAACTTCCTTCATTCAAAGAATAAAAATAAATTTTAAAAAATAACTGTAAGGTAATATAATAACAATTATCATAAACTAAAAAGATAAACTAATCACTATGACCTTGCTGCTGAAGAAATGATGTGAGAATTAAGGTGTGCGATGAAATGAAGCAAGTATATATGTGGTCTGTGTCAACAATATCGCTTAAACTAATAATACTCCCTTTTCTAGATTACGCAATTAGAATTATTATAAATTTATTACAAATTGAGGTTCCAGTTTGCATTATTATTATGACAATGTCTTCTTAAATACATATTTTTTAAAATTTCTCAGTATGAAGAAATTTGATTAGTAAGTGGGAATGCATATATAAATATTCATAAAATATCTAAAACAATCAAGTTATCTATTTTTTTCACTTCATAAATAATTTTTTTGAATATTGTGTTACAATGAATGTATTTATTTTTACACAGTCATAAATAAGTTTTGTATATTTTTAAGTGAATTATAATAAAAAATATAATTATTATCAATATTCAAAAACAAACATTTGGAATTTTTTTTTATTTATTTTTGTTTGCTATTTATTGTTTATTATTGATGGTGCCTTGTTTTAAATAATCGTTAATTTTTAAAGGCTGACAAATGATCAGCAATTTTCAACTTTGATGTTTTTATGAAATGAGATTTACAGTTTTTTCAATCTCTGATTTTAAATATGATAACATTATTAAGTACATTCATATATTTATATATATAAATATATATGATTACTTTGTTTTATTTGTCGAACGTCTAATAAAAGATTAATGAGATTAAATGAGTACATACTTATTAATAATCAACGTAATATTGGAAATAAATTTTATTTTCACGAAGTATCACTGTTAAATTTGTATTCAATAATACATTTCCACATAAATTCAAATTTTTAAATGTATTTCCCTCAATACTTTTATGAGTAGTAATGTAATTTTCTCCACTTAATTCAACATCATTCATACGGACTTTTTCCTGAACTTCAGCCACAAAGTTCTCTCTTCCTCGCTCTCTCTCTCTGAATAGATAAACGCTTCCAAAAAATATTTATTAATATTTCACATTTCTGCAATTTTTTTCCACAAAATAAAGGTGAAGCACACATACACGCATCAAGACATAAATAAACACCTCCCTTATTGGCTACACACAATACAGAAAAAGCGCACTATTTATTCCTTAGCAATAATAATTATTTTAATTTCGAAATAAATTTATTTATGCCAGTCAATTAAAAAAAATATTAAAAACAGGTAGTATTATTGGATTCACTATAATTGATATAAGGACGCATAATTAAGTAAGTTATAAAAGGGTATAGAACTTGAACATTTTTATTTATTCATTAAATGTATCAAAACACAGAAAGTTATTTGAAATTATTTTAATGCTTTCCATAAGCTTTTGTTTCTTTCAGAATATTTTCTTGTAGAATAATAAAACAATGCCAATAGATGATGCAGACTCATATTTCAGAAATAAAAAAAACTTCAATGTACCTGTAAAACGAGTTCAATGAGATAATCTAAAGACTGGTGTACCTTGTTTCCAGTTTTTTATTTACATTAAACAGAAATTCGAATCTATATGTTTAACAAATAAAAATTGTAATAAATGTTCTCCAGTTACAGAGTAAACACAGTTTTGATTTTTTGACATATAATATAGTTCAAATTTGTCAGTCTTTGCAATTACAAAAGAGAGAGAAAGAAAACCTGGAGTTAAATCTTTAAAATGGATAAAATATACATAAAGGTATTAATCATACAAGATATACTGTCTGATATAAAAAGTATATCTTTGTTTAAAATGGGAAATATGTGATGAGGCAAAAAAGGTAATTAGATAACAGATCAAAGGTGAACAAACAAAATAAGAATTTTATTGATAATAACATAAATAGTCATAGATATTGATAAATAAAAACTTTAAAATTCATTAAATGTATTTATCTATTTTTAATATAGTGGAATGTGATGTAATTATGTTAACTCTTATAATTAATGTGTATGACTGTCTGCATGTTTGATTGATTATTTTGATTGTCTGAGTCCTCAGATTATGTGATTGCTTATTATTTGCCCCAATGATTTATGTGTTGTAGACACGCATATAATATATATATATATATAATATATATATATATATATATATATATATATATATATATATATATATATTGTTTGTCTTTACTTAATAAAAGTTTTAGACATATTGTTATTTCAATCTTTTTACAGGTTGACCACGCTTTCAACTCAAGTATTACTGAGAATCCTATCAAAGCCAAATACATATTCAATTGAAGATGATCTGAATAAATATATCGACAAAATTGAATCCTATTTTTCAATAATTCAATTGGAAAACATCTAAAGAAAACTGATAAAAGTTTTCTCAACAAATATGACTAAATTACTGACGAAGAAGATTATTTGAAAATGCAGAGATTAGCGTTTTAAGAAAATCAAGAATTAGCTAAGGATCTGAAAAATTTATCAATTATCGAAAAAAGATGATGATGATGATGATACGGTAACCTATATCAACAAGATCAAAAAAGGTGTCTGAAGATCTTGAATCACAAATTAAAAAGGTCAAAGTTGACATCTTTTTTTATAAAACACTGCTTTGACAATGAAAAAGAAAAATGTGAAATAAAACGTTACGAAATTACTGAAGATTTATTAAAAACAACGAAAGAACCATTGTAACATGATAGAGAATCAGAACCGAAAGGTCTAACGCCAAGTAAATATATCAACAGGATATTGCAGAAAATGGATGAAGAAAAATTTAAGACATAAGTGGCAGCAGTAGGAAATAACTCCTATGCTTCAGTTTTAAAAAACTGGACAATACAACATTTATGGAAAAACAATTATTTTAAAAATACAAAATAAAAACTAAGGTACTAGTACTTGTACTATCTTATCTTCTGCAATCACTATAAAAATTAAAGAAACCTTTTGCCGTTTAGGGTCAGGCATGATTCTTAGTAATTTTTAATAAATAATTTATTTGTTTTATTTGCAATCAAACTTATTTTAAATTTTTATTTAGTATTGTTTTATACACCTACACATCAAATACTTATATATTATGGAGTCAGATATTAATTATTAAAATTTTTTGAGTTAGTTTTGTTTCCACAGCAAACCTAACATTTGCACACGGAAATGTAATAAAAGTTTAGTGTGTTAAATTTGAAATATTTTAGTAAAATTGAAAACATTTTTTTCAAAATATATGGCTAAATAGTAATTAAAATAAAAACAATTTTTAAAAATATTTAATTTATTATTATTTATAATAATCTTAGAATAAAATTTTTTTTAAATTAAAAAATCAGTAAACTTTTGTTTTAAATTTCAAACGAAAATTTAAACTCATTTTATTTTTTATATTTAAAAAAAATAATCTTGACTAAATTTCCTGCAAAAAATTCATTTTGGTAAATTTTTTTCAATTTCAAAATCATTAGATAACTAATTTCATCACGATCCGAATAACATTTTACAAAGTTATTTATTGGAAATTTTAAAGCGGCATTTCTTTTATCTAATTTTTCGGTGGTGCTTTTTTTTATCCTGAATTATAAAATTTATTATTGTTAGTTTTTGTTGTTTTAATTGTTATCTTCTATGTGAAACTTTGCAATTTTTAATAACTGCAGACATTTGTATACTGTAAATTTCATTAACTACATTAATAATTAGTAATGAATTGTGACGTGATTTATAAATATGTGTAAAAATTCAGAAACCTCTTCAGAATATCTTCTTGCTGGTTCTTATTCGTCTCATATTTATCTTAAAATAAAGACTTAATAAATCATAAACTTCAGATATACTTTACAGTGTTTGTCTGTAAAGAACTATTCAAACACTATAGTTATCAAATTTATATCGGTGAAAATAAGAAAATCCCAGTAGATGCGACTCAATGAACATGTAAAAATAAACTGGTATATACCAAGAACAGTAATACAAAGTGTGTATTTGATGCCTTTGAGAAGAGAGACAAATTTTTCATAACTATTTATAGAATTCATAACAGATATTACTTTCTAGGATTATCTTTATTATTATATAAACTTTTCTAAAATTTGTATGTACAAATGAAATGCTACTGAGCTCAACAAAGTGACAAAAGATTGGAATGAAAAACCTCTGTCAGTTCATTTGTATGCGTTTAAACAACTCATATCCTAAAAGTGGAATTATTAAACGGAAATTATTAGAATTTACATAAAAAGATGTAACTTACAATAAGACAAAGTAACTGCATGAAGCATTTGAGAACGGGAAAAGGAATAGTTACAAATATTTTATTCAACTAAAAACATTTTTTTTTAATTCAGAAGTTTTCTTATATTGAAATATTTGTTTTCTTTCCTCACTTTTCAATTTCCTTTTTGTGATATTCTATTATTTTTCATTATTATCTTTCGACAACTGGTTCCAAATAACTGGTATAGACATACACGCCATTGAGTCTTCACCTTCAGTCTAAAATATTCCGCATGAAAGTACACAACTACGTTGAAAGTCTGATCTGCCTATTTTCTTCCAGAAATTCTTGTTCATTACTGTTACAAACGCTCGCTTCTGAATCCCATAGCATATATACTTCTGATAGCATATTTTGTCTGATACATCACTTCTTTTGTTTCTTCTCTTTAACACTCCTTTTTTATTTCACAATTTATTGTCTTGACTCTATTGACGAAATGAAACCCATGAAGTTGCTAATGTTTTTTTCTTCTTCTATTATCATAGTATATTTTTAGGAATATTGTATTTATTTTCTATTTGAAGGTGATCTATCCTGAAATCCTGACTGTTCTCGGTATAATATATTCTTTCATAATTTGGTTGTTTACGAAACTGCATTGATATTCTAATTTTCGGAGTGGTTGTCAGTTACATCTATCTAATTTTTAAGATTTATTTCAATTTCATAAAAAGTGCCAAATAATCAATTATTTAAACACAATCTTAACTTTATACATAGGAAAAGTAAACATACATATTGACATAACGACAAAAATTATGGATACTAACATAAATTACGAAATGTTACTATAGAAAGGCAGAAAATAATTGAGGGGAGGAAAATAAAATACAAACAAGCATACACTTCATTCAACAACCTTGTAATAAAGAATGCGTATAGATAGAAAAAAATTATAATTACATTCATTTAGTACGAATATTTATCATAATTAAATAGGAAATTTGAGAATATGTCAAGCGTTTTATCACATTAGACTTTTCCATTAGTACGATTGGAGTAAAACTGAGCAATGCTAATTTTAATTTTATTCAATAAAATTCAAATTTAAAACAATTATAGATTATCGGAAGTTATGGAAAATGTACAAGAAAAACATCAAAATTTACAATTTAAAATTGAAATATTAAATTAAAATATTAAACATTTTTAGGTATTCATAAATTGAAAAAATAAATTTATTGAAATCACGCAGAAAATTACTTCTGCCGCATAATACAAATATCCATAAATTATTTGTGAATGAAAAGACTTTAGAAAAGATTTAAAAATCTGGATTTATAAATCTTACCTTTTTGAAATAAGCATAAATAACCCGAAATTTATAGTAAATATGTAAGTTTAAAATAAAAATATTACTAGACATTACAAAATTAAAATGGGGATTAATTAAAGAGTCAGTATTTAATTATAATTGGTCAGTATATATTTTTTTAAATGGTCAGTATTTTATGCTTAGTTATATCAGAATTAAAAAAATGGTCAGTATTTAATATAAACTATAAGTATATTAATTTTTTTCAGTACAAAATGGAAATTTGAAAAGTTAAAAAATAGTTTATCGTCAGTAAAAAATAAATTTTATCAGTTTATTAAAAAAATCATAATAACAATTACAGTTTAAAAAATTTCTAATACAATAACAAATTCAATTACATTATATATTTAAAATTAAGCAAATTACAAAAATAAAAACTTAACTTTACCAATTAATAGGGCTTTATTTGCTTTGCTGGTCTTCCTCTTTTTCTTTTTTCACCTATTGGAAGATTTTTTACTTCACTGGGTTGCTTTGTTAATTTTAATTGAATAGCGATGCCAATAATATGTTTGCATGTATAATGTTTTAGAAAAGAACATTTTCCTTTTTTCCTTTCTTTGTTATTCCTTGCATTTGCACGATCTAAGCAATGAAAGGTCTTTTTGTGAATTGTTCATAACTATTTCAATGCATTTGCTTGATATTAAGTATTACTTCATTTGATATTTTGATTTCATTACCCGCTGGACAGTAATATTCTACTATATCTTTACAAGCTTTTGATGAAATTTCTTTATTGTCTTTCGCCCAGTTATAACTCTCTGTCCATACTTTTAAAATTTATTGAAGTTTCAATCATAAACTTTCTATCGCCATGAAAATATTCAGTCTACCATTTTTATGTTGATTCCAAACATAAATTCAAAAACCTCGCTAAAGGTAAACGTTCTCTTACTGTATCTTCTTTCTTGATTACTAGATTAAATGATTATAAACCAGTCTTTCTCAAAGTTGGCGTTAAAGGACCCAGAAAAATTGGGGGCGTTGACGTGGTTTAAGAGGGCAATGGTAGATTTGTAATTTCATTTACTTTATATTTTAAATTTCATAAATATTAAAACCTACCTGCTACACAATAAAGAATAATTAGTTTATATTTCTATCCTGTATGATTGTATAAATACTTAACATAGATTTCGTAGGATAGCCCGCACGCCATACGCAATCAAGTTGTAACAAGTTTTACTAAATTGGTAATAGCATACCAAGTTCATCCTTCTCTTTATAATGGTTTCAAATGTTTTAACTATTTTGCATTACCTTTATATTCTGAGTTCAATAAAGTTTCATAATGTCAAACCTCAATGTTTCTAATTTACACCTTTACTATATTTTATAAAGAAGGTAGAAACTGTAATACATATATTTCTGTTTAATTGTTATTAATTATATAAAAAATTTAATTTCCAAGGGGCACTGAGTAATATTCTTTCTGAAAATGGGGCGGTAGGCCAAATAAGTTTGGGAACCACTGTTCTAAAGCATTGTTTATTGATAATGTAAACTTAGCTGTAGCTTCATACCAATTTTGATGAGTATTTAACCGCATTTTCTTCATATAATCAACAAAACCTTTTTGCTTTTTATGCATCCATTTTTTTATAAATAGCTGTTTTGCTTTTTCGAATATTTCGTTGTTGCTTGAGTCCATTTCATTTAAAACTTCATTTTTATATTCTGGCTCAAGTAAATGTAAGTTATAATCAATATTGCGTCTCACTTAAGCCCAACACATTATTAAAACTTTGTTATTCCTAGAAACTTGAGTAAAAGTGTTTCGTATTGCATCAGTAGCATACGAAATTAATTTTTCAATTTGACAACTTTCACCTAATTTTGTTAAGTCATCTATTAATGATTGAAACATAAATTTGAAATCGTTTGTTTTTTCATTTGAGCAAATACATATTCCAAATATGTGAAAATGTTCGTGTTCTTCTTCAGTTAGATAAACAACAACTTCCTCACGATAATTTGGAACACAAATGTGCATACCAGCTGGACATTGTAAGTCTCTTCTCTGAGCTTTGTTACATCTAAGATATATTTTTTATCAATGCTTGTTTTGTTTTGACAATGAAAGCTCAACGTATCTTCTTTATTAATTAAAATCATGGCTTCAGCCTTACTGGTATCCTCTTCCCAATTTCGTTGTCATTTTGTTCTTCTTGTTCTTCTTGGAAACATTTGGTTTAATCGATTCAGTTTCTGAATCGGATAAATAGTGTGCTGATGTGTTTTCTGCCATATTGAATAACAATTCAATTATATATATATATATATAATTATTTTAAACAATTCAATTAAAAAAATGTTATTTAATTTAAGTCTAAAATCTTATCAATTAAATGTTTATACTAATATCTTGAATTTAAATAATTGATGATTTAATTTTTTTAGTTATAATTTAATTTAAATACTGATAATTGCTTTGTTATACTGACAAAATTATATTAAAACTGAAAATTCATTAAAAATACTGATAAAAATATACTAAATCTAAGTATACTATCCATCCATTGTTTCTACTGAACAATTAAATAATATACTGACCATTTAATTTAAAATACTGATCAATATATAATAGTAGCTAATTAAAACATTCGAAAAGACTTCCAAAAATTGTAAATTTAATGCAAATACAACTTTCAAAATGCCATCTGCCAATAACATTTGTTTTTGTTGCACAAAATCTATGATAACTTGAGCATTATATTTGTGAAAGTAAGAACTTATTCAAATTTGTCTGTCCGACACTAAGCTTTTAATATATGAAACTTTTTTAGAGGGCTTCTTTGTAATATTGAAGACAATGCCTGCAAAACATTCAGCCATTTAGATGTTAAGCTCGCGAATGAAAGTAAGGCTTTCATCATGGAAATTGTATTAAAATATACCAAACTTTGGAAGATTTTAAAAATTAAATTTTAAACATATTGATACAAACCCAATAAAAATCCGAGTTTAATATTATGATAAATTAGATTTTTTAAATTTATCATAACTTTTTCTGAATTTTTACCATTAACATTATTATTTAAGAAATTTACAAAAAATTGATTTGAGTTGTTTAAATAGGTGAAACAACTTATGGAGTGAAAAGAGCTAATATATATTACACTATAATTAATAAAAGGATGAATTATCTTAATTCAACCGATACCTTTAAAGACTTATCATCGTATGCCAATAATATTTTAATATTTTTGTAAATTTAGTACAGAAATAAGAGTTCTTTGACATTGAAAAAGAATAATTGTCATTTATTTCTAAGAAAAAAAGCTTTTTTTCTTTATTAAAAGTTGTTTTTTATCATGAAAATATTTTAATATCATCTATTTATATTATCTTTGAAATAAAATGATTTTTCTTGGCTTTTTGTTTGAATTATCTATTGGACGATTTATTTTATAAATACTATCCAAAGAGCGCAGTAGAAAAAAATAAACAAAATCCTAATATTTATCCTAAATAATAGCAAATTTCAACACAATTCTAAGATTGAAACTTTTGATTAAAACTCTGTAAAAATATTAATTTTGTAAAAATATTGCAATATTTTATTTCATTTATTTTTATAATATAACACAAACTTTCGGCACTGTCTTTATCAAAATGTTTTATTACAAATAACTTTTCATTGAAACCGAATAGTTTTCCTTTCTTTTTAGGTAAACTATAATTTAAATTTGATCTTATAATTTTTCATATAAATTTTTAAATTTATTTTTCTCTTCTTAATGGAGTTTTATTTTTCTTTTAATTTTAATGACTAATTTTAATTGTGAAATTCAATTAAAACAATCCCGCAGAAATTTCATTCAACAAAACTGAAGTTAATTGTTTATTTTCTTTATAAAATTTTCGGGTTTCTTTCGATTTTATTTAAGACTGAAAAATTGCAAAAAAATTTAAGAATTTAATTTTGAAATTAGAAAATAGAAAATTAAATCTACTTTTCATCTTGTATGAAATATAGGAGTCTATGCATTTAATATCTATAGCCGGGTTTCCTAAACTAAAGCTTGCGCGATAGAATTTTATAGCCCACGCAAATGCATGAAAACTTTGATACGGCCCGCTGAACTCAGGAAAAATGTTTATGTGGTCATCTTCTTAAAAACACTGGGGACCTCTGTTTTATAGTAACAAATAATGTTTTGACAATTTTAATTTTTTCAGTGAACATTTACATAAAAATATCTCCAACTAATTGTAATAGCCATAATATACTTGATAATGCTTACAGCATCACAATATTCAATGAAATGAAATGATCTGCGATATTCGATGCTATTTCTAAATCAGATTAGTTTTGAGATTACTTGTCTGTCATCAGTACTATGTAAGAAACTCAACTCTATTCGGTATCGAATTCAGTGATCTTCATCAAGTTTTCAATTAATCTGCATTAAAAAGTGCATCAAGTATCAAAACACATTAGATTTTAACTAATTTTCTTCAGTATTTGACTTTTGCTTTAAGTAAATAATAAAAATTTAAATTTTTCTGTGAAAAATAGTCACAAAGAACAAAAAGTAATTAAATATAAAATTTATTAACAATAACCTGAATTTTGTAAAATTGCATTCAGAAGACATGGAATAAAAATAAATATCACTTTTAAACGATATTAAAAAAACATTAGAAATTACTTTATCTTGTTTAGGTCATTGGACTTTTAGTAGACCTGTTTTTTATATAAAACTATTGTTTGATTCAATGGTTGCCAAAAAATAGGAAATTAAGTATTTGTTTGAGAATATAAATTGAGAGCATAAAGAACTATTAATTCTTCAAGAAAATACATTTCAAATCACTCATTTTCTGAAAACAAAAGATATCAAAAATTTTGGTTTAAATAAACGAGTAATATTTTACTTTGAACACAAAAGTTATGTAAAATATCTGAAGTTATGATGTTGACAATCAATTTTATTGTACGTTTCGTAATCCAATAGAATTATTAGTGATTATGCAAACTCTATTATTTAAAGAGTTGTATCTTTTTGTTATTTAATTACTAAATTTTATCATGAACTTAAATTTTCTAACTTCTAATAAGTGAGATTTGACTAATCAGTTAAATTTTTAATAATTTCAGTTTCTAAAATATTTTCCAAAATTTATCTACTTAATCTTTTTACGAATTCTGATAAATTTTTTTTACAAAAAAAAGACAAAACTGCTTTTTATCACGAGTGAAAATGTAAGTGTAAATAAATTCCATAGCGAGAGGTAAAGATGATATTAAATTTAATGCAAAAGCTTCATTTTTCTTAAATGCATGAAATTTGAATAAGTTGAATTGAAATTTAATAGATGGATTTGCTGGATTATTTTTAGTTATTTTAGTATAAAAAGAAATTGAATAAAATTTTATTTTTAATTAATATTTAAGTTGATAATTTAGTGAAATTGATTCGGAGAATCTGCTGCTCTGTTTATTATTAATAATGAAATAATTTAAAAACTTTTTTTAAAATGATGATTAGTAAATGATCTGTAATTTATTATTAATTTATGAGAATAAATTAATGAACATAAAATTATGGAATTTTTCATAAATGAGTCATAATTTCAATGACTCAAATGAAATTTTGATGTAAAGAGCAATTTTCTGTTAAATTATCCTAATCAAAAAGAGCAGTGAGCCCCAAAAATGCAATCGGGGGAATTTAAAATTCCTATTTTTTATTAATTACTTTAATTCAAAAATGATTTCCACTTTTTGGAAATTTTGAAACATTCATGTTGTCTGCATTCAGTTTCAGTACAATAAACTGTTGATAAAACTGCCAACTTAGCAAAAATCACACGACGTACTATGCACATCATATCAATATTTGATTTTAAGAGCAGATAATCTGCATAGTTCACCATTTCAGTTTCAATAGCTTCACTTAATTCTGTTAGGCTTCCAAAATCCCAATTAATTAAATAATTTTGTTTTCTTTAGATTTAAATTATCGTTGTAGGACATTTTATTCTTTATATCTTTGGATAAAATTAACAGAAAATGGTGCTATTGTAATTGTTTTAAGTATTATAAATATAGGGGTTTTAAATAGTGATATTTTTTATTTATTTTAATACAAATGTCGCTAGAAGTTTGAAAATAATACACATAGTTTTATGTAAAAAATAATATTTAGTTTAAAGAGATTTTAAAAATCATTTATTGTAAATCTGACGTTTAAATACTCAAAGTTGAATTTATTTTAGTATGAATATAAGATAAACTCAACAATACTGCCAATATAGCCAATCAAGGATATCGGTTTGGACTGGGACAGTTAAAACCAAAAACTATTGAAAAAGTAGTCTCGCTCGTAATATCAGAATCCTAATAAAATTGAAGTAACATAATGTTTTCTACAAAATTTGACTATGAATCAGATTTATTTAAGGTATTCACGAATTTTCGGGCAATCACTTGAAAAAGGCTGTGCCGAAAATTCAGGAATACCTTAAATAAATCTGATTCATAGTCAAATTTTGTAGAAAATATTATGTCACTTATAAAGAAATCAGAGGTGAAACACAAAAAAGTCCTTATAATAAAATTGAAGTAATCAATGATCTAGTCAAACAGCTCAAAGCAGAAATTATCAGGCTAAACAATGTAATATTTGCTTTGAAAAATCAAAATAGTAATAATCATAATTATAATAATTATAAAAGGATGATTTTATTAAAAATGATCAACATAATAGGAAAATTAATATAATATGCCATAATTGTAGAGAAAAAGGTCATATTTCTCGATTCAACCAAAATTAAAAATGTTTAAATTGTGGTGGACCACATTTGCAGCGTCTTTGTAATAGAAACAAAAAGCAAGTCAGGCAGGTGGACAAAGAGTTTGCCGATAGATTTGAAAATGAAAGCTCCTTTGCAAGAGAGTGTAAAATCATTGAGCGAAGCAGACTGTAATATGATGACGAACAACGGGTTTAGTATGGTCAAAGGACGTAAAGATCAGAAGTGGTGACGAGTATTGAATATGAGCTAAGAATGTCTCTTCAAAAATCAACCAAATATTCACCGTTTGAAGTTTTATTTGGAAGAAAGCCCAAATTATTTACCGGAAAAGTAATAGATAAAGTGCATTCAGAAGTCATTGAAACGTTCAGACAAAACCATATGAAAATATTTGATATAGTAATAGAACATAGAGAGATAGCACAAAAGAGACAAGAAAAATATTACAACAGTGGTAAGTGCCGTAATTAATTGACAGTTGGCTACATTGTATAGTCGAAAATCCATTCTTTAGATCTTTTATTAGTAAAATGTATGTGGGCCCGTTTACTATAATAACTATTTTATATAAATTGACATACTTGTTGCATACTTGTTGAAAAGTTTGTTGGGGTATTACGATAAAGCACGGTAAATCAATAAAACACCAAAATGACAAAAATGCAACATTAATTAATAAATTTACAAAAATTCGGAAGTAGTATTGATCGGGGGAAATTGGTATGGTTGAACGCCAAATTGAGAGACAAGTCCAGAAATAATAATACAAATTTAGTTAGGGGTCCCTAGAAAATAATATAAGACAAAAAAAATTAATTACTAATGGGAAGCCCGAGTCAATGGGAAATCCGAGGCAATGGGAAACCCGAGAGATGAGGAAAAACCGGTATGTAGACGAAATAATAGAACAGGGTATATTGGCCTAAACAATATTAAATGGGCGCCACTGATCTATGGAGAGGTAATTATTTCCTAATTGATAATTTAGTAATGTAGCAAATGTTATTGACAATTGTCTGAAAACAGTCTAAGCAGGAGTATAAAAGGAAAAGGGAAAAACACGAAATGGCCAGTAGTTGAAGCAAACGATTAGTATAGTCAGGTCAGAAAAAGAGCCTAAACCCAAGTAAAGTCAAAAGTTATCTATCAGAAAAAGGTGATTGACCATTGGATAACCTACATTAAGGTAATCAAATTTATTCGTTGGTTGAAGGGTGCAAATAAATCACAAATTTTAATTACAAAACGTTGAAATAAATCAAATTGAATTGTAACTGTGATAAAGTGCAAAGAAAATTATTCTGTGTTGGGTTTACTTATTTTATTTGAAAAGGGCACGAGGAGTCAGAGGGAACCGACTTTCATTAATAATAACACAACAAGTTGAACAAAAAAATAAAGAGAAGTTATAATCTGATTTAAAAAGTTTGTGTCGGAGAAAGAGATGTTTAGGAATTAGGAGAGATGAGGTATTAATCAAGTGGTTCAGAAACAAGTTTCGTGAGCAAAGACACAAAAGAATTGGGAAATGCTAAAATATCAGAGAATTTATCAAATATGTCAAAAAGGCCTGTTCGTGCTAATCGAAACATTAAGCCGAAAAGACACCTTGACTAACAAAAGGGATGTGATATTATTTGATAATATATAGTTGTTTTAATATTGGTTTAAAGGCACTTATTTAATTAATAAACATATATTAATACTATAGTGTTCTTATTTCACAACTAGTGATAACAGCTTTCGATTATTATAAAAAAAGAAATTATCTTCAAAAAAGTTTTTGCGCTATTATATATATATATATATATATATATATATATATATATATATATATATATATATATATATATATATTTGAAACTAAAGAATCAGTTTGCCGTAAGTATGACTGATTTGTCGCCATTGAATTTAATCTCGTGACAGATTTATTTATTTTTTGACTTGGAAAATCATTTTAATTAAATTAAGCCGCAATTAATTAACGAAACAATTATTCATATTTGTTTCAATGGAATAAATTGATTTCTTTTTAAATAAAATATTTATATTATTAATTAGTTAATTTTTTATTATTTTTTATTATTCTAAATTAGTTATATACGTTTTTTATTATAATATAATTGTAAAAATAGTAAAACCAAAATTTAATTTGTCGAATATACGTGGTGCGCCCAAAAAGTACGTACAATAGAATACAATACATGCTGACAAGGTTTCTATGTTTAATCTTAATTTATCAATTCTCCAGAAATCAATCATAATTGAAAATAAAAAAACCTTAAAATAGTATTTAAAGAGTACATAAAAATTAACCAGTACATCCATCAAAAAGAACTACTGTACTTCCAAAAGTATAACAACTGGTCACTTTAAATTATTGCGTAAAATATTGTTTTATTGTTTATAATAAACTAACTAAGCCAGTCCTTAACAGTCGTATAAGATAATTAAAATGCATAGAATATATTTCTATGTGATACTTTCTATGACCACGAATGACTTTTTAAATAGTTTGAGTATGTTTAATCATAAATTGATGCTTGTGTATTGTTTTTTAAAAATTGATTTAAGTTTTAATTTTATTAAAATAATTAAATTTAATTTATAAAATATTACATTTTTATTTTAAAATTATAATATAGATAAATATTTATAAAATTTAGTTAAAAAGTTTTTTATTGGCGTTTTCTTTTATCTAAGCAAAACTTTAATAAAAGTTTTAGTGGAATCTTACTAAATATAAATTCGGTATAAAAATGTTTCATTATTGCAATCACATAATCTATTCTGTATAAAGTTTTCCAGGTAAAGTAAATCATTTTCAATTATGAAATCATTTCAATTTCAAATCTAGGATCTATAACAAAAGCCGAAGAAAATTAATTACATTAATATAATACTAATTATATATACTACTACTTTTTATATTTAGTATATATTAATGTAATTATGATGTACTATGCTTTCTGCTGTGACAGACAAACACATATATATACAGTAAATACTCTCTCATCCGCCATTTTTATACTATGCAACCTCCATTAATATAGAAATTTTAACGGATTTTTTAATACATTTTATTATTTTTTACTCTAAAAGAGGCCACTTTATAGAAACCGCCACCTTTTTCACAGTCCCGTTTTTGGCGGATAAGAGAGTAGTTACTATATATATATTAAAAAAATTCAAATCAAAAAGATAAATAATCTATATAAATATTAGAATAATTAGAGAGAAATAACAAAGGAATAGAAAAATAAAGAATATCAATTTAAATAAAAATAATTAAAAGATCAAATATAATAAAATAAAATCATTCCTGAAAGTTAATGAAAGAGAGATTTTTACGGCAATTTTTGAGTAATACCTTTATTTTATAAATAATTCTATTTTCACTATTAGTTATTTTAATTTAAGTATTAAGAACCTCCATTGTATTAGCTAAGATATTGAAAGGTTATTTAATTAATTTTCAAGAATCAGTTGGTTTTTGGTATTCGGGTAACTAACTGAATAAAATAAAGCTTTTTTAACATGATTTTATACGTATTTATACATTTCATAAGTGATTTACAACAACTGGGATATATATTATTGGCGGATGGCGGAGTTGCTGCGTTCGACTCCCTGTGGAATTAAGTGTTTTATATAGTACCGATGTAAGCCAAATAAGCTTGAAACTAATTTGTCACAATGAATATTATTCTATTGCGACAAACGAGAAACCCGATTTTGACAGTCGACACAACTTCATGAAAGTGTCATTCACTATGTGCAAAGATATCATAGCAAAATTCTCGAGACTCTCAATTTACATTGAGCATTAAAGATTTATGACAGTATATGTTACTTGAATTTTAAAGAAATTTTATTTCAGAAACTAAATACTGTTGAAATTATTATATAATTTTTGGTTTTACCTCATTTCTCATTAATTATAACCTTAGAAGTCAAATTATTTAACAAAAAACAAAACAGCTAATATCCTACTGCTGTTGGGGTTAACAAAATGCACAAAAGTAAAAAATGGAAAATCAATAAAAACATTGATATTCAGAAATGCCAAAACCAATTTAGTTTGCGGGTGATTTGATTTGCGCGATAAGTATAAAAAGAAAAGGCAGATCAACAAAATTGCCAGTTGGTCGAAGAGAATATTTCAGAGAGCGGAGTAAAGGAGGTAATAAACCTAAAGATAAATCAACCTGTCAAACAAATTGCGTACCAGACAGGGACATCTTCCTTTGGAAGACGTCTCCCTACGCATTGAATTTTGTAAAATCGTGCAGAGTAATTGTGTAGAGTATTATGAATTGAATCGATTTTGTGAGAGTTGTGAATAAAGTTGTGATATATAAATTGGAAATAAATCTTATTGTGTTGGGTCAATTGAATCGATTAAAGAGAGACACCAAGGAATCAGACCTAAGCACCGACTTTCTATATAAAACCCCAAAACTGCTCAAACAGGTTTCAGTAGAGAAACAGTTTTATTTTTTTTCTATTTTTCACATTTTAAATATTAATTTTTGCACTTCAATTAATTTTTATTTCTCACCAAATATTTCAAGTTGCTTAAATTCAAAACGCTCCATGCAAATTTTGCAAAGATGTTGAACTTTTGAAGAGAAACTTTACACCTTAATGAATCGATCCAGTGTGAGCAGTGGCTCTTAAACTTTTTTACTTCATAGACCGCGTGTTTAAAATCTGAAATCTATGGACTACTAAATAAATTTTCGACTTTTTTTACATAAAAATAATTAAAAATTCATAAAGTTATTTTACAAAAATATTATTATATTCGTGATTAAAATCAACATTAAAATATTTTATAATTATTATTATGTTATTTTAATATCAGTGTTTGTGCTTGGTTGACTAGAATAATCCGAATATCCAACTCTTCGACTAATTACTATTTTTGATAAATTTTATGACATCTTACTCTTAAAATATTAATTTATTAAAAACACTTTTAAATATTCTTGTGATGAATTTAATTTGCAAGGAGATGTGAAAATATCAGTCTGCCATTTTGAAGATATTTTTAACATGAATGTGATCTAGATTGAAATTTGCTCTTTCTGTGATAACAGCTGTAGTAGAACAGGTTTTCAGTTAAAGTAACAGGGTCAAGTTGGGAACCAGTTACTGATTCTTACAAAATTCGATCCTAAATGTGCTAGGGTTTGACAAAAATAAATCTCAATCAATAAAACATCAAATTCAAAAAAAATGTAATTAAAATTTAATTAAAATTTAATTAAAATCTACAATAAATAGGTTTCAGTGGAAATTGGTTAATGATGAGACTAATCCAAATATAAGAAAATCAAATTGATGAGGGTACTAAGAAAAAAATATGTAATATAAATAAAAATTAATTAAAAATTAATTGGTTAATGGAGAACCCGAACAATGTGAGCAACCGGATTGTCAACAAAGTTATCTAATTAAAGTAAACTAAATGAAAAAAAACCCGATATAAAAGGAAACTCGACTACAAATTAAATTATATACAATTACCCAGAGTAAATGGGCTATATAGGAAAACAGAGAGATATTCTCGGTAATGTGAAGTTGTAAAGTAATTAAAACAGTAAAAGGAAAGCTTACCAATGGATTTAATGTGATTGCCAGTTATAGAAGTAGTATAAAAAGGAAAGTTGAATCGACAAAATCGCCAGTTTTGTCGAAAACAGATTCACAAGTTAAAAATTGTACAAAGTTTAGAACAAAGTTCCGAGAGCTTTTATTTAACAGAAGCGTACAATAAGGTAGATCTCTTTTTGGGAAGACTTATACCAGCGCGAACAAAAAATTGAGTGAATCAAATCCATGGTGAAAATTGTGAAGATTTACATTGAAAGTTGAGATTGTGAAGACGTTGTGTGGAGAATTTTTAATCAATTTCGATAAATCAGAATAAACGTTACTGTGTTGGGTTGTTCGATTTAATTAAATAAGGACACCGAGGAGTCAGAAACTAATTCCAACTTACCATAAATACCCAACAAATGCATGAATCCATGCATCACTAATGAAAGTAATTAAACAAAGGTTTTAGGTATTGATGAATCAATCCAAAGATACATAACTGTATGAAGATACCTCCAATTAAGAAATGTGATAGTATAACAAAAAGACATTCTATTTCAATTTGTGGCCAGTTTTATTAGAATTTCGTCATTGGAAAGACGGCTCAACATTCCATATGCTGCTCATAAAATCTTACAAATAAAAGGTGAAATGATCTGATTGTGAGAAAATTAAGAAAGAAAAAAAACGAATTTAAAACTTTAACAAAATTAAAAATGTTTGGAATGCTGATTACAAGAAATACAGAGCTTTAAGGCGTGATGCGAGTTATTAAGGAATCAAAGAGTATTTCGAAGTCAATGATGATATAATTAAAAGTTCTGCTGTGATTAGAAAGACGAATGATACACGGCGCATCAACTTAGTATAATTAGAAGCAATTGTAAAGGGAGTCAATATTGTTATTAAAGGGGAAATAATGAATGTTTCACCAGTTTATTGGATTACAAAAGCTCTATAAATCAAAAAGATTTTTGCTACAGAAAGTTCAGAACCTTTCATTTATCGTGTATCTGTACAGAGTATGCCAATTTGATCAACTTTGATTTTACTATTACTTTTTATGTGGTAGTCCAGATATTTATTGAACCTATTATGTGGATGTCACTAAATATCATGGGGAGAAATATTTAACAGCGATTAATTGTGGGTCGTCCAAAACTTTAAATGAAATATTTTGTAAAAGATCGGGACCAAGTGAAGACAATTGACAAATGTGCCATTGGAGAAGCTGTGTATTAGGTTAAGTTGACACTTTCGCGAATAAAAGATTGTTCTTCTAATTTAATTCACAGATATAAAGGACGAATATAAACCTCAGATGATCAAAATCTGATAGAAATTACACTGAATAAAAGTATGACGGAATTCGAAGAAGATAAAATAAAGTTCAAACCGAATCAGCAAAGAAAATCCAATCAACAACGGCTTACAGGAAAAAACAATTAATTAAAACAAAAAACGAACTCAAATGCCAAGTGCAATATAATGGCATTACAAATCCAAGACTTGTCACAGATTTGTGTCTTAGAGCATGAGATTCTGAAAACGTTATACGAAATGTAATGGAATTTAATTTGTTTTAATAATGTGAAAAAAATTATATTCATTACAATTAAAAATGAAAATTCAATTAAATAATACAACAGTTATTTTAATTTTTATAAAATGCATTCAAACCTAAAATTATGTTTGTTTTGTTTGATTCAGTTGGTGCAATCTTTTCAACTCCAGTTTTGATATACTACGGCGTCGGAGATGAAAACAACACGAAAGACAGCAATTATTCATCCGGACAAAATGAGCAAGTAGATGTAAATTCATTAAAATGCCAAGCCAATTTTCCCAATGAATTATCAAAAACAATTTATTTTGTTCTTGTTTTTGTGTTAACGTATATATTGCCATTCAAATGCATAATCATCATGAACACGATGATTGTTCGCAGACTGAAAAGAGAATTTGGAGAAGTCGTTTTAAATTACCTTTGTATCGTTATTTATTTTCTAATTCAATTCAGAAAAAGCAGTCAAATTCCCTCAATTCCGAAAACCGAGTTTCGTCCTCTTTCATGAGTAAAACAAAGAATTCCATGAGAGAAAATGAAAAACGTCAAAGAAGAAGCCGGGTAACAAAGATTGTAATTCTTGTTACGATGCTTTATTGTATTTGCTGGCTACCAACGCAAATAGTCAACTTTTGGTATTATATAGACCCCAGCGGTTTCCCGACAAATCGTCGAATGCAGTACATTAAGTTCATCAGTCAAACTTTGTCTTTTGCTTCTGCTTGCATTAATCCTATTGTCTATTCCATTATGAGTGATACCTTCAAAAAGACCCAAGAACGAATTTGTCCGTGTTGCTTTCAGAATTATAAGTCACCGGTAACTCAGGTCGGTGAATTTCAAGATAAAGGCAATGTCGACATGAAACTAGCAGTTGTATATCAAAACAAAAGATGCTCTGAAACTGTTATTATTAATTTATAAAAAGTTTTAATTAATCTATTTATCTCGTTTTTTTATTTGTATTTTCGAAGAATTATTGTCTCTTTTGTTATTTCTCGTTTTCGTGTGGAAGGAGTGAAGGGAAATTTATGTGATGTGGTTGTTAAGATTATCTTATTTATAAAAAATATTTTATTAATTGACATAGAGAATTTTTCTTTCTTTTTTAAGTAAATATTGAGTTTACAAATTTTAAGAAATAATTTCTTTTGTTTATTAAATTATGTATTTGAGATAATTATTTATTTAAATTTTATAAAAATATTATTTTTGGCGTATCAGTTAAGTAGTGAGATTAATACAGAAAAACAGATCCTAAATGAAAAACTAGTTTGGAAACAAAAATTAAAAACTAAATTTCTTAAATATTCAATTCTTTTAATATTTTGTTTTAATCTGATTTATATTAAATAAATTAAAATTATTCTGTCAATGTTGCCTTCTTGTTATTTGTCAAAAATTACATTGACTATGGCTAATAATGGGAAACCAAATCTATTATAAAGTTCTGATAAAATATCCACATTGTATGAAGACGACTAAAGAAGATCAGATAAAGTGTAGCAGAGGTTAACAAAGTAGTCTTCATTACTTTATAATTGGAAACTTATTAATTTTTTAAAATTGAAAACTGAGAAAATATACGCGAAATACAAGTGAATGTTTATTTCTCAAGTACCAGCTGTTTTTTAAATTCGGTATTTTGATGAAGATATTCAAACAAAATTAAATTTCTTAATTTAATTATCACATTCCCACATGATCAGTTCTTACTGATCAAAATAAGAGGTCTTCTTTGGATTACTCACGGATAGTTTTCTGCATGGATTTCGGTCATCAACCTGACTATCTCCAAAATCATTTTTGAAATCGCCAGTTTCAATAACTTTCCCTGACAATACTCAGATGCCCGCTATGTAGCGAGGAACTTGGTCAATCTTATTGGTAATGGACTAATTTATGCCTGTAACTACTCCACCCGGATTTTGAGCAGTGCATTTTGTAGAAACTGGTTTTATAAAATCTTTGATTAACTTTGAAATTACATCGTACAGCGTCATTTTTATCGATACCCCTCTGAAAAGATGTTTAAACAATCCATCTGAGGGAGATGTGCTCTGAGTTTTTTCGTCTTCGGGTTCAAGACTATACAATAAAACGATGTCTTGTGAATCCGAGCGACTCCTGGCTGCATGGAATTGTATTTTCGGTTGATATCTATCTAATATCCCGTTTCAAAATGTGTGATAAGAACACTTGTTAACCAGATTTACATTCCAAATACAACATAAATAATTAATAGATTTTGTATAAGTAACTCAAAAGTCAAACCTCTTTCACAAAAACTTCTTATAAGTTTTTGCAATGATCAGTAAGCCTTTTTATGATATCTTCCTTCAAATGACGAATCTGCTCGGCCTATAACGATAACCAGAAAAAGATACTGTTTAGTGCATGACATCTACCACTATTTTTCCCAAGTTTTATCAACGTCTAGGAACCCATTTCAGATTCAACAGACGATTCTGGGTTTTCCAAATGAATAAACTAGGTGGATTTTTCCAGTTCAAAGTGATTTTTAAAGTGACAGCTCATTATTTGGTCTGACGATGATTCCACCATGCCAAAATACGCTTTAGATTTCAATCCCTGTTTGAAACGCTTTTAAAAATATTTGCTCAATTTTCCACTGGCTTTACCAATTGCGCAGAGATGAATATGTTATCATTGCCATAAAGACACTCCCAAGATGTTCAATCACAGCGAGCATAAAACAATATTCAACATAGTTATAAGATTTGTCATTATTAAGCAATTTATTATAAAACTTGTTCCTTGAACAGAAAATTGTCAATTACTCTTTCCTTCATATCCAACTCTTTTGTCACCGTTTATTTAACATCTGAAATCAATTGGTATAGTGCATGAATTTCTATTCACCTTAAATCTGACAAACGCTCCAGTTCCTTTTTTGGAGTATCTCTGTAGATTTGATGTGCATTGCTTAGACGAGTGTAGTGTGATTACATGTGTCCAAGACTCTTCAGAAAGGTATTTAGTCTTGTAATTTCCAGACTTTCCGCATCCGTAACTCGATCTTATTTCATTGTCTAGCCCGAATCCTTTTTCTTTTATTGAAATTAAACCAATACAGTCAGATTGTTGTGATACTAATGCTCGAGCTTACATAACGACCTTTAAACGTTTAAGGCTCTAAGCTGTTTGGCAATTTTTCTTTTAAAACCATTTCCTGCCCTATTCTTAACCTTATATGAAACTGTTCAATTGCTGGAGTCCTCTATAATTTGAGACACAAAATGAATCAAACTTTTTAAATTTTCAGAGTAATTCTAAAATAAATATTGAATATCACACCACTCAGTACAACAAGAAAGTTAATTAAAATCGTTGAATTATGTGAAGCATGATTTTCATATGACAATGTCCTTAAGTCAGAGTTTTGGACTGAGTTACGAGAGCTTTTATTTAACCCCTTGTCATATGATTATTTACCAAAAAAATGTTAATATAAATTCTAATTAATTTTAAAAAATTATTGACATTATAGATAAAAGCATTTTTGTCTATTAATTTAAAAATATTATAATATAATAGTAATTAACATGTATGTTAAAAAATGCAATAAATAATCTCATGGTGAGTTTCACTCGTCTTGGTACTGTTTGGCATTTAGAACTTACGACGCGTCAGACTCGTCATTGTATGACAAGGGGTTAATATAAGCCTATCAGAAGGGAGATCTCCCACTGGAAAGACATATCTCAGCGCTGAACAAAAATCATTTGAATCAAATCATCATTGAAAATTGTGCAGATGTAAATTTGTAATCAATTATAATAAACCGGAAAAAAAGGTTGTGTTGGGTTATTTGATTTGATTAAATAATGAAATTATCTAACCGAAGATTCAACATACAAAATGTTTTATACACTTATATTTGAGAGTTTTTAATTTATTTTATTAGGAGAATAAAGTTTTATTTAATACCACAAATCTAATTATAAAATTATTAATAGACCTATAAGTTTAATCGTTTTATTGAAGTTGTTTAGTGCCTGATGATTACAGCTTAGCAAAAAAATATTTTATTACATAATTTATTAAATTTCATTAATTAATTTTGTCATTTTTTCCAAATTGATTTTTTTATTTATATTTAATATCTATTATTATTTGTTTATTTATTTTAATTCATCTCCAAATAAATGATTTTTAATGCATTTGTAAACATTTTAACAAAATAATTTCATTAAAAACAAAATGACTTACTAGAATTAGTAAATAATATTACTTAATTATTTACGTAAAATTAATATTAAATTGTTATTAAAGTTATCAAATTTAAATCAACAATGAAGTTTCATATTGATGAAAAATTCAACTTTTGAAAATAATTAAAAATGTAAATTTATAAAGAAACTTAATTAAATAAATATATGTGTCTAACTCTGAAGATAATAAAAATAATTAAATTGATATATTAGTAGAATAACAACGCGTCGGTTATTTTCAATTATTTGTATTTCATTTAATATATTACATAATAAATGTTATATATATTTTTATATTTTTATATAAAAATAATATTATTTTTATATTATTAACATTAATTAAGAAAATTAATTATGTTAATGGAATAGCAATGGAATATGAACAATATTGTTCCTTTAAAAGAAATTGCTTGATTACCATTTTCAATTGTCCCATGAGAAGTAATATAATTCTTGTAATATAATTTAATTAGAATGTTTAATTATTTGAAAGTTAATAAAGTTAATTAAAATGTGTAATTGATTTTTGATTACGTTATCAACTTGCTTAGTTAAAAGGTAATGAATTTGTTTGAATTTTGTTTCTTTCAAAGTTTGCTAAAGGAGCTTTTGGCGCTGAAACAATTGTAGTGATCAGTACAGTAATCCGAAGAATGTATGGAATAATATTTAATCATGTGTTTTATCTATTTGTACCAGAAGAGGTGATCTTTGATGTTGAAAGAATACAAAATGGTTCGAATGTCGAATTGAATGGAATTCTGTTACACCTTTTATATTTTACTAAATTTTACAAAAGTTAATGAAAAAACTTTTTTATAAAAAATTTGGATGATTCATGACAGTTCTTGTTTAAATTTTGTACATGTTAAATTAGTTTTTTGTTTATGTAAATTGCTTAAATAAATCTTTTGAAATTGAAATGTTGAGTTAAACTTTTTTATTTGGAATTTAAATTATTTTTCTTAAAAATTGCTTTGGTAAATTGGTATACAAATAAGAAAAGGAGAATCAACTCCAGCCATTTATGGATTTATTAAAGAACAAAAATATAAGGAGGCTATTACTGTTTTAAATCCACAGATAGAAAGTTATTCAACTTCAAAAACTGTTATTTCTTTGTTAGGATACTGTTATTTTCAAATACAAAATTTTGTGCCATCTTCTGGTTGATATGAACAACTTTCTCAATTACACCCTGACGTAAAAGAAAATAAACTGTGCTTTGCTTAAACTCTGAATAAAGTAGGACTATGCGAATCAGATATGAAAGTTACTTGTCAGATTGTTAATTCTGCTTTCAAAGCAAAAGTTCTTAAATTACAAGCTGTAATATGATATGAGAAGTGCCACCCAAAAGTGGATGATATAATGTCACACATTGTTAGGCAATCCCCGGGCTCTGCACAGCATACCGTATTACATAATCACGACCATTGTTGAGTCGTAGGTTATGGGGGTCAAGGTCAAATGACGTCATATATAATTTTGTTTAAATGAAGTCAATATTTTGCATTTTTTGATTTAATGAAGTCGCCATTTTTAATTTTTGTTTTAATGAAGTGGTCGCTATTTTTTTGTTGAAATTTTGGTATAAGTAGTTTTTTTTAGGTTAATTTTGGACCAAAAAAGGTGATTCTGGGCTCAAAACATATGATTTCAGGGTACATTTGATGATTATGTTGTTAGAATGGTGCAAGTTGGTGTCAAAATTTTACCGAAAAGTCAAATTTCAATCATATTAGGGTTAATCCTACATTAAAAAGTTGATTTTAATGTCAAAATCTACGAAGTAACGGTCTAGTCTTGTCTGTTTAAAAGAGGTGTCAGAATCAAACTTAAAAATGGTTTTAAAATTGGTATGGGTTGAAATACCTTATTAATAATAATAATAAAAGATGGGACATAATGAATGATGCTTTTATTTATTATTATTCGTAAGATATAACGATCGTGCCACCCCCAAAGCGAGGTCAAAGTGTCTGGTATAATCATAGTTTTCGTTGTAACCATGACGTCATTTAAACTGTGTGGTGTTACGTGAATAATTATACCTGGCGCGACATGGTCATACTTCAAAAAACGTATGATTAGTTTTACTTATAATAGAATTTTGTAGAGGCCTCCTATTAGGTTGGATTACAGACATCACCCACGATATCTGGCATACAAATTCTATTTATTAATTAATTAATATTAGATTAACACAATATCAAAATCAATGAAATACCACACAGAACTAAATTTAAGGGTAAAGGACATCCCTGCCTAATATATTAACACATAAAACAGAAATAGATTCGTGAACATTTCATCACATTCACTTGAATTTTCTAAAATATATTTATATTTAAAAGCATTTATTAAAATTGCTTAAATAATTAATTTACCATAGACCGCAATTATTTCAAATTACTTCAAAAATAAAACATTAATTAATTTAAAACTTTTATTAAAAATTACTTTAACTTATTTACAAAAACATTATTTAGTAAATTTGTTTAAATAATGAATTTACCTTAAGCGGCAATTATTTAAAATTAATACTTCATAAATAAAACTAAGTAATAACAAAATTAATTTAACTTATTTATAAAATTATTTACAAATTTATTTTGTTTAAATATTTAATTTAGCGTAAGCGGCAGTTATTAAAGATAAATTCAAAAATAAAAATTTAAAACTTTCTATAACAATATTAATTTAACTTATTTACAAAACTTATAAAGTGATTAACTTTAAAAATTTTTTTTAATCGTTAGTTTACCTCAAGTGGTAAAAATTTTAAATTAATTACTCTTTAAGTTAATTTTAACTATATATGATAAGCTGCTTAATTATTAACGATGAATATTATTTCAAAATAAATTTTTCCTAAAATTTTTAAATTAAATATTTAAAAACTTAACAAACAATATAAAAACTTACCTTTTAAATATTATTCCAATCAATATAACATATTAAAAATTCAAATTCTTTAATAATTTCCTAAATGAAAAATATTAAATGAAACAAATTAAAATCACTTACCTAAATTAAACTGAACGTATTTTGAATTTATTCTAAAATAAAAATTAATTATTTTAATAATAAATTAAAAATACTTACGTTATAATTTAAATAAAAATAATTTTTATATTTAAATACTAAAATAAATAATGAATATTTGAATTTAAAAAAAAATTAATTAATTGAAATATTTACTTTATAATTTTAAATAAATAATAATTGGAGATTTAATTATTCAAATAAACGATGAATATTTTAAAATTAATATAAAATAAAAATTAATAAATTGAAATAATAAAACAAGAATACTTACTCTATAATTTAAATAAAAATTAATTTGAAATTTTAAGAACTAAAATTTAAAAATAGGTTTTACATTAAGATTACATTAACTTTAGAATTTATATGTAGAATTTAATGTTTACTTTAACAATTGATTTACATTTTAAGAAAAATATTTAAAATGTATAATGTTGAAAACTGTTAAAAATATGACAATAAATCTTTCTAAAAACACATAAATTGAAGAAAATAAGTGTATAACATTTATTATTGATCAACAAATGAGGATAACTCAAATTTTTGCAACTCATTTCTTAGAATCCATTTAGCATGTTTTCTCATTCGATCTATACAATCGTCGCATTCATACACACAAAGAGATTGCTTATCAACTATCGGGAGTTTTTGATTAATAGAGTTAAAATGTTAGAATAGAATTACATTCAAGTCAATACTGGTTTTATCCAAATTCTAAACGGAATAATTTCTAGAGCGCAGTTGATTAAATTGTTTAATAACTTTGGATAGAGCTCCTCCATTTCCTGGATCATAATCATCGTCATTCTTTCTAAATGTAAATTAAATGAGAAACAATTTTATTCAAACTCACCATTCTTTGATTTTGTTCTGGCAAAAATTAAATAAATAATTTATATATATACTGTAAATTATGTGTGTTTGTGTTCAGTGAATGACACACTGTAAGAAAATATTTCTTAACTCTGATATAATTTAATGTTTGAGTACCTGTAAAGTATATTATCTTTTACAAGTCCCTGTAATTGTTTTGTTATTTTGTTGTAATATTTAATTATTTTGTTACAACTTGATGAAATACTTTATCAATATGATGAAATTCATTGAAATATATTATAAATTGGATGAAATTTGAATCAATATTTTATCATTTCTATCCAATTGTCAGCAATATTCTTAACTTTGTTACAACTTAATGTATTAATTTATTAATATTGTTTCGCTTCGGTGTAATATTCATAATTTTGATACAATTTACTGCAATATTTTATTACAACTTGATGAAATAATTTATCATTGTGACACAATTAATTGAAATATATTTTATCTTGGATGTAATTTGATCAAATAAATTATCATTTCAATACACTTGACTGCAATATTTTCTTATTTTGTCACAACTTGATGAAATAATTTATCATTTTAGTGCAATTTATTGAAATATATTATAACTTGAATGCAATTTGATTAAATAATTTATTAATTTGATGTAATATTTAAATACTTTGCTGCAGTTTGCTGTCATATTTTATAAATGGTTATAACTTAATGAAAGATCTCTTAACTTTGTTGAAATTTGAAAAAACATTTCTTAACCCTGATATAATTTAATGTTTGTTTACTTCGTGAAAAACGAAAATCCCGTAGTTTCCTTACAAGTTTTACAAAATTCTCTGAATATTTACATTGGAAATGTTAAAAAATTATTTACATGATTCGTCGTTTTTCAAAAAAACAATTGAATGGATTTGAATATATTTCACACAACTTTAATTGAACACTTTATTATAGAAACATATCGTCATCTTCATTGTCAACAAGTGCTATACAATAATGTTCGTATGCCAAACTCTTGACACTCCCATCAAAATCCTTTAATCATGCTTGCCTGTGAGAGTCACTATTCCAAATTAAATGTGTACAGCTGATGATTTTTTGATCCAAGTCTGGTTTGTATTGCTTAATGTATATCTATGCTTGATTGGTAATTTATTTCTTTTTCATTCAATCTAATATCTTTAGCTCTCATAGTTTTCTTCGAACATTCTTAAAAGCTATAACATTTCGAGAGAAGAAATATCCACTTTTCATATTGAATTCCCTTGCTTCCATTTTTAAATCATAGCTTCAAGTAATGTTTCCAGTTTAAGATTTATAATTCTCAAAGACAATGTTCCAATGTTTCCTGATGCACCTAATTTTGACATCAAAAAAAGTTGGAGATTGATAATCAAGTTTCAAACATGAATCAACAAAGAGTTGATCATATTTGCAGAAAAAATATTTTGGAACAGTTTTTACTTGTTTGGACACTTAAGCACTCGAAAATCAATTATCTGTCTAAAAATAAGTAATATGTTAAGTCTGCTTTCAGGTTTCATCAAGACTCTCAGCAATACTTTATGTAATTATCATGAGCACTATTTTGCACCTAAAAAATTAATACTACAATATCTTTTCATGCTCATTATATGCTAACCAATCCTTTTAGTTGGTAGTGATCAAGAACTTGAGTATGATGATAATGGGTAGTTATTAAAATGTATGTGACATTTCACACGTGAAATTTAAACTAATAAAAAATTCACAGTTACGTTTCTCTTGAATCATTTCAGAGCTGTGAGAACGTATTGACATTATTGGATTAGTTCTGTAAGAAAATGTAAAATGTCTATAAGAGTTTCAATTGTAATTAGAATTAAATTTTAATTATTACCTGATGTGTTTTTCTATCATTGTTTAATCTCACATTTCTTGTATGTAACTGAGATAATATTAATTCAACAAGAGTTCGAATAAGAACAACGAGCTACACATTTGCATTTGATCATAAATAACAAACCCAAAACATGTAAACCTTTCCCATATACTCCATGTTTTCATCTATCATGATCTTTTTTCCATGAATTTACTTTAGTAAAACAACTTATTTTGACATTATAATCCCTTATCTGGTGAGATAAACACATTTTAAATTAATTATATTAATTATAGGCATTGTGAATTTATTTTTCACTCGGCACTAATTTTTACACTTTTTAAAATGTCAATTATTACATTAGAAATTTAAATAATTTATTTTAAATTAATTTGCAAAATTCTACTTCCTTGAATTTTAGTAAGTTTAAATTTTAATAAGTTATGGAATTTTTTTATAATACTGTCGACAGGTGAATTTGTGGATTAATTTTAATTTTTAATTAAAATTTAGTTCGCTTTAAGAAATTAAATTAAACCGATTCATGAATTAAAGAGGCTAATTAAATGTTCAACTTTCTAAATTTTGGCATTGGGTCACAGTACTGTTGACTGAGTCGTATCAAATCGGCAATCTAAATGCTAATTTTAATGACTTTATATAAATGCCCAATATCAGAAAAAGTAAACTAGCTGAACTAATTTTACAGTTTCATTTATATTTTTGATAGTATTGCAAATCTTTTCTTTTAATTTGCATTTAAATAGGAGTTAATCTTTTACTTTATAATCATACAAATATTAGTTGTTTACAAATTGTTTATACAAATTAAATTCTGTAAAATCAATTTTATTATTATTATTATTATTATTATTATTATTATTATTATTATTATTATTATTATTATTATTATTATTATTATTATTATTATTATTTAAAACAAATTATTTTTTAATTAAATATTTTTAAAAATATTTAAATACTTTTAAAATCTTTATATTAATATTAAACATAAAATTCTTCATATGCTATACTATCGGACATTTTAATCGAGTACAGAGATGACAGGAAGACTTTGCAATGTATGTGGCATTATACCCATTACATGTAAATTGATAATAATAATAATAATAATAATAATAATAATAATAATAATAATAATAATAATAATAATAATAATAATAATAATAATAATAATAATAATAATAATAATAATAATAATAATAATAATAATAATAATAATAATAATAATAATAATAATAATAATAATAATAATAATAATAATAATAATAATAATAATAATAATTATAACAATAGAATCTCAAGATTGTTTAAACACGAATTTCAGACATTCTATCCTTATTCAAATATTTAGTTTTTCTGGTCAACCCACTTAAGAAAAGTGTCTTGTTACAAAAACTAATGATAAATTTTAAGAATATTTACAATTTTATTTAACCTTCTTTTTTCGAAAGGAGCTTTTTTAAATATTGGCCCTAAATTAAAAATGGAAATATTAATATTAAAACTATCTCAATTAATTGATGACAGTTAAATAAAAATACTGACAAAATATTACTGACCAAATAATAAAAGTACTTATGCTAAAATAACAATAACTGTACTTTGTTGCAGTTCTTGGAGAATTAAAACATCATGCCTTTATAATAAATTATATTGTTTATTTTTGTTTTTTCTTATGTAATTATTAATTTTTTAATTTATTTTTGAAACGTTTTTCTATCGCTGATTACGTATGGTCTAGTACATTCGAAAGAAATCTGGAAGATGTTAGAAGATATAGCAAGTCTGGGCTTTTAAGGTGACAAAATCAGTTTACTTCTATATTTTTATTTTAATTCTTTTGTTTTAATTGTGCATACAAAAAACGAATTTAATTTATCCATTTTTCTTATTATTATTAAAATATCTTAATTACTTCTTTTCTAATCTTCATTTATCTATGACCTGAAATAAAAAGGATATTTTAAATATTTGATGATAAACGTAATATTTTCAAAAAATATTATTTAATGAATTTCCAATTACGAAAACAGACTTTAATAAAGTATTTTATAAAGTAGCCTCTAGGAAATATCTAATGGTATTGATATTAGATTCAATAAAGTGAGTTCATTTATAAAATAATTTCATTTCTGAAATTCGGTCAAATTTCAAATCATGCGTTGAAACGACTGAACCTTGTAGTGATCAGCTATCTTGATTCATTTTATTAATTTAAACAAGCAAATTAACATTGAACAACTAAATAAAATATTTCAAAAAATGTTTTTTTTTGTATAATTATTTTTGAAAGCTATATGATAAATTTGGTAAAATGGATGTGTTTAATAGATTCTGTTTTAAAATTTAATTTAATTTATTACTTACTATTGAAGTTATATAAATTAATAAATTTATTAAAATTTATAAAAGTGTACATTCAATCATTATTTTTTTATTAGAATTTTATTCAATTATAAATATTTTCTTTGTGTAAATTATGATGATTTAATCATTTAAAGGAGTTTATTAGATTTAATAAAATTATTAATAATATAATAAATGTATCATATAGGTGAATAACAAAATAAGCCTTGCTGCGAAGTAATAATTATATTGTTGAAAAACGTTTCGATTATTAAACAATCCTCTTCAGTTTCTTTTGGAACTGCTACATACAATGAGAAAAATGCCGAAATATCTTCTGATTTTCATTGAAATTACTTTTTGATTGGTTTAAATTTGATATATTTTAAAATTTTAAGTTTTAAATGTTTTAAAGTTAGATTTGTTTAAATAAGAATCAAGAATATTTAGAATAAATAAATATTAGAATTTAATTATTATGTAAGTAACATAAATATAATATAAAACCTTTATTTAAATAATATTATATTTTGGATAATAATGACATTATTTGATATGATTTGACTCGTTACTGATATGAAAATGTTTTATGCGTAAGTATATCAGTGATTAAAAACATTATTTTATCTATTTTAGACTATTATTGTGTCAAATAATCAAGAATGTGATCAGGTAGGTTTATAAATTTTAATTACTGCATTTTATAATTAGTCACAATTTTTAAAGAAAGTCAACTTTACACAAATTACATACAGAAAAACATTACTAAAACACAAATTACATTAAAATTGCATCCTTAAATCCACAAAACTTAACAGATAACACAAACAAATAACACAAAAAAAGACTTGCAAATTAGAATAATTAGTTTATGTATAGAAAAATTAGTTAATCACATTTTAAATAAGGCCAAATGTTGGCCAAACGTTGATTTACTATAGAAAAGTAGAATTATATTTTTGAAACGGAAAATAAAATACAAAGATACATCCACAATACATAACAGCGATATGATAAAAAAATATACACAAATAAACAACATTTATGAGTAAAAATAAATTATGACGGGCATTTTTAATTAAAAATTATGCAATTTGAGGACATTTCAACCTTTTTTAACATTATATCATTTCATAAATATAATAGGAGCAATAAAAATTATATTTTATTTTTTTAATTTTAATTTAAAACATATATAGCAATTATGGAAAATGTATAAGTGAAATAATAATTTTAAAATTAAATATTAAAAATTAAAAATTGCGGATTCCAATAAAGTTATTAAATGAGAAGTGTTTATTATATAAATATGAATAATAGTTTACATTTTAAATAAATAGTTAATAATCATATATTAAACTGGTGATTTTAGTTGTTTTTAATAAATAAAATAAAAATCTCGATTTTTGATCATTTCAGCAATTTCCTTTAATTTTTTCATAGTTTTCACTTTTATTATTTTAATTAAAATTTGAACTACAGGTTATCCAAGCCAAGTCACTTATAATCCAATGACATCAAAAAAGACTGTTTTTTAAATTAAAATAATTAAAATAATTTTATTTATATTTTTTAAAGTTTATTATCTAGTAATATTTCAAAATATAATATTTTCTTATGTTTTTGTAATTTAATTCATTTATAAAAATCATTTTATTGTTAATAGTATTTGGTAATTTAAAATTTAATCTCACATAATGTTTTGAAATATTTAATTTTCTTAAATTAAATATAGATATAATTGTAAAATAAATAATTTGGAATTAATATTTTTTCAACTTTATGATAAATAGAATGGTTAAATATATTTTATTACCAAATAGCGGAAGAGTAAACCAAAATAATTAAAATTTTATTTGATTTAAACAATAAAAACATTGCCATAAATAATAAGATTGTTTAAATAAAACATTTTCTATTTTCAATTTTAATTCAAAATATAATTTTAAAATAATAGTCACATTAAAAACAATAAATTATTTTTATTAACCGTATATTTATTTACAATGTTTATAATAAATATTTTGCATATAACCAATCGTTGACAATAAAATGTTCACTGAGAATTAAAACAACCAGAAAAATATTTGTGAATAATAAAAACTCTAATTATGATCAAACCTTAAACGACCTAAGATTAAAGCTTTCTTTCAGTTTTTTTAATTTTATATGAATTTGTCATATGTTTTTCTAAAACTTATTGAAGCAATACTGCGGCTTATTCTCTGATGTTCTTCAATATAAAGAATTTGTGAACAAAACATTTTATTTAATTAAATAATCCACAGTTTTATCACGGTTATCTCTTGAAACATTGCTTCCATTTTGAATATTTATATATTTACATACATTTTTGCAAATGGATAAATCAAGATTAAATTGAGAGACAAAATTTAAAATAAGATATTGTGTTAAATTTATCCAACAACTTCTATAAACATCTAAGAGCAACAAAACTGCGCTCGTGAAAAATATACCAACTTCCGTAAATTGCAGTACTTACTCCACAAATTAAGATCTACTGTAAAAAATAATTTATTTATATCTAGAAAAAATATACACCTACTTGAAATAACGACAAAAATTATACTCATTATTTAAATTATGTGAATTTACCATAGATGAGCAAAAAGTATATTTTGGTGACAAAAATAAAATACAAACACATATTTGCTAGACACAAAAAAGCCAATATAAAATAACGAACAACAATCATTTATTATGAGCATTTTTTATTATAAAAATATAATATAAAAATCTGTATTTAAAAAAAAATTAATAAATCTAACCGTTTTTTAAAATTACGCATAAATTGACCTAAAATTCATTATAAATAATAAACTTTAATTTAAATAAAAGTATTATAAAACATGAAAAAATTACAAATATTAAAAATACTTGTAAAATGTAAATTTAATGACAAATATATCTTTAACTTATAATCTGCCCATAATATTTATCATTTCTGTGGATAATTCATGAAAGCTGGTGTAGAAAAGGCAATAAATTTTAATAAGAAAATTGTTATCAGCTGTAACACTTTACTTTTTAATTTATTTGAATGATTATAAATGATTAAACAAACCTTTTAAATGTGATACTTGTTACTGTAGTTATTCACATATTTCCTTTTTTCAGGATGAAATATTGGATAAGACAACTCTTGTTCCAAAGTAATCTCTCGTCTTTTTGTTATTAAATAAAAAACAATTCCTGAGCATCTAAAAATTGGAAGTAACTTTGAATTTTCTTTTCTAATATTGTTAGAGTTTAAGTAATTAATTGTAAAATTTTATCTCCAAAGAAACATTTCTAGACTTTTTACTAATAATCTTCTTTTCAACACATGTTATTTATCAAAAAAAGAATGAATATGATGTTTTCCTGCTCCTTTTCAATACTTGAATTTAATAGATTAAAATGATAAAATATATGCTAACTGTGAGATCCATAAATCATCAAAAAAATAATTACCATATTCATCGTTATATTCAAATAAACAAGCAGCTCTTTTTTTTATAGCAGTAAAACAACTAAAAAACTGCATTCTTGGATTTTTTTGGAAAGTTTGAAATTTTTTTGTTTAATTTAATCAGAAGACTTTGTTACTAATTTATTGGGAACCAAAGAAGCATTAGGAACCTTTGCACAGCAAATAAGATTAATTGATGTAGGCCACTTTTCCTCGCCGATCCAAGAAAACATGTCCATTATATTACCAGTTTTCTTACAAAACATTAAATAATAAATATTAATCTTACCAAAGCAATACATTGTGTAATTTTAAACGTCATTTACTATTTCGCTTTCGTGAGCCTGAAGAAAGAACAAGAACACAAGTATGGACTTGGCGAAATTATATTCAATAGAATTCAGCTAAATTATCGCTAATTTCATACTCAAAATAAGGCAGTAACGTTTCTCTCTTTACATAAACGTATTTTGGCTTTTTAAAAAAACGCTTTAATACAATGAAATTGAAAGTCATAAAAATTATATGTTTAATATTCGTATATAACTATTAATATTTAGATATAGAGACTGAATAAAAAATCAAATATTATAAAAATCACAAAGTTTTCACGACATACTAGTTAAAAAAGACTGCATTAGTGTATTTTTAAATGAATTATAAGATAAACATTGAGAACTTGATGAAATATCGTTTGGGAATTGAAAAAGAACATTTTCGTCAACTCACATTACAGGTTGGAATTGTAATGTTTTTACCATTTTGCATCAATTTTTGGGTCTTTAATAATAAAAATGAAAATAAATAGTTATTATCCATTAAATAACAATGTGTAGTTTGTATTTAAAAAAATTTTCATTCTTTAATTTAAGTCAAAAAAATTGTTTCGTTGCAAAAATAATATTAGCATATTTTGAGAAATACCTCATGATATACTCAATTGTATTTTCTAGTATTATCCTGATACCTCTTATCTATGAATCGATAACTAAACTTCCAGTTGTTTTAATTTGACTTAATAATTATTCTCTATGACTCTGCCATAGATAATTAAATTAATCTTTTTAATTTGAAAGTAGATATATCACGTCAGTCTACAATATTTGTTTACTTGATCAGCTTTATAATGCGACATTTGCATATGAGTTCGTTTCAAAAATATTTGTTCTGCCAAGCAGACATTTTTAAAATTCAAAAAAAAATCTTCAAGTAATACAAATATCAGGTAGACTTCTCACCCACTTTATTGAACACGAATATGTGCTTTGTGCAGGTTTATAGATGTGTGGCTGAGCACCGCATTATCATAAATGCTACATCTATAGTAAATGTCATTATATTACATATATAAAACAATGAAATTGTGGTTTTGAAACATAAAAATGAAAGGAATAATCCAACTTATCGTTTTGCTGACAGCTTTTTCCATTGTCTCGTCATTTGAAAATCTTGATGATTTCGAAGACGAATTTCATAGTATGTTTACCAATTTTGTTTACAAATTTTTATCAAAATTATAATTTCAGATCAAGAAAAACGAAAAGTTAAGGAAGAAGATACGGATGAAGAAGGAAAATGTAATTAAATAATAATTCTTTAATTAAAAATGCAAATATTTAAAATAATCGATCATTATGTTATTATTGATTATTTAATATCGGTAATCTATAAACAATTAAAAGAAATTGTATTTCATCAATTTCTTTAAGATTAAAAATAATGTTTTATAATTTAAAATAATTTGTTTAAATCTTTGGAAATTTAAAAAACAAAAACTTTTAAATTCTATTATTTTGTATTATTTTTTTGAATTTGTTTAAATAATTGGCTAATTTATAAAAAATAAATTGTTTTTATTTTGTTTAGGCTTTTATGATTTTAATAAAGTTTTTTATAAACGAAAATAATCAAGAAGCTTTATTAAACAATTTTACTTGTCAATTAAAGTATATAATCTTTAGAAAAACAAAAACAAATTATTTTTATTTACTTTGATTATCTTTGCAATATTTTATTGCAAATAAAATATTTTCATTATATTTCCTAATAAATTAAACATTTTATTTGCATATTTCAACTGAATCAAATATTTTTTTGTTTGAATTAAGGTTTTAGAAAATTATTATGAAAACTTTGAATGTATTTAACAAACTTGAAAATTAAAACAGAATTAATGTTTAAACAATTAAGATGATTTATTGTTTGAAAATTGATAATATTTGAATAAAAGGCAAATGTAGGCATCTTTGTTTTATAGACCTTATGAGAGACTTAATATATATTTTTGTTAAATTTAATGTTAAAATATGCTACGTGTGAAAGTTCATAGAAATTTATTTAAATAAATGAAAAATCATAAGTATCGTTAAAAAACAAAAAATAATCAATTAATATTTAAAATTATAATTTCAGATCAAGAAAAACGAGAATTTAAGGAAGAAGATACGGATGAAGAAAGAAAAGGTAATTAAATAATAATTTAAAATCCTATAATTAATAATTTGTTTAAATCTTTGGAAATTTAACAAACAAAAACTTTTAAATTTTTAAATTCTATATTGTATTATTTTTAAATATCATAATTATCATAATTACAATTATTTTTATTTAAGGAATTTATCTAAATAAATGAAAATCATAAGTTATCGTTAAAAAAACTAAAATATTCAAATAAAAAGTAATCAAATTTATGATTAAGTCAATTGTTTTCAATAAATTATGTTTATAAATAAAAAATGTTTTAATTTGATACTAAATCCATTATTATATCTTGGAATAGATAATTATTATATTCAGTAAAATAAATAAATTAATTAAATGTTTTTCAAATTTTCATATATTTTATAAAGTTAGTGAATTCAGTTAAAAAATAATTCTCATATATTTTAATAAAACAAAAAGTTTATTATACAAAACCTGTTTCCCTAGACTCACAAACAGACCATGATACACTTAATTATTTTTTATCATGTGTCAAAACGATTTTTTTAATAGTGAATTTTTTTAGCTATGAAGAAAGAATTAAGTAAAAATAAATTCAATTTTTCAAACTAATTTAAACTAAATTCACTTAATATTTCTAAAATTCCAGGATTTACTTGAAATTCGATAAAATAACACTTTTTATAATTATTTCTTACGAATATAATTATTTGATTACATTTATTAAACCTTACAGTTTCAAGTAATCTTAAATAAAAATTTTTTAATTAAATCAATGATAAATTAATCAATTGTGTTAGTCAATTTGGAGGAAATAATCGATGATGCTGTCGAGAGTGATGCAAAAGGTAAAATTCATAGATAAATGTAAATATTTATCCGATTATTTAATTTCAGAATATGAAAATGAAATCGGTTTGATTGATCTTCTTATGAAATTGTTTTAATTTCTTCATCACAGATTCGAAGAACAAAGAAGAATCTAAAGGCACAAATGGTAAAAATATTTATCATAAGTTTTATTTTTATTATTATTATTATTATTATTATTATTATTATTATTATTATTATTATTATTATTATTATTATTATTATTATTATTGTTATTGTTATTATTATTATTATTATTATTATTATTATTATTATTATTATTATTGTTATTATTATTATTATTATTATTATTATTGTTATTATTATTATTATTATTATTATTATTATTAATGTTATTAATATTATGATTATTATCAATGTTATTATTATTATTATTATTGTTATTATTATTATTATTATTATTATTATTATTATTATTATTATTATTATTATTATTATTATTATATAATCCATAAATTTATTTAGATGAAGGTGAAAATGAATCTGAAATCGCGTTTTGGTGAAATTTATTTTCTTCAACTTAACTGATGAAATTAAAAATTTGTCGTTTTTAGAATTGAAGTACATTCAAAATGTTTTAGACATGTCTAAAATAATTATATATGTAATTCTAGATATCATTTAACACCATGTGCTAATATATTTATTTAGTTTATTTGTGTTGAAATTATTTCATTTATTGTCTTTAAAAATTATTTTACTAATAACAACATTTATTTTAAAATATTATTAAAAATGTAATTCTAATATAACATTTTTTTTTATTCCTGATTGTTGAAAATTATAAAGTTTAAAAATAGAAATTCTGTTATTTTAACAATAACTAAATAAATAAAAACGAGTTGATTTTTGACTGTTTTTTTATTGTTAAAATAAAATTCTTACATATATATTTAAAATATCATTTGATTAAAAAGTTTGACTTTCATAGAAAGAAAATTTGATAAGAATTAATTTATTTTATCGTTTTGAAACCATTGAATAATAAATTAGTTTTTTTTAATTATTAAAATTATTTTCTTTATTTTCTGATATAAAGATAATAATTAAAAATTTATTTTGTCAATTAGTAATATCTTTTTTTTTCAATGATTTTTATTGACATTTAATTGTAAAATGTTACGTTGTCAACTACAAGATTTATTAATTATGAAATTAATTTTTAATTCAGAATTGATTGTAATTTAAATGATGTTAAATAGTGGAACTCATGTGCCCATATTTTAGAACTAGTTGATAAATAATTAATAACTTTTGAAACCTCTGGAACACAGCATTATTGTGTCACTTTTTTCAATGTCAATTTAACAAAAATATTTAATATAAATACGATTTATTTCATCAAATTCTATAGGCCAGGTTCAGCCATCTTGAAATTTATATCTGAACCGCAGTGAATTAAAACAATGTATTATAATAAAAGCTTTATAAAGTGTAGAGCTAGTCATTTTCCATTCTATGACGCAAATCTATAAGTGCGTTTGAAAAACTTTTATTTTTATGCGCTTTTTCTATAGAAATTTCGAATCGAATTAAGTTGTTTCAATAACCTAAATTGAAAATAATATGGTGAAATGGAAATTTTGGAAAAAGAAAAATAACTATCAAAAATAAAATTTTAAATAATTCCGTGTTTATTATTTTTTTCAGTTTAGCAGTGCTTTACAAAATCTCATTTTTATATTTATAATTTAAATAAATAATTTGAGTTTAAAAATAAATGTGAAATAATTAAAAACTACAGTGTTGCTGGTATTTGCTTGGGTTTTTGTAAATATTCTTAAAATATTTAAATCCCAGGGTGACTACTAAAAACCATAAAGTTAACTCAGAGTGTCGTGCTTTTAAACATGAATAGATTTATAAATATTTTTACTGTTGTAAACAAGTTGTTCAGTACGTTTCGTCTGCGATGAATTTGTAGAAGTTTTAAATACTAAACAATGTTTGAATATGAAAAAAAACTAAAAACTAAAAGCAGAAAGTCTTTGCAAAGATTTTTTATGTTGCCAAACATACAATATTATGACAGATTAAATACCAAATATTACTGAAAAATCTGTATTTCTTGGATTCTTTAATGAAAACTATCCCGGAAACTGACTTTTTATATTGCATCATACATTAAGATTCCTAGTGTAAATCTACATTTTTGAAGTATGGGTCAGTTCAGAAAAGTTTGAGAACAGTTGATAAAAGGTCTAGAATTCAATGTTCTCAAACTTTCCTCGCCTAAGACATATTTCAACCAAAGTTAGTAATTTGAATAAGTAAGAATGCAAACATCGCTCTTTTTACAACTTTTTATTTATTTAGGAAATTTAAAATATTTTGAAATACAATACAAAGTAAAATAAGTAATAAATTAATAATAATTACCCGATCATGAATTATCAAAAGAATATAATAATTTTAAACTTATTTAAAAAGCATATATGATAAAATTTTCTGTTTTAATATCAATTTTAGTTATTTGTTTAAATTTGTAAGAGAAATTGGAACAAATCAAAGTTTTGTTGAATTTGGTATCATATATTTTCAAAAATAAAAATTTGAGTTATTTTTGTATTTTGTTGAGTTTTAAATTTAAAAAAAAATGTAAATATTAAATATTAAATCCAAACACAAAACCTTCTGTTAAATTAAATTTCTTTGGATTAAATATAAATATATTTTAGAAGATTATATTTTGTTATATTCTTTCATAATCATTTAAATATTTAATAAAAGTAATAAAATTAAAAGTAATAATATTTATAAATAATGGAAAATTTAAATTTTTAAGAAAGGTGTAATCCATATATAGATTTATTATTATTATTATTATTATTATTATTATTATTATTATTATTATTATTATTATTATTATTATTATTATTATTATTATTATTATTATTATTATTATTATTATTATTATTATTATTATTATTATTATTATTATTATTATTATTATTATTATTATTATTATTATTATTATTATTATTATTATTATTATTATTATTATTATTATTATTATTATTATTATTA